>CAUDMG010003255.1:1442500-1877500 GCA_958450375.1 Homarus gammarus
AAAGCGGTTATCATGTTGGGCTGAGATTCCTCTGTTTCTTGAACCTTGTCCTTATTCTAGTCGACAGTATCTTCGTCTCTATCACACACAACCGTGAGGACGAAAGTCTTCTGCTGAATCTTAGCAATAAAGATGGCAGAGCTCTTTTTGCACCGGAATGCAACACTTGCATTTGCAAATTTGGAGCAGAAAAAGAGTCTTCTGCTTCCTTGGGCGACTCATCTCTACAATTTGTTACCTCCATGTTGCTAGACCTGAGGAAGATTCAAAGCAGGTACCTAAAGTCCGTGATGTAAATAATTATCAAACCAAGGTCTAATATCCACTCATTAAATGCTTTTTTATTTTATTCGTGTTGGTAATATTGTGTAGTTGTTCAAGAAATATACCATGGTGTATTATTGTATCACTGGGATATTTTATAAAAAAATAAATAAAAAGAAGGTAAATAGTGACTCCGGTCGCCGAAGCTTTCTGTCGCCCCGACTATGATCTACTCGCACGGGCCTGGTGGATGCGGGTCGTCGGCAACACCACGGAACGGACGCGAGAAACGACGGAAATCATGAAGACGACAGAAAGTTAGCCCAGTGTGATAGTTCCTTAAGACACCACTGTCTATGGGTCGTCCGGGGGTGGGCGACTTAGGGAGTGGCCGTCCGGATGAGTGACGGTCACATCTGGAACGTGAGTGACAAGGGCTAGAGATTGAGCCGTAAACAAGTGATGGTCTCATCTGCCTCATATCATAGGCCAGTTTTCCTGCTCTTGTGGTCCCGCCCGCTATGTCATTCCGCACACGTCCACTACTATTGTTTAACGCGCTAAATCATCTATTGACCTCACCTCATTACTATGCAAAGGAGAATTCCTCGCTGCTGTGTTTTTTGTGGTGGTGGTCACCGACGGTGATTAACCCCTTTCATAGAGGTTTCACATCAATACCCGCGGCTTGGAAGAGACGGGTGTGTATGAGGGGCGGCGCCTCCTACCCTGCTCCCTCACCCCCTCGTCTCCACCACCTGTCCGGCCTGTTGTCGCTCCTCACAGTCTAAATGATCTGTGGTAGCTGCTGATGTTCAATGCAGACTAAATTACCTGTCAGGTTTGCGGTTGCTGTTGCTCTCTACCGCAAGCAAACAGAAACCGTTCTCCTGTTTGCACTTTTACCATAAAGGTTTCACACCGCAATATTTTATTTCTCTTTTTGCCACTGAGGGAGTCCGTGAGTCACTCGGCGAACACCAGCTGAGGTTTACTGTGTCTTGTTCTCGTGTTCTTTACTTGACATTAACTAATAAAGTCGCTAAGAGTCACTAACCAAGAAAGTCACCGAGTCATTAACCAGGAAAGTCACCAAGAGAACCACTAACAAGGCAAGTCACCAGAAAGACCACTAACAAGGAGAGTCACCAAGAGGACCACTAACTAGAAGAGTCACCAAGAGGACCACTAACTAGGAGAGTCACCAAGAGGACCACTAACTAAGAGAGTCACCAAGAGGACCACTAACTAGGAGAGTCACCAAGAGGACCACTAACTAGGAGAGTCACCAAGAGGACCACTAACTAGAAGAGTCACCAAGAGGACCACTAACTAGGAGAGTCACCAAGAGGACCACTAACTAAGAGAGTCACCAAGAGGACCACTAACTAGGAGAGTCACCAAGAGGACCACTAACTAGGAGAGTCACCAAGAGGACCACTAACTAGGAGAGTCACCAAGAGGACCACTAACTAGGAGAGTCACCAAGAGGACCACTAACTAGGAGAGTCACCAAGAGGAACTCCCCCTCCAAAAATCTTGCAAATGGACCACAAACAGAGAATATAACCGAATAAGATAAAAAAAAAAAACATACAAGGGGAACCGAGTCAACCCGCGAATGAACCACAAGAACCACAAAGCGATAAAATATCGAACCCACAAAGACAACCACCAAAAAACAAACAAACAAAACAAAACACACGACTTGTAAGATAATGAAGCATCTTGTGGTTAGGGTCAACCATCCACACCATGCCGCCGCTACCACTGTTGTTGTTGTCGTTTAAATGACTTATTTGTGACAAGGATCTGTGGGAGGCGACTCTCGTTAGCGGCGACAGAAGAAGGAGGAACATCATCAGGTGAGGCTCTCGGGGCGGACAGGAATGTTGTTGTCTTGCGGTACTAGTAGTAGTGACGGGACGGGTTCTAGATACTGTAGTCTTGTTGCTGTGTTGTGGGTTCTCGTTCGCTCTTTGATTCTGTGATGTATAAATCTTTTTCAGTTTTCCTTATTAGGACAGCAATGGAGTCGCGTATCATCAACAATATACAATTGACGCTGTCCTCAGATTGTTGTACATAAGGATAGTAGAGGAATGTTAATGGTCATGTGTTTGAGGACGCTCGTATGCTCTTACTACTGAAGGGTTGTGTGTGTGTGTGGGGGGGGGGGGGGGCGTGGAGGGGTGTGGTAGGTACTAAAACTGGTTTTTCGATCTGTAGTAGTTAGGAAATTATCAGGGTGGTTGTGAGTGGTGGGTAGTTTGTGTTGTGTGGTGGGTAGTTGTGGTGTGTGGTGGGTAGTTGTGGTGTGTGGTGGGTAGTTTATGTTGTGTGGTGGGTAGTTTGTGTTGTGTGGTGGGTAGTTTGTGTTGTGTGGTGGGCAGTTTGTGTTGTGTGGTGGGTAGTTTGTGTTGTGTGGTGGGCAGTTTGTGTTGTGTGGTGGGTAGTTGTCGTGTGTGGTGGGTAGTTTGTGTTGAGCATCACTATAAAGATACAGGTGCTATTAGAGGCCTATGGTTAAGTCGTGGTTAAGTGAGTTAAAAAACATATTGATTTACAACAGGTTATGTGATATCAACAGCGTGTACCTCAGTGTGTTGATGTTACGAGGTGATGAGTAGATGTGATCTGCCCTACGTCTATCCCTCAACCCATCCCTCCCTCTCTACGTCCCTCCCTCTCCTTATTCCCCCCCCTTCTCGTCCCTCCCTCCCTCTCTTCATCCTTTCCGCTCCTCAAGTCTCCCTCTTCTCACCCCTCTTCCCCCCCCCCTCCTTCCCATCCCCTTCTCCTTCCATCCCTTTCCCTTCTTTTCGCCATCCTTCTCCCTTCCTTTTTATTCCTGTCCATCTGTCCTCCCATCCCTCTCCCCTTTTCGCCCTTCCCTATCCCTCTCCCTCCTCTTTTTCTTTATCCATCTCTTCCCAACTCTCTCTCTCTCTCTCTCTCTCTCTCCTGTAGGATGGAGAGGAAGATAAAAACAAGAGAGAAGGAGAGATAGGGAGAAGAGTACAGACAAGAGCGGCTCTTTACCACACCATGTAGGGAAGTTTATCCGGTGTTAACGCTGCTCACCCCGCTGGCTTTATGGGGAGGACCAGAGTCGAGCAAATTCCTCAGATTTGGGCCTTAAACGCGGGTATGTCACGCTGAGGGTGTTCCTGGCCCGGTGTTTGGGTACTGAGCCGTAAACGTCACTTAACTGGTGCGCCGCGACGACCCAGTGGTGTTTATCAGGGAGAGAGGCAGAGAGTTAGAGAGAGAGACATAGAGAGAGAGATAAATATGAGAAATAGAGAGAGAGAAAGAGAGAGCCAAAGAAAGATAGAGAAAGAACAAGAGAGAAATAGAGAGAGAAAGAGATAGAGAAAGAGCCAGAGAAAAAAGGGAGTGAGAGAACGTATTTGTTTGTTTCTTTGATTATTTGCTTATTTGATGCACACTTAATTATTTACTTAAGTACTTGTTTAATTACATATAATATTGGAGTAATTAATTTTCACCAATCATGTAATTACCTTATTTCATTATATATTTTTTAAGAATATTTAGAGTTAATTAATTTATGTATTTCAAATTATGTTGGCGTATTTATGTCTCGTTTCTACTTTACGCATTTTATTAACTTATTTGCTCTTGTATTCACACAAACATCTATTGATTCACCTGTTATGTATAGAGCGGTGTGCAGTACCTTGACACACACACGTTGGCTGGCTAGCTGGCTGGCTGGCTGGTTGACTGGCTGGCTGGTTGGCTGCCTGATTGACTAGCTGGCTCGCGGCCCCTTACAATACTTAACACTATACGGGTAATGCCTCGGGAGATCATCAGTGTTGCAACGGACGGTGAATACCTTAACGCTCTCTCGGGGGTACAGCGATACTAGGAGGGGTACAGTAACGGTGATACTAGGAGGGGTACAGTAACAGTGATACTAGGAGGGGTACAGTAACAGTGATACTAGGAGGGGTACAGTAACAGTGATACTAGGAGGGGTGCAGTATCTATCTATCTATCTATCTATCTATAAATAAAGAATTACTGTAGTGTATCTGATTTCTGTAGCCCACGTCATGTAACTGTGCTGTAGTAGGCAGAAGGCATCACTGCACCTTATGTTCTCCTGTTACTTGTTTGTCAGTGGGTGAAGCGTCGTGTCCCGCGTGGTGGTGGTGGCGGCGGCGGGCGGGCGGGCATGTGCGGCTTGGTGGGGTGCGTGCGTCAGGTGTTTAGGTAAGCAAGCACAAGCATAAACAAACAGAGGAATCCGGGAAACGGTGATCAACACACAAAGGGGGGAAGGTCAATAAACATGAGGCAGAGTTTAGACCGAATTGTGTGGACACCTGAGGAAGGGGGTGGGGGTGTGAGCAGGAGGGGGGATCTCTCTCTCTCTCTCTCTCTCTCTCTCTCTCTCTCTCTCTCTCTCTCTCTCTCTTGTCTTGTCTTTTTTCTGCATATTTCCCTTCCCCTTTCTCTCCCTCCTTGCTCATTCTTTCACCTTTTATTCCACATTCCATCTCTCATTCTTCCCGATCGCTCTTTTTATCACCTTCCATTCTTCCATATCTCCATTCTCACCCTTGAATCTTAACTTAACCTCACCTTGACTCACCAGGTAACCTCACCTTGACTCATCAGGTAACCTCACCTTGACTCACCGGGTAACCTCACCTTGACTCACCAGGTAACCTCACCTTGACACATCAGGTAACCTCACCTTGACTCACCAGGTAGCCTCACCTTGACTCATCAGGTAACCTCACCTTGACTCACCGGGTAACCTCACTTTGACTCACCAGGTAACCTCACTTTGACTCACCAGGTAACCTCACCTTGACTCACCAGGTAATCTCTTCTTGACTCACCAGATAACCTCACCTTGACTCCCCAGGTAACCTCTTCTTGACTCACCAGGAAACCTCACCTTGACTCACCAGGTAACCTCACCTTGACACATCAGGCAACCTCACCTTGACACATCAGGTAACCTCACCTTGACACATCAGGTAACCTCACTTTGGCTCACCAGGTAACCTCACCTTGACTCACCAGGTAACCTCACCTTGACTCACCAGGTAACCTCACCTTGACACATCAGGTAACCTCACCTTGACACATCAGGTAACCTCACCTTGACTCACCAGGTAACCTCACCTTGACTCACCAGGTAACCTCACCTTGACTCACCAGGTAACCTCACCTTGACTCACCAGGTAACCTCACCTTGACACATTAGGTAACCTCACCTTGACACATCAGGTAACCTCACCTTGACTCACCAGGTAACCTCACCTTGACTCACCAGGTAACCTCACCTTGACACATTAGGTAACCTCACCTTGACTCACCAGGTAACCTCACCTTGACTCACCAGGTAACCTCACCTTGACTCACCAGGTAACCTCACCTTGACACATTAGGTAACCTCACCTTGACACATCAGGTAACCTCACCTTGACTCACCAGGTAACCTCACCTTGACACATCAGGTAACCTCAACTTGACACATCAGGTAACCTCACCTTGACTCACCAGGTAGCCTCACCTTGACTTACCAGGTAACCTCACCTTGACTCACCAGGTAACCTCACCTTGACTCACCAGGTAACCTCACCTTGACACATCAGGTAACCTCACCTTGACTCACCAGGTAACCTCACCTTGACTCACCAGGTAACCTCACCTTGACTCACCGGGAATGCCTTGATGAAAATCCTCAATTTTACGCTTCAGCAACAAGGAGGAGCTGGTTTGTAGTGGTTCTTGTGGGTGATACAGTGGAAGCGGATTACCACACATTCCTGCCTTAATATCCTTCGTCTAACCAGAATTTAGAGAACGTCTTTGAGTAAGGTTGAGTCTCAGTGGAAATCTAATGTTAATTTGGTTTATTTTTTAAGGTGTAGTTTTTATCAGTCAGGAAGGCTTCTACAACACCACTTACATACTGTATAATTACGTAGGGACCTCTGAGGATCATCTGACTAGACTCCTTAGAACAGGTACGTAAACATTTGGGAAACTTTGCAGCTTAACAGAGGGCAATAATGTTGGGAAAGAACCCAGGTACCACCTGCAGGGAAACCCCAAGTACAGTCTCGTTCAAGATTCTTCGAACACTGCTGGAGACAGCTGGCAACTCAAGGCCGTTTGTTTACTATAGTAAGTAGTATAATATAATATGAAACAACAAAGCCCTACCATTAAATTAAGCAACGAGGATCTAAGTAACCAATCACCGATCACTTTTACATTTATTCGTAATTTTTATTACGTACTATAGTAAACAAACGGCCTTGAGTTGCCAGCTGTCTCCAGCAGTGTTCGAAGAATCTTGAACGAGACTGTACATGTTGGTTTATTAATCACTGTGGTATTTGGGTGAGCAGACTCTGAATAGTCAGCGTCTCTCCTTCTGTTGACAACCTATTTCGGTATGTTGGGGCACTGTGATGAGTAAAAAGAGGTGAGGCGGGATTGAGATAATAGAGGGATGAACAGAGTGACCATCAGCCACTAGCTCAAAAACTCTTCCTGGTGGAACTTTGTCTCTGTCTTCCCCCGGCTGTCCTACCTTCAATTTTACTTATTAATATCTCTACCATTATAACCTCATATCTAATTATCTGGCCATAGTATCTTATTAAGATAATTAAGAGAATATAAAGAAGGTTAGCAGGACAAAAGACGAAAGGGAATATTGTTAATACGGAAAGAGAATTAAGATAATGTAGAAAGGGAGAGATGAGACAGCATAAGTTAATAGAGAGAAGAAATTAGAATACTATGACGAGAGATAAGAGAGGAAATAAGAGGTAATGTAGAGAGAGATAAAAGAACAGGTTATAAGAGAGACTTATTTTGTGTCTGTCAACCCATACAGAGATACACACTTATCACTCTAGCTTCATATAAACAACAACATGGCCCCGAACACCACCGCTGCCACCATTTGGATAATGATGTTATCGTCGGCAAGATTCATTACCACCATCGACACTAGAAGTCAGACCGGTCCATAAGCTCTTACCTCCCAGGGCTTGTGTGTAGAGTTATATTACACCGTCGTGATACTGAAGGATCGTAATGAGTTTATGATTAAATTTCTGGAGGGAGATTTTCGAGTTGAAGATGAAAGGATGTAATTTATTGTGGGTAGAGACTGAGTTGATGGAAGGAGGTTTGGGATGAGATGATCAGACAAGTGGATGGAATAATAAGAACATTTGCTCATTATACTGAACATACATATAGATGCATAAAATAGGCAGACATTTACAGAAAGAAGTATAGACAAAATAATACAAATGAATGAGACAGATAGGTTGAGATTTATTGATAGATGAGACAACAAAGATATAAACACACTTCACCATGACGACGACGACGACCACCACAACCACCACCACGACGACGACCACCACCACCACCACCACGACGACGACGACGACGACGACCACCACCACCACCACGACGACGACGACCACCACCACCACCACCACGACGACGACGACCACCACCACCACCACGACGACGACGACGACGACGACGACCACCACCACCACCACCACGACGACGACGACGACGACGACCACCACCACCACCACCACCACCACCACACGACCACCACCACCACCACCACGACCTTCACCACCACCACCACGACCTTCACCACCACGACCTTCACCACCACCACCACGACCTCACCACCACCACGACCTCCACGACCTCCACCACCACCACGACCTCCACCACCACCACCACCAACACGACCACCACCACCACCACCACCACCACACAACCACCATCACCACCACGACCTTCACCACGACCTTCACCACCACCACCACGACCTTCACCACCACCACCACCACCACGACCACCACCACCACCACCACCACCACACGACCACCACCACCACCACCACCACCACGACCACCACCACACGACCACCACCACGACCTTCACCACCACCACCACCACCACGACCTTCACCACCACTACGACCTTCACCACCACCACCACCACGACCTCACCACCACCACGACCTCACCACCACCACCACGACCTCCACCACGACCTCCACCACGACCTCCACCACCACCACCACGACCTCCACCACCACCACCACCACGACCTTCACCACCACGACCTTCACCACCACCACCACGACCTCACCACCACCACGACCTCCACCACGACCTCCACCACCACCACCTCCACCACGACCTTCACCACCACCACCACGACCTTCACCACCACCACCACCACGACCTTCACCACCACCACCCCCACGACCGTCACCACCACCAACACCACCCCTTCAGGCACAAGCTGCTGCTGAGTCACCGGTTAACTTGTTCAATAAAAACCTAATTAATAACGTGAGCTGGTTGGAGAGTGAGCTCCCTCAGGTGATGCTGGTGAAGAGGTAATGCTCGTATATGTTTGTGTGTTTGTATGTGTTTGTTTGGGTGTGGCTGTGTGTTTTTATGTTGATGTACGTGTGTTTGTGTGTATTTATTCGTTGTGTGTATGTGAAGTGTCTTTTATTTGATTGTATGTGTAAGGCCTGTTGTTTGTATGTGTGTGCAGGAATGTTTTGTTTTTTCGTGTTCATTCCCCCCTAACCTCCCTCCCCCCCTGCTCCCTCTCCCTCCCCCCCCCTGCTCCCTCTCCCTCCCCCCCCCTGCTCCCTCTCCCTCCCCCCCCTGCTCCCTCTCCCTCCAGTGCCTCCAACAAGTTCAAGAGATAATTACTCATCACCTTGGCAACAAAACATCACAACAAAGATGCCGGTGACTGTCGCTGCACCCAGCCTCCACAGTCCACCAGGAGCTATTAAGTTATCTCTTGGAGCTATTTCCTCATCGCTACCGGATAACTAATACCACTGGGAGATATTTCTTCAGCGCTACCAGTTAAACTACCAACAGCTATTTCCTCATCGCCCCCAGCTAACAGTGCCCCAGCAGGAGGTGAACTTGACGCCGAGGAAGATCACCCGCTACTGACGGAGTTGAATACATAGTTACTGTGATTACTGAAGACCAAAGGAACAACAAATTAACTTAACCTAACTTAACCAAACTTAGCCTAACCTAGCCAAATTTAACCTCATTAAACTAAAAACCTAACTATAACCTTAACCTTACCTTACGTTAATGTCATAAGTATCGGTATTTCCTTAATGGGTTGCCTCGTGTGTTAGTGGGTTACGTCTGTTATGTGGAGTTTCGTGACGAGTCGAGGAATAGTTCTGGTGAGTACTGAGTAAAGTGACGCCTAAATGTTCCTCAACAGTTTTCATTAGTATATGATATATTATGTATATATTTGTTTATATGATAATTAACCTGAAGTACATATCTATACTATAGAGAATAGTTGTAGTATAGTGAAAAGTTGTGTTCACCAAGACCAGGTCACTTTTGCCTAAGATCACGTCGGCTTACGTACTGTATACCTCAATGATACTTAGCGGGGCAGAGTTGATGTGTCTTGTGAGAGCTGCCAGGATATTAGTTTCGGACTGGCTGCTGTTACGTACTCTCTCTCTCTCTTTCTTTCTTTCTTTCTTTCTTTCTTTCTTTCTTTCTCTCTCTCTCTCTCTGTTAATTATCACTTGGGAGGGTTTTTTAGATACATAAGAACATTGCTAGACTGAACGTAATTTATTAGTTCCAATATTCTTATGTGTATGTCTTAACACTAACATAACCAAACTGAATATAACCTAACCTTACTAAATGCTAACCTAACGAAACTTACTTAACCTAACACTAGCTGAACTTAACGCTAACTAAACCTAACCTAATACTAATCTAACCTAACCCGTTATAATCTAACCTTAGGTAGCTTAACCAAACCTAATTGCCCAGGTAGCGTCAGGGTGTTTAATCATAAGGTAAAATAAACTGTGGTGTCTAAATTCTTCACTTGATCCAGACCAAATACCTGTAAAGACCATGACATTAAACTGTGGAGGGAGGGTAACTGGGATTCTCTTAACGTAGAACACAGTATTTAGGCGTGATGCTAGGGTGTGTGTTGCAGCAGGAGTGTTGTGTTGTGTTGACTATTATTAGGTTATTGTGTTTGGTTGGATTGAGTGTCTTCGTAGTTACTAGTGAGTTACCTTAACATACCAAGTGATTAAACTTACCTGCGAGTTACCTTAATTACAACGTGTCGTATTATTAGTAACTAACTTTTAATCTGAGGTCAGCTGTCATCTTAAAGACTGCAGGTGAGATGATGTTGTTACTGAGGCACTTTATGAGACCAGGTAAATTCATTAGGTTAGGTCAGGTTTGGTAATGGTAATGAGGCTGAAATGTGGAGTTTCTGGGTGTACGTGTTGTTGATGGTGACGAGATTTACGGTTAACAAATTTATTGGCAAAGCTTGGAGTACAGTTTGCCTATTCTGAGTAATTCAGTCAGGTCTTGACACTGAGGGTGGTATCACTTCTCACTGCCACACAGGACAGAGGTTCATACTCAAAGAAATATATATAGGTCAGAGTCATGTGGGTGATATCACTGTTCACTACCACGCAGGACAGTGGTTCATATACATTAGAAGTCATATTCTAATTGAGATCTAATCAGTGTGGACTAGCAAATTTTGGATAAACAGCAGAGAGAGAGAGAGAGAGAATTATCCGCAGCGCATTACCTTGCTAAAATCATTACACATAATTACCTCCTGCCATACACTTGCACACACACACACACACACACACACACACACACACACAATTACCTGAGCACTACTCAGAGGATCTGGACACACACACACACACACACACACAATATACTTCCTTCCCCAGCGGTTAGATCAGATCCACCTGGGCAAGAAGTATGACTGATGACGTGTAATCCGTCCTAGAGTGAACCAATGCATCACTCTACCGACAAAAACACTCATACTTAGAACGAACTCAACAAAAACTCGTAACTCAAAACTCCTCATTAATTGCTCGGTGTTGGTAATCAGGGTCTCATTGGCAGGGCTTTTAATCCCGTTGAGTCTGGCACTAATTGTAGCTTCAGGTATGATGATCATCCGTCAATTACTTCCTCAGGAGAAGGTTTTAGGGGCAGCAGGAAACACCTCTAAGGGAAAAACTTTGAATTAATTTGGTGCTTCATGATTCCTGGAGGCTCATTTGTTGGTGGCCGAGCGTGACCATGTTGTGGGTGGGTGTGACGATGTTGATGTGGTGACGATGATGTTGATGTGGTGACGATGATGTTGATGTGGTGATGATGATGATGTGGTGACAGTGATGTTCATGTGGTGACGATGATGATGTCGTGACGATGATGTTGATGTGATAACGATGATGATTACACAATCATCTACACAATCAATCATCTACATTATCATCTACACAATCATCTACACTATCATGACACAATCATCTACACAATCATCTACACAATCAGTCATCTACACAATCATCTACACAATCATCTTCACTATCATCTACACTATCATCTACACTACCATCTACACAATCATCTACACTACCATCTACACTACCATCTTCACTACCATCTACACTATCATCTACACTATAATCTACACTATAATCTACACTATCATCTACACTATCATCTACACTACCATCTACACTAATCTACACTATCATCTACACTACCATCTTCACTATCATCTACACTACCATCTACACTACCATCTACACTACCATCTACACTACCATCTACACTATAATCTACACTATCATCTACACTATAATCTACACTATCATCTACACTATCATCTACTATCATTTACACTATCATCTACACTATCATCTACACTATCATCTACACTATCATCTACACTATTAACAACTGGACAAATGTTCCAACTATAATATTTTCCAAACCGTGTTTTCTGCTCGTATTTTGTCTTCAGTTCATTACGTTGATATTGTATGGGATAAAATTTGTGTCACGTAAAGATGGCTGTCAAAATCCATACCAATAATGAGGGCAAAAGAGGTGATCCCTTCGCTTATGAAGCGGAGGTTTTCCACGTCTCAGGCGTGTGGGGTAACCTCCTTGCCTCTGGACGACACATACGGGTACACACGACAACATCTGCTTCCCAGAGTCTTTTTGAGTTTTCCCCGATTCATAAACAAGATGTAAACAATGCCACAGGATCACTTACCGAAAATATTTACGAGACATGGCAAATAAGACTCGATCCATCTACTGGCCCTCTCCCTTCAAAAATGTCCCAACCTCAGATCTTGTTCGAGGAGACGACCCGCCATACCTGTGAAGCGGAAAGGACCACTACCTTTAAAATCTCAGAAATGGGAAATCAACAATATGGCTCAATGCAGCGCCTTCACAGGCCTGCAAATAATAATTTCAGTAACCCGTTCAACAGACCTACTGGGCAACTTGACACCTTTGAAGAGTATCTCCAGACAGAGACAAACAAGCGCAAAAACAAAATTCACAACAACTCTTACCTAACAGACGCCCAAATAGAGTGTGCAGCCAATGAAGTCAAGAGCCTTATCAACTCATACTCTAGCCTAGCCTCAACGCCCATGAATATAAAGATAATTGACGACGCCCACAAGAAGGCTATCAGCAAAAATAATTATTCTTCCATTTCTGAAAATCTGAAGAATAGACAACGACAAAGGCTCAGCCGTTAGAGAGTAGTGAGGCCCAGAAGGTGGTGAGTCACCCCATCCAATACCCCCCCCCCCCCCGTTCCCACCACTGTTCACTTAAAAAATAAATAAATAAATAAACAAAAAATTTCACAATGTCTTATTAATTTCCTTATCTAAACTATTATGAATTTATATTTTACAATGACATGTACTGTACAGACTAAAATAAAAATATCTTTACAAAATTCAGTTGAGACAAAATGACACAACGGACGAAGGATTTTGACACTCCTACCAAGACAAGAGGAGTCAGTGTTCAGTGTGAAGTTCATCCATCACCTTAGTAGAGATAGTTGACTGAGTGATTGCACGGTACATAATGAGCTTGTTTCGTACAGGTGTGTGTGTGTGTGTGTGTGTTACGGGCATTAGCCCACCCGGGCACAGGTCATGTTTTATGACCCACATCAAGGCCTGGGGGGCGAAAATATAATAAAATAATATTACAAATAATTATGATGATGATTATGATAATAATAACAATAATAATAATAGTAATAAAATTAATAAAAATATATATAAATAAATAACAATTGTAATAAAAAATTATAAAAATTATAAATAATAATAATAATAATAATAATACAATTAATAAAAATATATATAAATAAATAACAATTATAATAAAAAAATATTCATAAAAAATTATAAATAATAATAATAATAATAATAATAATAATAATAATAGTAATAAAATTAATAAAATAAATAAAAATATATATAAATAAATAACAATTATAATAAAAAAATATTCATAAATTTTTTTAAAAATTATAAATAATAATAATAATAATAATAATAATATATGTATGTTGTGTTGTGTTGTCAATAGTAAGAGAAACAATTGAGACCCTGTAATTGTGTGTAAATGAGGCAGAAAGTCAGATCAGCAACCTGGAACTTGAACACAATTTCTTCCCAGGTGGTAGTACCTCCCTGTTTGGTAGCTGCCTACTACCTACCACCTTTCAACCTGGTGTTAATAAGAAAATAAATGGAAAGCAATTGATATAAACTTGTAAGAAACACAAAATTTATTAACAAATAAAACTATAAAAAACATGGCATTACCATTTTTGTTATATTAATTAATGGTTCAATGTTATGCTTGAGGGTGTGTCTCTCTTCTGGGTCGGGTTAAAACTAATTAAATATCACAGGTATTTTACAGAAAAAATTGATTATTTTTTAATGCTTTAAATTAATAAGTTCGTATTGGTACATGCAGTAATAAGTTACACACACACACACACACACACACACACTAACAATCATTTAAGCTAAAAGCGATCTGGTTTCACCCCACAATACGTGGATGCAACATGAGAGAAACGTCGTTGGGACACGATTTAGTGTGATTGCCATCGGTTGGCGAACTTGTGAATCGGTTATATAGCCTGGGAGGCCGTGCCGATAGCTCTAAGGCAAATATACTATTTCTGAGTTGGTCCCGGGATCGTGTGAACCACTCTGGGATTCTCTCAGTCGGGGTCTTGAAGGTGACTCGGGTGACCTGTTAAAAGTTTGCACAGTACGCTGGTCTATCTCCTAAGTAAGGGTTTCACACGGTGTTAGTGGATGTAGTGAAGATGATACCTCCCCCCCCCCCCCCCAGGTGTGAGGTGAGGGTCTAGCCATTATAGCCTTACTCTCTGATGGCAATAAGGCGATCTGTCTCTAAACGGGCCGCAGCAGCCACATCCTTTGGAGGTCGTGCCGGTGGTAGGATCTAAGAGACAGATTATATTCGAGGAGGAAGTAGGAATGAAACTTACTCTCAAGATCACACAAAATTGGGTCTCTCTCTCTCTCTCTCTCTCTCTCCCTCCCTCTCTCTCTCTCTCTCTGCATAGCTTTAAGAACAACCTACATTTTAATTTGTATGTGGATGACTAACGTTGACTAACACTGCATCTACTACACTACGTCACTAGTGGTGTTCCCCAAGGCTCAGTACTTGGACCATTATTATTTATTGTATACTTAAACGACATTGATATCGGCATAGACAGAAACATAAGTAAATTTGCTGATGACACTAAAATAGGACATGTAATTAAATCTGACGAGGACTCCGCAAAACTACAGGATGATCTAAACAAATTTTTCGAATGGTCTGAGAAATGGCAGATGAAATTCAATGTGGACAAATGTGAAGTACTCAGTATAGGAGATGTAAACAGGGAAACCAGATACCAGATGAACAACGATGCTATTGAGAAATCCGACTGCGAGAGAGATTTAGGAGTAATGATAAGTAGGAATCTTAAGCCAAGTGAACAATGTTTTTTGCTCGAAACAAGGCTAATAAAGTACTTGGGTTCATACAAAAAGAGTGTTAGTTGCAGGACTAGCGAGGTCATCTTAAGACTATATCTTGCTCTTGTGAGACCTCACTTGGATTACGCAGTTCAATTCTGGTCACCGTATTACAGAATGGATATAGAATCTTTGGAAAGAATTCAGTGGAGAATGACAAGACTAATCCCGGGCATTAGGAACCTTGAGTACAGAGACAGGTTAAAGCATCTTAATTTGCACTCCCTCGAGAGACGTAGAGCGAGGGGCGACCTGATAGAGGTGTATAAATGGAAGTCAGGGCTAAACAAAGGGGACATTACAAAGGTACTCAAACTATCCAACCAGGAGCGAACTCGTAACAATGGTTTTAAATTAGACAAATTTAGATTTAGGCGCGAAATAGGTAAACATTGGTTTGGAAATAGAGTAGTAGATGAATGGAACAAGTTACCAAATATCATCATTAACTTGAATACGCTGGATAGCTTCAAACATGGGTTGGATGCTATAATGAGCAATAGGGGTTGGGTGTAAATGGGACTGCCCAGTATGGGCCAATAGGCCCGCTGCAGTTTCCTCCATTCTTATGTTCTTATGTGGTTGCGATGTTGTTGTGATGACTATTGATGTGGTGACGATGTTGATGTGGTGACGACGTTGCAGGTGGTGACGATGATGTTGATGTGGTGACGATGATGATGTGGTGACGATGTTGATGTGGTGACGACGTTGCAGGTGGTGACGATGATGTTGATGTGGTGACGATGATGATGTGGTTACGATGTTGTTGTGGTGACTATTGTTGTGGTGACGATGTTGTTGTGGTGACGATGTTGATGTGGTGACGATGTTGATGTGATAATGTTGTTGTGACAATGTTCATGTGGTGACGATGTTGATGTGATAATGTTGTTGTGACAATGTTCATGTGGAGACGATGTTGATGTGGTGACGATTTTGTTGTGGTGACGATGATGTTGTGGTGACGATGTTGATGTGATAATGTTGTTGTGACAATGTTCATGTGGTGACGATGTTGATGTGGTGACGATTTTGTTGTAGTGACGATGATGTTGTGGTGACGATGTTGATGTGATGATGTTGTGGTGACGATGTTGTTGTGGTGACGATGTTGATGTGATGATGTTGTGGTGACGATGTTGTTGTGGTGACGATGTTGTTGTAGTGACGATGTTGATGTGATAATGTTGTTGTGACAATGTTCATGTGGTGACGATGTTGATGTGGTGACGATTTTGTTGTAGTGACGATGATGTTGTGGTGACGATGTTGATGTGATGATGTTGTGGTGACGATGTTGATGTGGTGACGATGTTGTTGTAGTGACGATGGTAAATTAGCGTCTGGCTTTCCTGACCTGACTAATGGATGTTTTATACTTGTGTGAGTTAACGTAATTACTGACCAAATTCTTTTACGTCCATGTTTGTTAACACCAGTAATTTTCATATATGGTTATCTCTCCTTCTTAGTCTCTTTTCCTTCATTCCTTCCCTCCATCCCCCCCCCCCCCTCTGTCTCCTTCCCTTCCTCTCCTTCCCATCATTTTTACCCTTTTCCATGAACCTTCCTCCCCTCCCTGCCTCACATACCTCCCCTTCAATCCCTTCCCCCGCCCTTCCTATCCCCCCCCCACCCCCCTTTCCATGACCTCCCTCCCACATTTCCCTGGATGCGCCATGACCGTCTTCCTAGAATGGGTGAATTCGACATTTCCTGTGGAGCCGAGGTCGTCCTTCCTCTTGCTGTGCCTGTCTTTGATTTTTTTTTTACTTGTGATGGCCCATTGATTCCTTAGCCCTTTATTTTGATTGCTTTCTTCTTCCTTAATTGTTATCATGTTGGTTCCGTCTCCCTATATTTTAGTCCTTTTGTTTCCTTCTTGCTTTATTATGTTGCTTCTTCTTCCTTTATTCCTATCCCTTTGCTTCCTCCTTCGTTTATTTTAGTCCTGTCACTTCTTTCCTCCTTTATTTCCTGTCTCATTCCTTCCTTCTTCCTATAAATAATCTCATTTCACCACTCCTTTCACATTTTCTTTATTCCCTCATTATTCTCGCTTTCCTTTTCTCATTTATCAATCATTTCTTTCCTCTCTCCTTTATTCTCGGGTTTGTATCACATAACTGCTTCTTCCCTTCTTTATTATAGTTTTCTCATTCCTATAATTATTCATGTATCATTCTAGTGTTATTTTCAGTGTCTTTCTTGTTCTTTCTTGTTAGTTACACTTAGAGGAATTTATTTTAGAAGACTGAACAGATGGTAATTAAATTCGATCCTTCATACTGAGGATCCAATGTTACACAGCATCTAATGGTATCTGCTTCTCCTCACTTTACTCCTTACCCCCTTACTCCCCACAACCCTAATCCCTTAACTCTTACCCTTATCTTACCCTCACCCCCCTTATCCCTAACACTTTCCCTCTATACGCCAACCCATTCCCTACCTACCCCCCTATCCTTGAACCCCACACCTCCTTACCCCCTCACCTCTACCACTCTCTCCCTACTCCTACCTCCAACCCACCCTCATCATTATGGCCTCACACCGCCTTCTTTGTGGCCTTAATTGGCATAATTAAATATGAGTAATTATAACCCCCCCCTCCCTCCCTCCCTCACATGATGACTGTCCTGTTCAACCATCTGCCTCACCTTGTTAGTGTAGGGATCTATTGATATACTGGGTCACACCGCGAGGCTAAGATTTAATTATTTTTTACTTTTAATTTAAGTAGATAAGTGTCGTTTGTGTTGGTATATTTACTTTCCATAGTTAAGTTAGTCTTGGTTATTTTATTGATTTTTTTGGTTTAGTCAATAAATTTTCTTTGTTGTTTATGTTGGTATATGTTTTTTAAAGTTGTAAGGTGAGTTAATTAGGTTATTATCTTGTTAGTATTTGTTATTAAAGTAGGTAAGTTATTTTTGGTCATTTCTTACGTAATATTTTTTAGTTGGTAGAAAATGTTAATCTATATATTTTGTTGTTAATTTTATGTTATATTATCCATCTATGTACTAAATCTTTTATCTTAGAATATTATCATGTTAAAAATTTTCCTTAACAATGATTAATTAAATTTGTGGATGTGATGGTGTGTAAATTAATTAGACTAGATTAATAAAATGAGGTGAGGTTGAGATATAATTATATAAGTATTAACTTGATGAATTAGAAGCCCGGGAAGGTTTTTAATCCGATAATTAGTTGGTGACGATTTATCTTCGTATGATTCTTACTATAATTATGTTCTCGTAAGATCTTAAGATTCGCTATATTAAACCCATCGATTATTTACAATATTTTATCATATTTATTTTTTTTACTATTTACTGGGACGAATTTTCTCCTTCTTTGACCTGACTGACAGAAGTTTTTCATACTTGAGGAATATGATTTTATTCCCATCTCTATTCTTAACACATGTCACTAAGTCACTCATGCTTGTATCTGTCTGTATAGTCACAGGTTCTGGTCTACTGGTGCCCGTGACAACCTCGTGAATACCCCATCTGTCTATGAGTGTTCCATTCACCTCAACTCATTCCACCTGATGACTAAACACCCTAACGCTACATGGGGAGGTTAGGTTAGGTTAGGTTAGGTTGTTTAATCATCAAGTGAAATAAGCAAGGATGCCTAATCTTCAGATGATCCGAGTGTTTTTCTTTATATAATTTGTGTGTTATAGAGAAGACGTTGTGTTGTACTGTACATATATCCAGTTCAGACAGTCAAAGTAGATTACGGTACACAGAGACACACTGTTCCTCCGCCTTACACGAGTTTGAAAGTAAGTTTGATCTGAACTGACCTTTAGGGTGAACAGTTCAGTGACGTAACGTGCAATTTTGTTCACTTTATCATTATTGTGTCATTACCTTTTGCTGTGTCACCTGGCAACACGTTATGGTAGACTTAGGTCCTGGTGTATGGTCTGGTATGTCTTTTCAATACATACACACACGTCTGTATTATTTCAGCAAGTATTTCAGCACTACAGTAAACATACACTGATATAAACAATACCTCAACATGACCCAGGAGAGCCAACATAGGTAGAAGTATTATCTGGGTATAAACCGAGGCTACAGAACGATGGTGTCAGCTTGGTGAACATAAAATGAAATCAAACGAAAAGAAACGCGAGGAACAAGAGAGGTGGTGAGTGGTGGACCAGCCTGGACACACCCAACTCTTTCATGTCATATATTTCACACACACACACACACACACTGACGGCGCCAGGTTAATGTGTTTAGGATTTCTGTGTTTGTTTTGTTTTCGTTTTATTTTGATATAATACAGATTTATTTGTATTTTTAAATTGAGTTAATATTGAAAAAAATATGATTGTGATGTTAAATGCAAGTGATATGTTCGCTCTTACTGTTTTTATATATATTTATTTGTTTTTTAAATTGAATTTATTTTCATAATAATTTATTAATATCGATATGTTTCTGATAACTAATTTTATCTGTAATTGCCATCTTTATTATTATTATTATTATTATTATTATTATTATTATTATTAATATTAATATTATTATATTCCTCCATAAAGTACGATGTAGCAAGTATCCATCTGTGTGTGTGTGTGTGTGTGTGTGTGTGTGTGTGTGTGTGTATTATCTGTGGCTTCCGTGCAATAAGTTGAGAAGACGCCACGAATCGAAGGGAAGTTTGGTACAGTTCACAGCTTGATAATGTAGACCTTGGGTAAATAAGTAACATATACCAACATCACTTACCAGCGTTATGGCCGATGTTCCACCCAGAGACTTTACCGAGAACATAACATTAGTATTACTTGGTCTTGTTTAGATTATTTTGTATATATTTTTTTTCATGAGCTGTTTAATATAAGATTCATTAACACTGTTTACTGAGGCATTGTGAGTGACGGTGACATTTCTTTAACTAACAAAATCATATTCTCACAGGACACCATGATGTTTTATACCTCGTTTATAACCTAAGAATTTAACTAAAGCTAAAACACAAAGATAAAGTAAATAGTTAGTACAAGATATACCAACTTTATACACGGGGGATAATACATGGCGAGACGTATATCCCTTGAAGATACTGAAGAACATGAAGGTGCAATATCGACCTTTCCGCCACGGGGATCTACAGGTAGGTATTACTGGCCGTATTTCCACGTTAAGTATAGGACGAGCACAAGAGTGAGATCCCCGAGGCCTGTATAATAAACCGGATATATTAGGGGTGATCACCGGCATTAGCACAATGGACATGTACCCTGGCAAGATACCGCTCCGTGGACAGTCCATCGGCCCCTGTCAATTGTGACTTTTTTTAAGTCACTGCTTTCTGTCAATTTCCGTCTTATTCCGTCCTTTGATTTGCTTCGATTTCCGGACTCTTTCAAACTCATACGTACAGTACATAAACTATACAGTATACACGTACACTTTCACATACAGTGTCACACGTAATTTTAAAACTCTCGCGTACACAAACCATCCCTATTACACATTCACCTACACAATTTATCACACGTGCTCTTAAAGTGCCATTTGTCCACTATCTATCACACGCAGTTTCACATACATATATCACAGGTAAATGTCAACCTACTCACTCTATCTCACGTACTCTCGAATATCGTCAATTTTGCGTCGTTTTCTGACTTGATTTACATAAGAAGTACAGTACCTTGACCCGGCTGTCTCCTCCCCGACGGTACCTGGCGTAACTTACTGCCGCCCCGCCCCTCCCTCACACACTCCCTACCTGATCACACCTTCTCTCTCACCACGTGTGAGGGGGGGGGGGGGGGAGGGTCTTCGTAACCTGTTGATCATTATTTTTGTCTTGTGTTTGGTGTTATCAACTGCCAGTGTACTGTAGTGCGTGTTAATAACGTTATGGGAGGTAGTGAGTGAGTGTTAGTGGGTGATCTAGGGTGAAATATACTGTGTATATATATATATATATATATATATATATATATATATATATATATATATATATATATATATATATATATATATATATATATATATATATATATATTGTAACATTGCAACTCAGAATCAAAAAGCAAACGTACAATATCAGAACAACACCTGAAAGCAGTGCACTGTTAGTTCATGTTAGGAACAATAATCATCCCATTGATTGGGAAAACAGCTTAGAAGTGTACAGATCATCAAGTGTCACAGAAAGACTTCTGGTTGAAGCTAGTTTGATTAGGGAATTAAATTCTATAAACCTTAGTGATGGTCAGTACAAATCTGATATGTTACACAAATTTATTTGTCAGTGGCCCAAGGTTAAAAATGCTTTGAAAGCCTTGGAGATAGATGTAGGATAGAACATAAGAATTGAGGAAACTGCAGCGGGCCTATTGGCCCATACTGGGCAGTCCCATTTACACCCAACCCCTATTGCTCATATCTCCATCCAACCTATGTTTGAAGCTATCAAGCGTATTCGAGTTAATGATGATGTTTGGTAACTTGTTCCAGTCGTCCACTACTCTATTTTCAAACCAATGTTTACCTATTTCGCGCCTAAATCTAAATTTGTCTAATTTAAAATCATTGTTACGAGTTCGCTCCTGGTTGGAAAATTTGAGTACCTTTGTAATGTCCCCTTTGTTTAGCCCTGACTTCCATTTATACACCTCTATCAGGTCGCCCCTCACTCTACGTCTCTGTACTCAAGGTTCCTAATGCCCGGGATTAGTCTTGTCATTCTCCTCTGAATTCTTTCCAAGGATTCTATATCCATTCTGTAATACGGTGACCAGAATTGAACTGCTTAATCCAGGTGAGGTCTCACAAGCGCAAGATATAGTTTTAGGATAACCTCGCTAGTCTTATTACTAACACTCCTTTTTATGAACCCAAGTACTTTATTAGCCTTGTTACGAACAAAAACACATTGTTTACTTGGCTTAAGGTTCCTACTTATCATTACTCTTAAATCTCTCTCGCAGTCGAATTTCTCAATTACATCGTTGTTCATCTGGTATCTGGTTTCCCTGTTTACATCTCCTATACTGAGTACTTTACGTTTGTCCACATTGAATTTCATCTGCCACTTTTCAGAACATTCGAAAAATTTGTTTAGATCATCCTGTAGTTTTGCGGAGTCCTCGTCAGATTTAATTACATGTCCTATTTTAGTGTCATCAGCAAATTTACTTATGTTGCTGTCTATGCCGATATCTATGTCGTCTATGTATATAATAAATAATAATGGTCCAAGTACTGAGCCTTGCGGAGCTCCACTATTGAAATTGCTCCAATGGGATTTAGTGCTGTTAATGCTCACTCGCTGTTTTCTGTCCCATATTTTTTACCTGACTTAACTTGACTAGTCACGTCGCCCTTTCTCCTAAGCTCCTAATAATAATAATAAATAATAATAAACGGTTTATTAATAGAGTTGCAGCCGGTGGCTAAAAATATACTGACTTACATTTGATTTAGACATAATGATATAATATGCAGTGAATACATTTACAGGGCTGTACAGTACACAAACAGGAGTTGTTTATTATTTTAGCAATAGATGGGATGGTGCTGTTCCTATATCTATCCGTGCGGGCTCTTATGGGCTGTATTTTGTTATAGTGGCGGACTGCACTAGGTGGGTGGGGGCCGCAGGAGGTGGCGATGACGAGGGTGGTGCATTAGTTGGCTGCCAAACCTTTCCACTGCTTGGTGGTGGAGGTCACTGAGGGATGGCATTTCCAGGGTGGAGAGAGCATTGTTGTAGCTGGAGTATTCTGCGCCGAACATGATTCTGCAGGCCCATTTCTGTACCTTCTCTAGCTGACGTTGTTGAATGGAGTTGAGAGAAGACGACCAGGCTGGTCTTGTGTGGTGGTGTTGGTGTGGGGATTAGTGGATGTCATGATTATGACCTGACCTCATGTTTAGTAAGGTCACCCTGTGTACTTAAGACTCTCTCCGTCCATGTAATTCAGTTGCCTCTGAAGATGTCTTGAATAAAGACAAAAGCTAAGGTGCTCCATTGTTTACCGTTTCCCTGTGTGATTTTATCAAGATTTATCTTATCCACGTTTTCAGTGTGGATCTACATGAAAAAAAAAAAAAAAAAAAAAAAAAATAATAATATATATATATATATATATATACTTCATTTTTAGTCCATTTAACACGCGGACTTTGAACATATAATCAACGACCTCACCAGCAAGGAATCGAACCCTCGACCTACTGGGTGTGACTAGGGAACGCTTACCGGCTAGGCCACAAGGACACTAAAAGCAGTTCTAGACTCTGTTATATTTCACACAAAGCCTGTTCATCGAGCTGATGGCGCCGTGAACCTCATTGGGAAACTGCCCGTGCCACGTATGTGGTGTCAGTAGCGTTCCCTAGTCACACCCAGTAGGTCGAGGGTTCGATTCCTTGCTGGTGAGGTCGTTGATTATATGTTCAAAGTCCGCGTGTTAAATGGACTAAAAATGAAGTATATATATGTACCTCGCGTTTCATACCAGCTGGATTCGGTAAAATGCTACTGACACCACATACGAGGCACGGGCAGTTTCCCAATGAGGTTCACGGCGCCATCAGCTCGATGAACAGGCTTTGTGTGAAATATAACAGAGTCTAGAACTGCTTTTAGTGTCCTTGTGGCCTAGCCGGTAAGCGTTCCCTAGTCACACCCAGTAGGTCGAGGGTTCGATTCCTTGCTGGTGAGGTCGTTGATTATATATATATATATATATATTGTTAAAGGTAAGGAGGACAAACACGGGGAGAATGATGGATATTCCTCGAGTAAACTTCCACCATTATAATACAGACGATGGCCTCAGACATGTGTTACGATGGTGCTGAACAGTGGTGTCTATCTGGCCGCTGATAGACATCTGGAATTCTAACCTAGGAGGTAATTTAGAAGTGTTCTTCTTTGTTAATCTGACGTAATTTTTTGGAAGTACTCAGTGCCAAGTTAAAGGTTGTTTACATTAATCTATTTCCACATTTTCCCGCTAAAAAATAGTTTTTCTCAGTCAAGCGGCGTAAAACAAACAGACTCCCCCCCCCCCCCCCCGCTACACTATAATAAATATTTCTTTATTTTGCAACTTATTGGTGAAAGTTCCTTCCAGAAACACCGGTCCTTCTACTGACTTCCTTCTTCAATTTTTATCATCATAATGGTCTGCAGGACCCGGGTTCATTATGGTCTGTAGCACCGGGGTTCATTATGGTCTGCAGGACCCGGGTTCATTATTTATTTTATTTTTTTTTTTTATTATTTATTGCCCCCCCCCCCCCCCCACATCCTTGTGTAAGGTGAAGCGCAGAAGCGTTTACAGCGCCCAACAGGGAAGCATGCTAAGTTCATGCTTGCCTTATGTCTCATGAGTTAAGGGCGTAGAAGCCTGAAGAGTCAGTGGTTTATGTCTAAGCAAGTTATTGGAAGCTCCAACAACTTGTCCCTGAATACGAATTTGCAAATTTCGATTTACAGCAGGTACCTACTTCGCTGCTAGGTGAACAGGGACCAAGGGAGGCTGGGAAGTGTGTCCAAACAACTTTCCACCAGCCCGGGAATCGAACCCGTGACATCTTGCTTGCGAGGCAAGAGTGGTACCGCTCTACCACCAGCGCCCCAACCGGGTTCATTATGGTCTGTAGCACCGGGGTTCATTATGGTATGTAGGACCCGGGTTCAATATGGTCTGTAGCACCGGGGTTCATTATGGTATGTAGGACCCGGGTTCAATATGGTCTGTAGCACCGGGGTTCATTATGGTATGTAGGACCCGGGTTCAATATGGTCTGTAGCACCGGGGTTCATAATGGTCTGCAGGACCCGGGTTCATTATGGTCTGCAGGAACCCGGTTCAATATGGTCTGCAGGACCCGGGTTCAATATGGTCTGCAGGACCCGGGTTCAATATGGTGTGCAGGACATGGGTTCAGTATGGTGTGCAGGACCCGGGTTCAGTATGGTGTGCAGGACCCGGATTCAGTATAGTGTGCAGGACCCGGGTTCAGTATGGTCCGTATGACCCGGGTTCATTATGGTCTGTAGCACCGGGGTTCAGTATGGTCTGCAGGACCCGGGTTCATTATGGTCTGCAGGACCCCGGTTCATTATGGTCTGCAGGACCCGGGTTCAGTATGGTCTGCAGGACCCGGGTTCAGTATGGTCTGCAGGACCCGGGTTCATTATGGTCTGCAGGACCCGGGTTCAGTATGGTCTGCAGGACCCGGGTTCATTATGGTCTGCAGGACCCGGGTTCAGTATTTGTCTGCAGGACCCGGGTTCATTATGGTCTGCAGGACCCGGGTTCAGTATGGTCTGCAGGACCCGGGTTCAGTATGGTCTGCAGGACCCGGGTTCAGTATGGTCTGCAGGACCCGGGTTCATTATGGTCTGCAGGACCCGGGTTCAGTATGGTCTGCAGGACCCGGGTTCAGTATGGTCTGCAGGACCCGGGTTCAGTATGGTCTGCAGGACCCGGGTTCATTATGGTCTGCAGGACCCGGGTTCAGTATGGTCTGCAGGACCCGGGTTCATTATGGTCTGCAGGACCCGGGTTCATTATGGTCTGCAGGACCCGGGTTCAGTATGGTCTGCAGGACCCGGGTTCATTATGGTCTGCAGGACCCGGGTTCAGTATGGTCTGCAGGACCCGGGTTCATTATGGTCTGCAGGACCCGGGTTCAGTATGGTCTGCAGGACCCGGGTTCAGTATGGTCTGCAGGACCCGGGTTCAGTATGGTCTGCAGGACCCGGGTTCAGTATGGTCTGCAGGACCCGGGTTCAGTATGGTCTGCAGGACCCGGGTTCAGTATGGTCTGCAGGACCCGGGTTCAGTATGGTCTGCAGGACCCGGGTTCAGTATGGTCTGCAGGACCCGGTTTCTCAAGGATTTTTACTGTAAAAGAAGGTGTCCCGTAAGCCTGACGTCCCACAGAACAGTGTGGCTGCAACGGGATACGGACAAAGACCTCACCAGACAAAATCCCCACCGGACAAAATCCCCACATAGTAAAAAATAAAACAGAATTTGTTTAAAGTTTTCAATAATTTTCTTACAAATCCGCTTTGATATTAGATCTTACCATTACTGTTCTCACTTTTTGAGACCTCAGGGGACCCGTGACCTCACATTCTCTGGTCTCTCAGGTCTGTTTAATGACGTGTGGTGCCATGAGGCGAACTGTATAAAAACCTGGTTCACTTGTGCACTAATTCAGTTTTCCTTAAGCAGTCTTTGAATACAGTCGGAAGCTAGAGAGCTCGTTTCTATTTTTCATACAAATTTAATTTAACGTTAGGTTAGGTTAGGTTAGGTCCCAGTAGAGATGGGGTTTTGTCTGGTAGAGGTGGCGTTTTTGTCCTCGGAGTTTTTGTCCTCGGAGTTTTTGTCCTCGGAGTTTTTGTCCTCGGGGTTTTTGTCCTCGGGGTTTTTGTCCGGTGGGGTTCTGTCATGGACCCAGCTACAACACACTGGCTACTAAGTTTTCGGTCATAAGGTGGCAGTGTGGTCGGTACTTCACGCCTTCAACTATAAAATAAGGTACTCATTAACATGTGAGTGGACTGGGGGCACCCTGAACCAACCCTTGGACAGGAGGCGAACGGTGTATCCACTCGACCAACCACTGCACCACATATCTGAAGGCTAAAGAAGACACATGTAATATTAGCTAACCAAATTAACCTAACCCTACCTTACCTTACGTAAACTAACCTAACCCACTCAGATCTAACCTAACCTAACCTAACCCTACCTTACCTTACGTAAACTAACCTAGCACACTCAGATCTAACCTAACCTAACCCAACCCTACCTTACGTAAACTAACCTAACCCACTCACTTCTAACCTAACCTAGCCAGGCCTAACCTAGTTTAACCAAACTTAACCGTACGATACCGAACCAAGCTTAACCAGACCTAACTTACCTAAACCCAACTTACACCAACTTAGGATCGTTAGGCTATGTTAGGCTAGGTTGGGTTAGGTTAGGTTAGGTTAGGTTAGGAGAGTCCAACGAGTCACCACCTGGCTGCCGGCCGCTCTCTCACTACATATACAGTACGTTCTCTCGTTCTCTTACCGAGATAAAATTGAATGTACGAATATTTTGACTCCGAGACGAGTTGTTTAAATAGGATTAACTCTCATGGCGGACTGACTGGTGTGTGTCTCTCAGCTGGTCCTCCCTCACCTGCTGCTGGTCCTACCACACCTGCTGCTGGTCCTCCCTCACCTGCTGCTGGTCCTCCCTCACCTGCTGCTGGTCCTCCGTCACCTGCTGCTGGTCCTCCCTTACCTACTGTGACCTTGGGATTATTCTTAGAGCCATGTTTCCCCCGGTGGGTCATTATCTGGTGAAATTTTATTTGTGTATGGAGATTTTGTTTTGTGGTAAACACTTAGTTGATAAATTTTATCCAGTGGCAAATAGTTGGTTGGGATTTTTTTTACAATTGTAAATAGTGGGTTGGAATTTTGTTCAGTGGAATTAGTGTTCCTGGGGTGGGGGGGGGGGGGTAATCCTATTGTAAATCATCCGAATGAGATTTTGTTCTGAGACAAATCCTTCTGTAGGAATTTTCTCCGTGAGGAAAACACGACGAGAAACAAGCTTTATGGGAAGATGCGAGCAGCGATAACCCATCTTGGTGTTAGGATCCAACCCAAAGACCGGGTGAGTTTGTTTACATGCGGCCAGTGTGTCCCGTAACCTCCTTCCTGCCCCTTTAGGAGAGTCGGAACGGTCCATATAAGCTAAGCCAACCATGAGGAACCTTTTATGATGTCACTCGGACAGATGCCAGCAGACATTTGTACCTCAGCGTGTCTCCCAGTGCTCACTACCATACATGAAGGACTAGCCTGTTAACTACGCCATCACAACCATGTAACTCACGGTGTTACTACGGCTGAATGTTATAAGGCAAACCCGTATCACACACACACACACACCTGCCAATACAACAATACCTCACAACTCAATATATGGTGTTGTCATAAACCTTGAATGCTCTCAGCCAACACTCACGTCACGTCAAGGGTCAGGTGGCACCAGGAGGGGGGAGACGCTCCTTGAGTGGCTCTACGCATCAGGCTTATCTCTCAACATCTCTTTAACATCTCCTTGTGTTGCTGTGTCACGGTTTTGGCCACCAGCGCTTGTGAGTGTGTCCTTGTGTGTGCTTGTTTGGGGGTTTGTCTGCCTTTTTGTGTGTTTGTGTTCTTGTGTGTGCTTGTTTGGGGGTTTGTCTGCCTTTTTGTGTGTTTGTGTCCTTATGTGTACCTGTTTGTGTGTGCGTGCTTCAAGGTTTACGTCCTTTTATGCATCATCGTGATTGCATGCGTTGTGTTTGCTTGCGTGCTAGTGCAGGGTGACATGCATACAGACACACACATATATTCGAAAATATAACCCACGTGTAGTTATTTTGAAAAACAGTCGTTGGAGTAACACACACACACACACACAACGCAACACAACACAACACACACCTAACACGTCTTACTCCTGAGGTGTTCCCGGAGCCTGGCGGAGGGAAGTGTTAACAAGGAGGAAACAGCCGGTTTTAACAGTAGTGCCTAGTTAATTGAAACTGTTATATGACGCTTAGGAAAAACAGGACCGGCGCCCGCCAGAAGGCTTTTGGAATCTGATTTCAAACGAGTATTATTTTTTTTTCTCTCTTACTGGTGTTGTGGGAACGTTTCTTAACTGGTGTTATGGGAACGTCTCTTAACTGGTGCTGTGGGAACGTCTCGTAACTGGTACTGTGGGAACGTCTCTTAACTGGTGTTATGGGAACGTCTCTTAACTGGTGCTGTGGGAACGTCTCGTAACTGGTACTGTGGGAACGTCTCTTAACTGGTGTTATGGGAACGTCTCTTAACTGGTGCTGTGGGAACGTCTCGTAACTGGTACTGTGGGAACGTCTCTTAACTGGTGTTATGGGAACGTCTCTTAACTGGTGCTGTGGGAACGTCTCGTAACTGGTACTGTGGGAACGTCTCGTAACTGGTACTGTGGGAACGTCTCTTAACTGGTGTTATGGGAACGTCTCTTAACTGGTGCTGTGGGAACGTCTCGTAACTGGTACTGTGGGAACGTCTCTTAACTGGTGCTGTGAGAACATGTTAGGTTAGGTGCTTGCCATACTACCTCGGGTCCTTATGAAGAACAGATAATAAGATGTAGACTGACTGTGTGGCGTATCACTGTGTATAAGTACAGAGACAGAAAGACCTAATATAGCATGTTGTTGATAATGTAATTCAGGTCTTGTTCATACAGTGGAAATAACACACACTATATATAGATAAAAAGCTGGTGAAATTATCTTACACTAATTACTTGATGACAGTTATATATAGGCCTCTGTGTGTGTGTGTGTGTATATATAAATTATAGCATATATGATATTACGAAAGTACTTAAACTGAGAAATTTACTGAATAATGATGAGTTATGTATAATAAAAGTAATATTACCACTTGTGCCTATAATCACACTGCAAGATATATAGTTATATGATATAATTATGTGTATATCAAAATTATATCAGCAGGTGTGTCTATAATGAGTCTTTAAAACTACAGTAGACGGATGTGGGGAAATACAGTTGTTATTACTTTGTGTTGGTGACTCGCCATGAACCCCACGTGTGTTGATGGGAGGATATACGTATTATGTTACTCTTGTCTGTTTGTTCGTAAGTCAGTCTGGAGAAAATAGATCTTGGTGTTGGACTGAAGTTTGGTATATGTAAATTCACATCAGGAGTATCGAGATTGACTTTAATATATGGGACAGATTCATATATGGGATAGACTCATATATGGGACAGACTCATATATGGGACGGACTCATTTATGGGACAGATTTATATATGGGACAGATTCATCTATGGGACGGATTCATATATGGGATAGACTCATATATGGGATAGACTCATATATGGGATGGACTCATATATGGGATAGACTCATATATGGGACAGATTTATATATGGGATAGACTCATATATGGGACGGACTCATATATGGGATAGACTCATATCTGGGATGGACTCATATATGGGATAGACTCATATATGGGATGGACTCATATATGGGATAGACTCATATATGGGACGGACTCATATATGGGATGGACTCATATATGGGACAGATTCATATATGGGACAGATTCATATATGGGACGGACTCATATATGGGACAGATTTATATATGGGACAGATTCATATATGGGACAGACTCATATATGGGACAGACTCATATATGGGACAAACTCATATATGGGACAGATTCATATACGGGACGGACTCATATATGGGACAGACTCATATATGGGACAGACTCATATATGGGTCAGACTCATATATGGGACAGACTCATATATGGGACAGACTCATATATGGGACAGACTCATATATGGGACAGACTCATATATGGGACAGACTCATATATGGGACAGACTCACACCTGGAATAGACTTACACAAATGGTTTATTTATTGACCACAGCAATACAAAATACTACATAACATAATTTCATTACTTAATACATTTAATTATAAACACAGAACTCCTCTACGACTTAATGAATTACACAAAGAACAAAATTTCATTACACACATTTATACAGCTGTAGTCTACACAATAAACGTCATTCTCTTGTAAATGAACTACAGAGACAGAAAACCCTGGGTGGAAATTAAATAAAGGTTGTTTCATCCTTCAAATACTCTCAGGCGGAATCTTATGAGTAAACTCTACAGTCACTATGTCCTGACAGTACCTCCTCCAGTGTAACAAATTTGAGTAAATGGCGTCGTCCGGTGGTCACTGATGGAATGTTTGGGTCATTTGTCTTATAAGCCATGTGTCCACAGGAGTCAGTATCGTTCATTCATTCATATCATTTATATTATTTCTTATCAAGCTCTTTATGTATTTGTTAATTGGTGTCCTAGATTGATCACATCACATATAACAAAAACAAATGAACGTCGAATACATCTGATCTGCCAAATGGTATAGAAAATTGTTTTTTTTTTATATTTCACCAAATCTCTAAGGGAAGGATAGCCAGATTCAGTGTAACAAATATCATCACAGGTTGACCGTCTAACACCCAACAATTTAGCGACTGGGTTACTTAAGGTCACCCATAGTGAACTGGTGAAGTCACTGTTGCATCAAACACACGTCGTTTCACTATAAAAGCCTCATCATTGTTTTTCTTAATACACAACACAAAGTTCAACACACGAAACATCTTAGCATTAGCCAGAGACATTCATGGTGTTGGACCTTCACCACCCGTGTCTTCACCACCACAACTGTCTGTTCGTCACCATGTCCATGCCATCACCAATGAACATCCAGATATTCTCCGTCCGTGGTGCTGCCGTGTCGTGTCAGATCGTATTGTCCGTGTCGTCAGGAGACACTGAGCCACGTGTGATAGTGTCAGGAGTGGTGATCATGGAGGAGGGGATGCAAGTCACGCCTCAGGTGTCGTCAGCAGGTGATGTGCCTCGCCTCACCCTGTGTCCTCACATACTGATTTACCTGGGTCGTGTTCCTCTCTCTATGATATTTGTACAGATTATTCGCTTGTATATGATTTCTGTTGTGATTGATGTGTATTTGTGTGTATGATAGATGTGTACCTGTGTGTATGATAGATGTGTACCTATGTGTATGATAGATGTGTACCTGTGTCTATGATAGATGTGTACCTGTGTGTATGATAGATGTGTACCTATGTGTATGATAGATGTGTACCTGTGTCTATGATGGATGTGTACCTGTGTGTTTGATAGATGTGTACCTGTGTGTATGATAGATGTGTACACTATCTATCTATCTAGCTATCTATCTTCGTGTGTCTGTCTATAAGAGGTATATAGGCCAAGGTAAGAGCTATGCCCTGGCCTCCCGGTGGACGATAAGCCTCACCGCCGCCGTACTTGAAGATTCCCTTATGAGGTGAGGTGATAACACGGTGGCGTCCCCAAGGGCCTACATCCCACCTTGAACTATGTAAACTATCTGCTTATTGGATGTGTTCCTTGTTTCTGTCGGGACCAGTGTGTGTTGCAAGACTTGGCCGTGTGTGTAATAATAATAATAATAATTCACGGTTTATTGAAAAAAATTCTGCAGCCCGAAGGCTGAAAATATACATTGGACATAAATGACTTATTACATACATTGGTGTTTTAACAAAAGCCTTCATTAGAGAAAGGTACAGGAACATACAGTGAACATACAGATTAATGTAGGTGTTGAACAGTAAACTCGTAGTGTAGTAACTCCCTGCCAGATGGTGTTAGGAGGAACTCACGTGGTGTAGTAGTTCCCTCAGATGGTGTTATGAGGGACCTGGCGTGGTGTAGTAATTCCCTCACAGATGGTGTTATGAGGGACCTCAAGTGGTGTAGTAATTACCTCAGAGATGGTGTTATGAGGGGCCTCACGTGGTGTAGTAACTCCCTCACAGATGGTGTTATGAGGGGCATCACGTGGTGTAGTAATTCCCTCACAGATGGTGTTATGAGGGACCTCACGTGTGTGTGTGTGTGTGTGTGTGTGTTACAGGGATTACATGAAATCTAGTTACTGTACACATACTCCCGGTAACATATGTGAATTATTCTTACTGTATTCACGAGCAGGTTTCTCTTACTCAGAAAGAATCACAGGTAATTGAAGGTCAGGTGGGGGGCATTTACCTGTATTTACCAAGTAACAGTCCGTGTTAGTGCAGGTGACCTGGATAATTACACCCGGAAGAACACATAATGACCAGGTTCTTGTTCCGTGTTAACGAGAGAGAACACATGCAATTCGGCCACTTATGAGAGTCGTCGTTAGTGTTAATACGAGAGCAGTTGTGGTGCTAATGGTGGGTGTGATGGCGGGGTGTAGTGGTGTCCAGGCATATTGACGTGTACAGGTTGACGCTTCTTCCTGTGTCTTCAATATTTTATACCATTTTTTGTTATTGTTTTTTTTTTAGACAGGTTATATCATGCCGTTGTTTGGGATAATTCTCTCTCTCTCTCTCTCTCTCTCTCTCTCTCTCTCTCTCTCTCTCTCTCTCTCTCTCTCTCTCTCTCTCTCTCTTAATTTGTATTCATCGCGGTCGGTCATATATTAAGTGCTAGTGAGGCCTTACTGTGGTGGTGGTGGTACAGTACTGTGGTAGGTCCCTTGCTGTGGTGGTGGTGGTACAGTACTGTGGTAGGTCCCTTACTGTGGTGGTGGTGCAGTACTGTGGTAGGTCCCTTACTGTGGTGGTGGTACAGTACTGTGGTAGGTCCCTTACTGTGGTGGTGGTACAGTACTGTGGTAGGTCCCTTACTGTGGTGGTGGTACAGTACTGTGGTAGGTCCCTTACTGTGGTGGTGGTACAGTACTGTGGTAGGTCCCTTACTGTGGTGGTGGTACAGTACTGTGGTAGGTCCCTTACTGTGGTGGTGGTACAGTACTGTGGTAGGTCCCTTACTGTGGTGGTGGTACAGTACTGTGGTAGGTCCCTTACTGTGGTGGTGGTACAGTACTGTGGTAGGTCCCTTACTGTGGTGGTGGTACAGTACTGTGGTAGGTCCCTTACTGTGGTGGTGGTACAGTACTGTGGTAGGTCCCTTACTGTGGTGGTGGTACAGTACTGTGGTAGGTCCCTTACTGTGGTGGTGGTACAGTACTGTGGTAGGTCCCTTACTGTGGTGGTGGTACAGTACTGTGGTGGTGGTGGTGCAGTACTGTGGTAGGTCCCTTACTGTGATTGTGGTACAGTACTGTGGTAGGTCTCTTACTGTGGTGGTGGTGGTACAGTACTGTGGTAGGTCCCTTACTGTGGTGGTGGTACGTCTGTGTAGCCTTACTGTGGTGGTGGTACAGTACTGTGGTAGGTCCCTTACTGTGGTGGTGGTACAGTACTGTGGTAGGTCCCTTACTGTGGTGGTGGTACAGTACTGTGGTAGGTCCCTTACTGTGGTTAATGTGGCATTTACTCCGAGTAGTCAGGGATTTTTTATTTTGATTTTGCCGCTTACAGTGGCTACTTTATTGTGCACCCCACACTCGTCCTGTGAGCGGTAGCGCAAAAGGATTACAGAGTAGAGTTTACAACGGGTCATAATAATTAACCCCCATTGTCAGGATATTATGGCACTGAAAGTTACACAGTATTTCAATTACATTATTTGTTTAGTTCTATACATAAAGGGTAACTTATTCACAAATGCGTGAGTACAGGCGTGTGAGACAGTATGTCTGGCCTCACACTTTGTTATTCACATTTACGTGAGAAGTATTCAAGCACATTGTGTATTTGGTTCTGTACATGAGAACTGATATAGTTAGTAAGTGCAAAAAAGTGGATATAATCTTAATATGTCGGCTATCTTGTCAGGGGTGTTGAGTGGGGGGAGTAGTGAGTAGTGGCCCCGCACACTGACTGACAATGAGGGAAATTCCACTTTATATTGTTTAGAATTTTTAGACAGTTAAGTAAAGTTAAATTCGTTAAGTTAGTTAAGTTAGACCACAGGTAACTACCGTACTGATCAGGTAACATGACGCCTCCTCTCAGTCGAGGGTTCACGGATCCCTTATATGAATCATTTCCTCTAACAGGTATTGAATGAATAGACCAGTTAAGAGTTCTCAGTGTGATTATGATCCATTTTAAATCTGTGTTTAAGTTTTCAACCATTCAGTTAGAAGCTTTCTTACGTATCCACTTACAAGAAAAACTTAACGTACGAACATATGAGAATCCTGACCCTGGCTAGTTAGAGAGCTTGACGTAATGGCCACTGAGAGAGCGTGTGTTAGTCAGGCCACGACGACAGCCTCATACATCAGTACAGTTTTAGCTCAGAGATTCATGGTGTTACTGGCCTGACTGTGTAGCTCACCCCACCCCTCACAGGACGCACCTCTTGGCTGCTTTGTTGTGGCCACCTTGATCTTATTTCTCTTGTAAATAAAATTCCATCAATATTTATCGCGGCTGAGAATACAAAGACACGGGACAGGACGATAACATAGGTGCAAATTTATGTATCTTTAACTTTGATGTAATTAAAAGTTTGGCTTAGGGAGGACAGGAGAATAAATGGATTGGTTGAGGTATGAGGAGCTGTACCGTGTCCACCATGTTTATTATTGTACTGTGGAAGCGATGAACAGAACCACGGATTCGACAATTGATAAAGTTAGTCATCTGTTACCGTGAGAAGTGAAAATAATACACGAATAATGGAAATAAAAAATAATAATAATTTGATTATATTTAGATTTACAACGAAGAACTCTTGATAATAACGAGTTGGTGGATGAAGCGCTGAGAAAAACTGGAAAGGTATTCGAATTATGACTTTTTTCGTTGAGCAAGAACCCGATGGTGGAAGAGCAGCGGTAGACAGGTGGTGTGAGTGAGTCACAGGTCCAGTACTGCTGCAGGTGTGTGGCCGCTACACACCTACAGTAAGAAGGGGAATGAACTTTTATGTGTATTTTTCTGAGTTTATTTGTTATAGATTAATGTTTCAATGTAAGTACGAGAGAATGTGTATATGCAGATTAGGAAGAATAGATGTTTGCAAGGTGTTAATCCTTACATCAACACTGTTAGGCCTCAGTTACTCTTCAGTAATAGATTTCGCTATCTTTAATATTATTAATCAATTTACTCCAAAATATAATGACTCATCGATTCGACTGCTATAAAAGTTTCCACGTGGCTGGGCCTCAATAGTCGTCTCGCGTCAATTATTCAATCCCACGGTACAGTATTTTGGCCAGGATCTCTGTCGTGGAGTAAGTAAGCCTCACAGCGGCGTCCTCATGTCTGCACTTGGGGGGAAAATCTGTCTTAGGAACCTTTTGAGAATTGGTAACTGATGTGCCAAGCCTCCGTCACTTCCTGCTTCACAAGTGGCCGCCACACACAGCTCCGGGTGGGGCAGTGTCGGGTTGCAGCTCCTGCCTGCTGGGGGATTCGACGTCTGTCTGCTGCTGTTACTGCCTGCTGTTACTGCTTTTTGATGCTGTTGCTGTCTAACTGTTGATGCTTTTGTTGATGCTGGCTGTTACTGCTTGCTGATGCTGCCTACTGCTACTGCTGCTATTACCCACTGCTGCTTCTTGCTGACGTTTTGTATCCTGATATGACAGGAAATATTCGCTCCGTGTATACGAGTACGTTAATGTTGCAATGTGTGTGTGTGTGTGTGTGTGTGTGTGTGTGTGTGTGAAACGAAACTAACTACTCTGTTTGTCCTTAACATTACATAACTTTACCAAGACAAGTCACGTCTCTATTTCTTAACATCAAGTGGTCGAACACACACGCTACCTGGGCCGGGGTAGTCAGTGTCTTCTATACATTATTGTTGACCGACTTACTAGAGATTTAACCACCGACACAAAAAAAAAAGTTCTCAAAGATTCTTGCGTCACTTATTAGTCCCTTGCTGGATACCTTAGATAAGCTAAGACACAAAGATGAATTCTCAAGAATTCTTACGACAATGTTTTCCTCGAATAGAAGTTGTGAAAACGAACGCCTGTCACTTGAGATGAGGTACAGCCAGAATGTCGGCTAAATGGCACCAGGACTCTACTTTAACATGGCGTTTTCTCTTGTTACTTTTAGGTGGGGAAATTGTCCTACGATTCTTTAAAATCAGGGTCGGTCCGTCTCTCTCTCTTGGTGGTTAGAAGTGCGGGTGCCACACTCAGTGGCAACACATGGGTTTTAAAGGAGAGGGGGATGGAAGGAGGGAGGGAGGGAGGGAGGGAATGTGTTTGTGTTTCTTTCCGTGTGTGTGTGTGTATAATAATAATAATTAACGGTTTATTGAAGGAGCTTGGCAGCCAGAAGGCTGAAAATATACAGTTACATATTTGGGGAATGGGTTACGAATTACAAATAATATACAAGTAACATAAGTGTGTGTGTGTGTGTGTGTGTGTGTGTGTATGTATGACTGCAGGTGATCACAGTATCAGACGGTATCAGCAGCCCTCCCTTCTTGACTCTGATGGACGCTGCTTGCATCGGTCAAGTTGCCATATTTAGTGCGCCAGAGCAACACCTTTTATGCATTGTGTTGTCTGTATACAGTGTGTCTACCCTTGGGGAGGTGTCCATCTTCCTGGTAGTTAGGCCCTAGGTCATCTCTCTCACCTTCTGTTAGTTGGTGATTTCTTTTACTTCCTAAATATTTACTCATTATTACATATAACCAGACTCTCTTTCCCTTCAGTCTATCCAACTATTCATGGTTTTGGGCGTTTTTCTTCTTCTTTTTTCATTTATTCGTTTTAGGAGTAAATCCAGACAAGTTATCAGAGGAAAAGTGACGCAAATTTAGTTAATAGCTATTTTGAGAGACAAGTAAGCGGGAAAAAAACCCTGATCCCTTACGTGCTAAAAACATCCATCATTTATGTTAGGAAAGGCGGTAATTAGGCTGGAAGAACGCTGTAATATATATATATTTTTAATTTGACAGTAACTCGTAGCAGCGTGTTGGAAGCTGTTATGTTTTTGTAAGATGTCGTCTACCTCTTCCCTCCCCCTCTCCCCCCACCTTCCTTCTCCTCTTCATCCTCCCCCTCTTACTCCTTCTACCCTTCATCCTCCCCCTCTTACTCCTTCTACCCTGCGTGGCAGTGAACAGTGATAACACCCTCATGAATACATAAATATGGCCTGTCCTAAACTATTAATGAATATGACCTATATTATTATTCCCTTTGTGTATAAACCTCTATCCTCCCCTGCTTATTCCTCTTCCCTCTCCTTCCTCCTCCTTCTTCTCCCCTCCTTCTCCTTCACCCCCTCCCTCCTCCTTCACCTCCCCTTCCTCCTCTTTCACCTCCCCTCCTCCACCTCCCCATCCTCATTTTTGACCGCCGCTTTTAGGGAAAGGTCAAAGGTCATTATTCATTCTGAGAAACCTATTGTCTCCAGGTCGTGTTATATACGAGTACAATGAAAGCTTGAGAAGGGTTAGGTTAGGTTAGGTTAGGTTAGTTTTTTTTTAATGGTTGCCTTGTGTAACGAGGATGGCTGGCCCAAGGGCCACCTAGGCGTCTATTTGTTTTTTAAGGTGTAGAAACTTTCACCAACACAACAACCACACCCTGAGTTAACGAGCTGCATGACCCAGTGTCACGGAATAGTCCAGAAGACCGGACAACTCGCCAACTGCACTGGCTAACCATTACCCCGGAAAACGATCCGCAAATCGATTAACATCCAGGTCCCCAATTACTGCTGGGTAGACAGAGGCAAATGGCGTACAGAAACTTGCCCACAGTTTCACCCTGCCCGGGGATCGAACCCGGGTCTGCTGGCTTGCGAGGCGAGCAAGGTTACGTCTACGTCTCTCTCGCAATCCTGTGTCTCTGACTATTAATATTTGTTTATTTATTAATCATAAACAAGAATACAGATACCGTGATTTCATAATGATCAGTGTACACCGTTACCTCATCATGTACACACAGACGTACACACACAAATACTTCAACCCTCATGATCAGTGTACACCGTTACCTCATCATGTACACACAGACGTACACACACAAATACTTCAACCCTCATGATCAGTGTACACCGTTACCTCATCATGTACACACAGACGTACACACACAAATACTTCAACCCTCATGATCAGGGTACACCGTTACCTCATCATGCACGCACAGGGACTTGACCATGACAGTAATACACATGCACTACTAGAGGTCTCTGTCACACACAAAGGGGGGGGGGGGTGCCAACCTTGAACCCCTGTCATTGTATAATATTTGTGTAGGTGATTAAAGTGTGAGTCGAGATGTTTGTTTATAGTAACCTTGTGTGTGTGTGTGTGTGTGTGTGTGTGTGTGTGTCCTGACCTTCTAGTATTTATCTCTTGTCAAGACGTCATTCCTCCTCCCAGCACCTCCACCTCTGCCCTCCCTCCTCCATCTGCTCCTCATCTTCCTGCTTCTATTCTTTTCTTCTATTTTATATTCTTTTGTTTCTTCTTCATTTTCTTCTCCTCCTCCTCCTCCTCCTGTTATTACTGTTTCTGCTCCCTCCCTCTTTCTTCCACCACTACTTCGTCCTTCTACCCCATGTCGTCCTCTTCACCTACGCTGTCTCTTCTTTCCGTCATCGTCTTCTTCGTCCTCTTTGTTTTCGTTGTCTTCGTCCTCTTCCTCCTTGTCTTCGTCCTCCTCTACCTCCTTGTTGTAGTCCTCTTCCTCCTACTTCTCTTCCTCCCTGTCTTCCTCCTCCTCCTCCTCGTGTGGGCGGTACATTACAGGTCTTGGCTGTGTACACAAGACGGAGGCTCAGTGGTGGGGTCCTTGGTGGTCTGGCCCGTCTTTATTGGCTCTTTAACTCTTGTTTATACCAAATGTAGTGTACCTTTTATCCCTGGGTGGCCCGTGAGGGGTGGTGGGGTGAGGGGTGGTGGGGTGATGGGGTGGTGGGGTGATGGGGGTGAGGGGTGGGGGTGATGGGGTGAGGGGGTGAGGGGTGGTGGGGTGATGGGGTGGTTGGGTGAGGAGTGAAGGGATATATGTTAAGGGGTGATAGGGTGTGTGTGTGTGTGTGTGTGTGTGTGTTGTTTTTATCCCATTTTAGGTCGGAACTACAAAATGGGGAAGAACAATCCTCAGTATAAAGAAAAATCATAGAAAATGAGTTAAAATTACAATCCCTCTCGGCTAATGATCCTCAGGTACTTACATACGGGATATTGCCGAGTGTCCAGGCAATTTTGTCCGCAACTGTACATGAAAGCACATGTTGGTGCTTTCTTGTACTCGAATGTACTCTACACTACCCTATACTCCCATGTACTCCCATTGGCAGTTCTCCTACGTACATAACTCTATGAACAACAACAACAATAATAACAACATCATTTCACCATCAACTCTTCGCCAGGTAAAAAATAAAGTTAAAGTTTTCTTATATTAAAAAATTTCCTAATTATAAAAAAGCGACGCGGAGCAAAAACGGACACCAGCCAGAAGGTGAATTAATACCGAGTGTCAATTACTTGTCCTGGCAGGTGTGTCGTGTCAAGGAAGTAAGAAAAAAAGAACCGTGGCGTAGGCCTAGACTTTGTGGAGGCCTGTTAACAGAGGGGAGAACTAGTCAAGCATCCTACCTCGTGCCCCTCAGCCGTCTCTTGTGTCTTAACTACCAAGGATTTAAGTGTGTACCTTAGCTAGTGATGTTAATTTTGTACCTTAACTAGTGATGTTAGTTTTGTACCTTAACTAGTGATGTTAATTTTGTACCTTAACTAGTGATGTTACTTTTGTACCTTAACTAGTGATGTTAATTTTGTACTTTAACTGGTGATGTTAGTTTTGTACCTTAGCGAGTGATGTTAATTTTGTACCTTAACTTGGCATAAGACGTCAATGCTGTACCTTAACATGAATGTATTTAATTTTGTATCTTAACTAACTTGGAACAAATTAACTCATCCTGTTATAGTAGAATGTATTATGAGCTGTTATCGTAGGTGAGTGAGAGTGAGACGTTTGGCCACACACCTACAAAGAGAGGAAGCTATTATGCCATACGATCCTTTGAGAATTGGGGATCGTGTGTTGTAGATTGAATATTTGGCGTTAATGTGTGTGTTTAACTAGAGTACGTATTCGTTAACGGTGGGAAATTATCTATAGGAAATGAAAGAGTGGACAAAATCCTACCCAAGATCCTACCAGGCAGATTACGGCTATACTAGTGGAGACATCCTCACCACACAAAGTCCTGCTGTGGATATAAGCTGACCAAAAAATCACACCAGCTCAACTTTCGTTATATCCTATTACCCTGTGACGTTGATATATAATAAGTTGGTAAGGACTGACTTGGCTTTAGGTTTGTTTAGCTTCCAGTCATGTTAGAATAGGTATAATTAATTTGAATTATGTCAAGGTAATCTTAAGTTCGGCTAAATAAAGGTAGATTTTTAATCACAACCACGAAGGAATGCTACAGATAATTTGACTAGCAACCATTTACAACCCTAGCCACCCTCCTCCATCCTCAGCCACCCTCCACCATCCTCAGTCTCCCTCCACCATCCCCAGCCACCCTCCTCCATCCTCAGCCACCCTCCTCCATCCTCAGCCACCCTCCTCCATCCTCAGCCACCCTCCTCCATCCTCAGCCACCCTCCACCATCCCCAGCCACCCTCCTCCATCCTCAACCACCCTCCACCATCCCCAGCCACCCTCCTCCATCCCCAGCCACCCTCCTCCATCCCCAGCCACCCTCCTCCATCCCCAGCCACCCTCCTCCATCCCCAGCCACCCTCCACCATCCCCAGCCACCTTCTTCCATCCTCAGCCACCCTCCACCATCCCCAGCCACCCTCTTCCATCCCCAGCCACCCTCCACCACCCTCCACCATCCCCAGCCACCCTCCACCATCCCCAGTAGGGAGTGACAGTTTTGCAAAAGTTTTCAAAATCTAATTGCTTGGGTTGGATTATTTGTCTATCGGCCACGCTAATTCCGAATATGTTTGAGTTTTTTACATCATTGCATTAGAAGGTTTGTGGATACTTTTGGGTTTGGCATGAAAAACGCGAAAAAACTGTAAATAATAAAGGGACTGGCAATGTGGCACAACCTGTTAAAATCAAGTTATTGAATTGGATTATTCGACCACTGTGTACACTGGTTCATAATATGCTATTGTTTTACAACTCAATGCGCTACAAATTATGCCGATATTTTTGCTGCAAGTCACCACATACGTATATTTCGAAAACCAGGGCCCAATATTACCAACGGCGTGGATAGATTCCGTGGAATGAATTCTGGACATTCCCGCTCATGGAACATTACCAAACTCCGTATATGTGCGAATGGCAGGCCAATGGCAATATTTACAGAGTTTGTTGAGGCTCCCTGGACGGGAATGCCCTGAATTTATTCCACGGAATCTATTCACGCCGTTGGTAATATTCGTCCCAGGACTGATCAACGAATTCAGCCCAAGTAGCTTGACTTGGACAGTTAAGGACAAAATCTCAGTCCGTACTTTTGAATAAAATATTGTTCAATAGGTGGTGATATTGAAGTGCTGAAAGTTGTTTTTTCTGTGTTGTTTTGCAGTTAGTTCAAAGGGCCGCCACCAAGATGGGTCGTCCTAAGATTAGCAACACTCAGCTGCGCCAGGGTAACGATAAGGTGTTCGGGGTTCGGATGCCTCTGCCATCTAACAAGTTGCCTCTGAACAAGGAAGTTGGAAGTGCCCTGGCTTATGAAGCAGAAAACGAGAGGTTAAGGAGAAGAACAAATGCTTTTGATTATATGGATGCCACCAACAAGGTGACTGAGAAGGTACTGGATGTGTATAGGAAGGCCACTGTCCCCACTATCTCTGAAATCAGGGTGAAAATGAGAGTCCACGACCTGTGGAGGATGCGGAGGGAGACGATGATGATGAAAGGAAATGGACAGAAACAGAAAAGGAAGAAAACGAAGAACGGGAAGCTGAAGATGAGGTTCAAGGCTCATCTTCAGCTTCCCGTTCTTCGTTTTCTTCCTTTTCTGTTTCTGTCCATTTCCCTTCATCATCATCGTCTCCCTCCGCATCCTCCACAGGTCGTGGACTCTCATTTTCACCCTGATTTCAGAGATAGTGGGGACAGTGGCCTTCCTATACACATCCAGTACCTTCTCAGTCACCTTGTTGGTGGCATCCATATAATCAAAAGCATTTGTTCTTCTCCTTAACCTCTCGTTTTCTGCTTCATAAGCCAGGGCACTTCCAACTTCCTTGTTCAGAGGCAACTTGTTAGATGGCAGAGGCATCCGAACCCCGAACACCTTATCGTTACCCTGGCGCAGCTGAGTGTTGCTAATCTTAGGACGACCCATCTTGGTGGCGGCCCTTTGAACTAACTGCAAAACAACACAGAAAAAACAACTTTCAGCACTTCAATATCACCACCTATTGAACAATATTTTATTCAAAAGTACGGACTGAGATTTTGTCCTTAACTGTCCAAGTCAAGCTACTTGGGCTGAATTCGTTGATCAGTCCTGGGACGAATATTACCAACGGCGTGAATAGATTCCGTGGAATAAATTCAGGGCATTCCCGTCCAGGGAGCCTCAACAAACTCTGTAAATATTGCCATTGGCCTGCCATTCGCACATATACGGAGTTTGGTAATGTTCCATGAGCGGGAATGTCCAGAATTCATTCCACGGAATCTATCCACGCCGTTGGTAATATTGGGCCCTGGTTTTCGAAATATACGTATGTGGTGACTTGCAGCAAAAATATCGGCATAATTTGTAGCGCATTGAGTTGTAAAACAATAGCATATTATGAACCAGTGTACACAGTAGTCGAATAATCCAATTCAATAACTTGATTTTAACAGGTTGTGCCACATTGCCAGTCCCTTTATTATTTACAGTTTTTTCGCGTTTTTCATGCCAAACCCAAAAGTATCCACAAACCTTCTAATGCAATGATGCAAAAAACTCAAACATATTCGGAATTAGCGTGGCCGATAGACAAATAATCCAACCCAAGCAATTAGATTTTGAAAACTTTTGCAAAACTGTCACTCCCTAATCCCCAGCCACCCTCCTCCCTCCTCAGTCTCCCTCCTCCATCCCCAGCCACCCTCCTCCATCCCCAGCCACCCTTCTCCATCCCCAGCCACCCTTCTCCATCCCCAGCCACCCTTCTCCATCCCCAGCCACCCTTCTCCATCCCCAGCCACCCTCCTCCATCCCCAGCCACCCTCCTCCATCCCCAGCCACCCTCCACCATCCCCAGCCACCCTCCTCCCTCCTCAGCCACCCTCCTCCCTCCCCAGCCACCCTCCTCCATCCCCAGCCACCCTCCTCCATCCCCAGCCACCCTCCTCCATCCCCAGCCACCCTCCTCCATCCCCAGCCACCCTCCTCCATCCCCAGCCACCCTCCTCCATCCCCAGCCACCCTCCTCCATCCCCAGCCACCCTCTCCATCCCCAGCCACCCCTCTCCCTCCTCAGCACAGCCCATGGCTTTTAAGGTCGATAATGTCGTATTGTTTTCCCCCACTCGGGTTATCGCCAGCTCTGGGCTTTTGTTTACATGAGTAATTCTCTGAGCGGCCGCGTGAGGGCAGCACTCAGGGGAGCTGTCAACACGGTGATTCGCTCGTGGCAGGGGAGGAATGTGGGTGTTCTTGGTGGGTGCTTACACGACGACTAATATATATTTTATTTTTAATGGCGCTTTTTCGAGTTCCAGAACTTGTTCGTTGTGTCAGAAGGGAAGTTAAATCACCAGAAGATCTAACAACCTTAACCCTATTAAGGAGAACTCGGTTAAGTTAAGTTAGGAAGTTAATCTTCAGGTGATACGAACTGGGGTATCTCATCTGCAGGTGATCTGGTAAATTATTTCACCTGACTAATGAACAGTCTTGTGTGCTCAGACATTTGACACCTGGATCATGATCAATGTATTTTGTTTCTTGGTTTATTTATGTGATCTCTATTTATTTATTAATGTTTTATGCAACATTTTCCTTTGGTTATATTTTCCTTGTGTACAACTTTTCCTTAACTGCAGCACACTTCACACTTCTTCCTGTGTATCACAATCCATCTTGTACATATTTTCCTCGTACAGTGTTCACACTTTGGCCGATGATCGTGGTGGTTAAAAGTGATTGTTTATGTAAGAATATTTGTGAAGATGAGGAGCGGGAGGAGGAGGAGGAAGACAGGAAGAGAAGAAGAAGAAGAAGAGTGAATGTTATTGTAAGAACAAGTAAGATGGAGGAGGAGGAGAAGGAAGACAGGAGGAGAAGAGTAAAAGTGAATGTTATAGTAAGAACAAGTAAGAGAGTAAGAGGAAGATGTTGGTTTAGTTTAACAATTTTATTGGTAAGACTGAAGTATAATTTTGCCTAATCTGAGTAGTTCAGTCAGGCCTTAACACTGATCACTGCCACACACGACACAGGTCACTATAAGCCAGGTGGTGTGACGACACTGACGGTGTTACACTGTGTAATATAATGATGATGATGAGGAGGAGGGTAAGAAAGGTTATTAACGTAAACACAAATAAGAGAGAAAGAGGAGGACAACAGTAAGAAAGTATAATAAAGTAAGAACATGGAAGAGGAAGAAATGAAGGAGAGAATGTGATGAATGAAGAAGAGAAGAAGGAAGGTAAGAGTGAATGTTATAATAAGGAAGAGGACGAGGGTGGTCCTGGTCGTAGGAGTTGTGTTAGGAACCGACCATAATTAAGTAAAGTTTGCTGCGTAAACATGTGTCTCACTAACGTTAATGAGCCCGTGTGGGGGCCTGGCTCTGTGGCGGTGCTTGTTTGGTGGGGCGGCTTTGGTGCTTTACTCGTATTTAGTTTTGTGTGTGTGTGGTGTGGTGGTGAGGGCTGTGGGAGAGGTACTTCAGTCATGTATGTGTGTGCGTGAGTGAGTGCGTGCCTGCGAGTGCGTGGGTGGGTACGTGTTTTGGGGGTGAGGACTTTGCGACCGAGGCTCGAGTTATGTGTGTTATTGTGCGAGTGAGTGTTTGTGTTGGTGTATGTGTAGTGAGGAGTGTGTGCTACTGAGTGGTGAGGGCTGGTCGACGGGGCCCCTTTGTGTGGCATTGTGGCGAGGGCTAGTGACGTGACTTTATACTGTATATGGGTGGTGTTTATGACGCTGTGTGGTGTGTGATGACCGATTATAGTGTAGTATAGTGAATATATGACGGCATCTATACTTATAGCTCCTTATACGAGAAGTGCCATTAGTGTGGTGTCTAGTGGCTGTTCCTGTAATGAAAAAACTCTCAATAAACATTCGGACATCCACTTTTGCAAACTGCCACTCTTACAACATTCAAATACACTGAAGACTGGTACAAATACACTGAAGACTGGTACAAATACACTGAAGACAGGTACAAATACACTGATTGTGCCTGACTCCCTCTCCTCCATCGTGTTTCTCGACTCCCTCAAACCCGAGTGTAATATACCTGTGTGTGATCCCAGAGACACAGACGGAGGGTCATGCTGTGTGTCTTAGGAGGACCAGCTGACTGTCGCTTGTGAGTTGTATCATGTGCTGGGTGGAGAGGTGTATGTGAGGATTATCCTAACCTAACCTAACCTAACCTAACCTACAGTGTATTGCATAACCTAACCTACTTAACCTAATCCAACCTCATCTAACCTACTTATCCTAACCTAATCTAACATAACAGGGTATTATTGGTGCTCATATAAACTGGGGCTGGTGGAATTTTGTTCATTGAAAAGAGCTCCTGTGGGAAGTTGTCCTAGGACATGGCCCGTGCATCTCAACCACCAAGCCAAGGCGTGTGTTGACCTTAGGGGCAGCGTCACATAGGCCGGGTCAATAGAGGCCAGGAGGGGGGGGGGGGAGTGAGCCTAGCCAGGGAGGGGGATAGTGGTAGAGAACATAGAAGGGGGGTGTGAGCCTAGCCATGGAGGGGGATAGTGGTAGGGAACATAGAACATAAGAAGAACATAAGAAAATAAGGAGTCTGCAATAGGCCGGTTGGCTTGTGCATGGCAGCTCCTGTCTAGAGTTACAACCACTCTATCATCCATGAATCTATCTAGCCTCCTTTTGAAACGTCCCAGCGTTCCAACACTTACTACAAAGTTGCTAAGCTTGTTCCACTCGTCCACCACCCTATTTGTGAACCAGTTCCTTCCTATCTCCCTCCTAAACCTAAAGTTATCCAATTTAAATCCGTTGCTACGAGTCCTATCCTGCTCGGATATTATAAGAACTTTATCTATATCCCCTTTATTGATTCCTTTCACCCACTTAAATACTTCTATCATATCTCCCCGCACTCTTCGTCTTTCTAGGGAATGCAAGTTTAGTTTCTTTAACCTATCCTGATATGGAAGGTTTCTAAGTCCCGGAATCATTTGCGTCATTCTTCGCTGCACCGACTCTAGTGAATTGATATCCATTCTATAATAGGGGCACCAGAACTGAACCGCATAATCGAGGTGCGCCCTGACTAGCGCAAGATATAGTTGCAATAAGACCTCTGCAATCTTATTACTTACACTTCTAGATATAAAACCCAATACTCTGTTTGCCATATTTCGAACATTAACGCACTGTTTTCTAGGCCGTAGGTCCGGGCTTACAAGTACCCCTAGGTCTCTTTCACAAGTCGACTTCTCTAGGTTGATGTTGTTAAGGCTGTATACATTGACAGTATTTGTTCTTCCAATATTAAGTACGCTGCACGTGCTGTGCAGGGAGGGGGATATGGTAGGGGACACATGAAAGGGGTGTAAGCCTAGCCAGGGAGGGGGATAGTGGTAGGAGACACATGAAAGGGGTGTAAGCCTAGCCAGGGAGGGGGATAGTGGTAGGAGACACATGAAAGGGGTGTAAGCCTAGCCAGGGAGGGGGATAGTGGTAGGGGACACAGGAGGGGGTGTGAGCCTAGCCAGGGAGGGGGATAGTGTAGGGGCACCGGTGGGGGTGTGAGCCTAGCCAGGGAGGGGGATAGTGGTAGGGGACACATGAGGGGGTGTGAGCCTAGCCAGGGAGGGGGATAATGGTAGGGGACACATGAGAGGGGTGTTAGCCTAGCCAGGGAGGGGGATAGTGGTAGGGGACACATGAGAGGGGTGTTAGCCTAGCCAGGGAGGGGGATAATGGTAGGGGACACATGAGAGGGGTGTTAGCCTAGCCAGGGAGGGGGATAGTGGTAGGGGACACATGAGAGGGGTGTGAGCCTAGCCAGGGAGGGGATAATGGTAGGGGACACATGAGAGGGGTGTTAGCCTAGCCAGGGAGGGGGATAGTGGTAGGGGACACATGAGAGGGGTGTAAGCCTAGCCAGGGAGGGGGATAGTGGTAGGGGACACAGGAGAGGGGTGTGAGCCTAGCCAGGGAGGGGGATAGTGGTAGGAGACACAGGAGGAAGTGTGAGCCTAGCCAGGGAGGGGGATAGTGGTAGGGGACACATGAGAGGGGTGTAAGCCTAGCCAGGGAAGGGGATAGTGGTAGGGGACACATGAGAGGGGTGTAAGCCTAGCCAGGAAGGGGGATAGTGGTAGGGGACACAGGAGGGGGTGTGAGCCTAGCCAGGGAGGGGGATAGTGGTAGGGGACACATGAAAGGGGTGTAAGCCTAGCCAGGGAAGGGGATAGTGGTACGAGACACATGAGAGGGGTGTAAGCCTAGCCAGGAAGGGGGATAGTGGTAGGGGACACATGAAAGGGGTGTAAGCCTAGCCAGGGAGGGGGATAGTGGTAGGGGACACATGAGAGGGGTGTAAGCCTAGCCAGGGAAGGGGATAGTGGTAGGGGACACATGAAAGGGGTGTAAGCCTAGCCACGAAGGGGGATAGTGGTAGGGGACACATGAAAGGGGTGTAAGCCTAGCCAGGGAGGGGGATAGTGGTAGGAGACACATGAAAGGGGTGTAAGCCTAGCCACGAAGGGGGATAGTGGTAGGGGACACATGAAGGGGTGTAAGCCTAGCCAGGGAGGGGGATAGTGGTAGGGGACACATGAGAGGGGTGTAAGCCTAGCCAGGGAAGGGGATAGTGGTAGGGGACACATGAAGGGGTGTAAGCCTAGCCACGAGGGGATAGTGGTAGGGGACACATGAAAGGGGTGTAAGCCTAGCCAGGGAGGGGGATAGTGGTAGGAGACACATGAAAGGGGTGTAAGCCTAGCCACGAAGGGGGATAGTGGTAGGGGACACATGAAAGGGGTGTAAGCCTAGCCAGGAAGGGGGATAGTGGTAGGGGACACAGGAGGAAGTGTGAGCCTAACCAGGGAGTGGGATAGTGGTAGGGGACACAGGAGAGGGTGTGAGCCTAGCCAGGGAGGGGGATAGTGGTAGGGGACACAGGAGGGGGTGTGAGCCTAGCCAGGGAGGGGGATAGTGGTAGGGGACACAGGAGAGGGTGTGAGCCTAGCCAGGGAGGGGGATAGTGGTAGGAGACACAGGAGGGGTGTGAGTCTAGCCAGGGAGGGGGATAGTGGTAGGGGACACAGGAGAGGGTGTGAGCCTAGCCAGGGAGGGGGATAGTGGTAGGGGACACAGGAGGGGGTGTGAGCCTAGCCAGGGAGGGGGATAGTGGTAGGGGACACATGAGGGGGTGTGAGCCTAGCCAGGGAGGGGGATAGTGGTAGGAGACACAGGAGGGGGTGTGAGCCTAGCCAGGGAGGGGGATAGTGGTAGGAGACACAGGAGGGGGTGTGAGCCTAGCCAGGGAGGGGGATAGTGGTAGGGGACACAGGAGGGGGTGTGAGCCTAGCCAGGGAGGGGGATAGTGGTAGGGGACACAGGAGGGGGTGTGAGCCTAGCCAGGGAGGGGGATAGTGGTAGGGGACACAGGAGGGAGTGTGAGCCTAGCCAGGGAGGGGGATAGTGGTAGGGGACACAGGAGGGGGTGTAAGCCTAGCCAGGGAGGGGGATTGTGGTAGGGGACACAGGAGGGGGTGTGAGCCTAGCCAGGGAGGGGGATAGTGGTAGGGGACACAGGAGAGGGGTGTGAGCCTAGCCAGGGAGGGGGATAGTGGTAGGGGACACAGGAGGGAGTGTGAGCCTAGCCAGGGAGGGGGATAGTGGTAGGAGACACAGGAGGGGGTGTGAGCCTAGCCAGGGAGGGGGATAGTGGTAGGAGACACAGGAGGGGGTGTGAGCCTAGCCAGGGAGGGGGATAGTGGTAGGGGACACAGGAGGGGGTGTGAGCCTAGCCAGGGAGGGGGATAGTGGTAGGGGACACAGGAGGGGGTGTGAGCCTAGCCAGGGAGGGGGATAGTGGTAGGGGACACAGGAGGGAGTGTGAGCCTAGCCAGGGAGGGGGATAGTGGTAGGGGACACAGGAGAGTGGTGTGAGCCTAGCCAGGGAGGGGGATAGTGGTAGGGGACACAGGAGGGAGTGTGAGCCTAGCCAGGACATCCTCTAGTTAACGTAATCAAGTTGTCTGTCTGCATGATGCCTTCCCTCCCGGCCGCCCTTCTCCCACCCACTTGCCATAATGCCCTTGTTTACCTCGCCCATTTAACTTTATGTACACGATTACAATTAATTTGCTGGTTAGGTTAGGTTAGGTTAGCTTAGGTTAGGTTAGGTTAGGTTAAGTTATGTTAGGTTAGGTTAGGCTAGGCTAGGTTAGGTTAGGTTAGGTTAGGTTAGGTTAGGTTAGGTTAGGATAATGCATATCCACAGTTTAATTGATTCTCGTAACCTGAAGTATTAATAAAGTTCATCTTAAGATGTTATTGTGTAATTCTCTAAACCAAGTCACGTAAACATGAAACTAAACTTCACCTGCTGTCACTACAGGTGTATAAATCATTGTCTAATGCATCTCAACACTTAGCTACAAACCTAATCTAGTTAACTCAACCTGACCTAATGATCTAATTGGGGAAAGAATAAGATAGTTTAGTTGGTTGGATGTATAGTTATGAGGATCTTGCTTGCTTGTTTGCTCTGCCTGTTTTGTCTACATGTTTGCTGGGCTCATTTTGTTTGCTATATAGAGGAAGTCGACCTCGGTGGGCCCCCATCACCCGGCAGCGTCTGGTGTTGTTGACTCCTATACACTAGGATGCTACTTGGTGTTGCACGATTCTCACAGACATGTAAACAGTAATAAGAATCCAAGTCTTGGCCAGTATAATGGTGGTGGTCATGCAGGCACTCACAGGAAGCATACTTTAGTGCCTGCATCACCACCACCATCATGCAGGCACTCACAGGAAGCCTTCTTTAGTGCCTGCATCACCACCACCATCATGCAGGCACTCACAGGAAGCCTACTTTAGTGCCTGCATCACCACCATCATGCAGGCACTCACAGGAAGCCTTCTTTAGTGCCTGCATCACCACCATCATGCAGGCACTCATAGGAAGCCTTCTTTAGTGCCTGCATCACCACCACCATCATGCAGGCACTCACAGGAAGCCTTCTTTAGTGCCTGCATCACCACCACCATCATGCAGGCACTCATAGGAAGCCTACTTTAGTGCCTGCATCACCTCCATCATGCAGGCACTCACAGGAAGCCTACTTTAGTACCTGCATCACCACCACCATCATGCAGGCACTCATAGGAAGCCTACTTTAGTACCTGCATCACCACCACCATCATGCAGGCACTCATAGGAAGCCTACTTTAGTGCCTGCATCACCACCATCATGCAGGCACTCACAGGAAGCCTACTTTAGTGCCTGCATCACCACCACCATCATGCAGGCACTCACAGGAAGCCTACTTTAGTGCCTGCATCACCACCATCATGCAGGCACTCACAGGAAGCCTTCTTTAGTGCCTGCATCACCACCACCATCATGTAGGCACTCATAGGAAGCCTACTTTAGTGCCTGCATCACCACCACCATCATGCAGGCACTCATAGGAAGCCTTCTTTAGTGCCTGCATCACCACCACCATCATGCAGGCACTCATAAGAAGCCTTCTTTAGTGCCTGCATCACCACCACCATCATGCAGGCACTCATAAGAAGCCTTCTTTAGTGCCTGCATCACCACCACCATCATGCAGGCACTCATAAGAAGCCTTCTTTAGTGCCTGCATCACCACCACCATCATGTAGGCACTCATAGGAGGCCTACTTTAGTGCCTGCATCACCACCACCATCATGCAGGCACTCATAGGAAGCCTTCCTTAGTGCCTGCATCACCACCACCATCATGCAGGCACTCATAAGAAGCCTTCTTTAGTGCCTGCATCACCACCACCATCATGCAGGCACTCATAGGAAGCCTTCTTTAGTGCCTGCATCACAACCATCATGCAGGTACTCACAGGAAGTCTTCTTTAGTGCCTGCATCACCACCATCATGCAGGCACTCATAGGAAGCCGTCTTTAGTGCCTGCATCACCACCATCATGCAGGCACTCATGGGAAGCCTTCTTTAGTGCCTGCATCACCACCATCATGCAAGCAGTCACTCACCCACACGAAACCACCTGGCGTGCTCCATGACTCGGGTCCTTCTGAATAAAAAGAATGTCATATATTGTTGACGATGGTTGACAAAAAAAGCTTGGCTACACACATGACCCCATTCTTACCGACATTTATGCTTGCTCACACGCACCGTCTCTCTGTACGGTACAACAAGCAGTCTCTGTTGTGGAGGGGGATGCCAGGAGTGGATTTTATTTCCCTGTGCTATTCGATCCTTACAGTACCCAATCGTGTGTGCCCCTCTCCTCGGGTGGTGGAGGCTGCTTGTGTCAAACTGACGACTGTTTCGGTGTCAGGTATTTTAGGGATTTTTGGTTGATGTAATACAACTGTTTGAGGTATGACAGAACCCAGGTGATAAAGGAAGGTTATTATTATTATTATTATTAATTATTATTATTATTATTATTATTATTATTATTATTATTATTATTATTATTGGCGGTGGTTGTAGTTGTAGCAGTATTAATTATTTATAATGTTTTAATTTTTACTTATTTCAAAAGGATAAAAGTAAAACAAAATTAATAGATCAATTATACAGTATATATATGGCGTCTCTTTCATGGATAAAGGCCGTAATATTACCCAATGTTTTTCTTGTGAAAGTTAATATTCTCATCAAGACCAAACATAGTGAGGCAGTACTGTACTAACTTTAAATTGGGTATTAATATGCGTAGAAAACCTCCTCAGTTTAATTACTGATACAAGTTTTATGATACTGTGATCACTTAAATTAATTGCAACCCAATATCTCTGGTGCAGTGTGCGGCTGTAATAATATATGTGTGTGTGTGTGTGTGTGCAGTGTTGTGTTGTTTAATGTAGCGGAGCACAGATGGTGAGGCAGCGGGTCCTGCTATAATGAGCGCTCTCTCCCTCAACACACACCACCCTCTTGTGTAGTTAATTACGTGTTATATTTTTCATTATTATTTCGTTTAATTTATGTTTTGGTGCGACTGAGAGACAGTAATGTATAAAAGGCTCATTGTTATTGTGTTATTGTGTATATTTTGTTCAGTGTTGTTATATCGTTGACGTTGACATTATTCACATGTTACTATTAATTGTTTATATCCTGCTTCATACTACTGATATTGTTGTATATAAATTATGGACTTTTAATTGATAGTGTTGAAGGGTCTGCCCATCATCACCATGTACAGAGTGATGTGTTAACCTTTCACGTTATTATTATTACTTATATTAGCTTGTGTGGCGCCCGTGTCTCGATATGACTAAGGCAATGCTGTATTAGTGTTGACGTGAGACGCTCAGTGTGTACAGTCTAATGTTACGGTCTCCCTCATAGCTCAATACACTGTTTTTATTTGAGTCTTTCTGGCTATTTTGGGTCGTGTGTGATACTACTGTGGTGATAGTGTGTGGTGTTAGCAGTACAGGTGTCTGGCTGTGTTAAATCTCCCCTGGATTATCTTGTTGGCTTCTGTAAAGTCAGTCAGCCTAATTGTCCTCATTCCTGGTCTGACTGATGGACGTTTATCACATGTGGGGGTGAGTTATATGTTGCTTAACCAATAACCCCCCCCCCCCCCCTCTCTCTCTCTCTCTCTCTCTCTCTCTCTCTCTCTCTCTCTCTCTCTCTCTCTCTCTCTCTCTCTCTCTGTCTTAGTGAGTATTGTGTAAGGATGACAAGTCTGTCTTATGCTCTAACACCTCCGGGATATCGAGTGTAATGTTCCTATACTTGTTTTGATTCTATTATTGTTTTCATAAACATTATGATGTCTTACTGTGCTGTCTTTAAGTGATTAGGTTAGGTTAGGTTAGTCTAGTCCAGTCATCAGCATATTAAAATTTAACAAAACATTTACCAATCTCTGGGTAGACGTTGACTTTTTTAACATCACCCTGCTAGTACTGCCTTATATAACAGGCGAATTATTGTGTGGTCAGTGAGACATAACTAGCATGTGATTATAAGACATATATTAATTAGCTTTCAGAAATTACTTAGATAAAACGGCTAGTAAACTAATAAGTGACGAATATGATAACAAAAATGGTCTCTAAAATATATGTCTGGGGTACGGATCAGTTGTTGTGTGTGTGTGATTAACGTCGTTATTATCAGTTTACGCTCACCTCCATCAGCGGGAGTGTTATTGAACATTTAATGCCGACGTAGGTGAGTTTGACGAATTTATTTTGACAAAGTTCCCCAGTGTATTACTTGTTTTTTTTATATAAATGAATTAATTGTATATTGTGAAACATAAGCTTTATTCTGTGGTATCCAACAACCTCGACATAAAATAGGATTATATTTAAAACGAACATTTCTTTGAGTTTCGGCCTAAGGAACAAAATCTGTAGTTTATCATAAAATCTAGTTTTCTGTGTACACCTCCCGCCACCGCCGCCGGGCACTATGGTAAACTAAAGTCATCCAACAACGGCGTTGACACATTGTCAGGTGGACGGTGTTGGTGCCCGCTTATACAGTACTAGGCACCAGGTGGACGGTGTTGGTCCCCGCTTATACAGTACTAGGCACCAGGTGGACGGTGTTGGTCCTCGCTTATACAGTACTAGGCACCAGGTGGACGGTGTTGGTCCCCGCTTATACACTACTAGGCACCAGGTGGACGGTGTTGGTCCCCGCTTATACAGTACTAGGCACCAGGTGGACGGTGTTGGTCCCCGCTTATACAGTACTAGGCACCAGGTGGACGGTGTTGGTCCCTGTTCATACAGCACGAGGCACCAGGTGGACGGTGTTGGTCCACGCTTATACAGTACTAGGCACCAGGTGGACGGTGTTGGTCCCCGCTTATACAGCACTAGGCACCAGGTGGACGGTGTTGGTCCCCGCTTATACAGCACTAGGCACCAGGTGGACGGTGTTGATCCCCGCTTATACAGCACTAGGCACCAGGTGGACGGTGTTGGTCCCCGCTTATACAGTACTAGGCACCAGGTGGACGGTGTTGGTCCCTGTTCATACAGCACGAGGCACCAGGTGGACGTTGTTAGTTCCCGCTTATACAGTACTAGGCACCAGGTGGTGGGTGTTGGTGTCCGCTTATGCAGTACTAGGCACCAGGTGGACGGTGTTGGTCCCCACTCATAGAGTACTAGACACCAGGTGAAGGGAGTTGGTTCCCGCTTATACAGTACTAGGCACCAGGTGGACGGTGTTGGTCCCCGCTTATACAGTACTAGGCACCAGGTGGAGGGAGTTGGTTCCCGCTTATACAGTACTAGGCACCAGGTGGACGGTGTTGGTCCCCGCTTATACAGTACTAGACACCAGGTGAAGGGAGTTGGTTCCCGCTTATACAGTACTAGGCACCAGGTGGACGGTGTTGGTCCACGCTTATACAGTACAAGGCACCAGGTGGAGGGTATTGGTCCCCGCTTATACAGCACTATGCACCAGGTGGAGGGTGTTGGTCCCTGCTTATACAGCACTAGGCACCAGGTGGACGGTGTTGGTCCCCGCTTATACAGCACTAGGCACCAGGTGGACGGTGTTGGTCCCTGTTCATACAGTACTAGGCACCAGGTGAACGGTTGTTGGTCCCCGCTTATACAGCACTAGGCACCAGGTGGACGGTGTTGGTCCCCGCTTATACAGTACTAGGCACCAGGTGGACGGTGTTGGTCCCCGCTTATACAGTACTAGGCACCAGGTGGACGGTGTTGGTCCCCGCTTATACAGCACTAGGCACCAGGTGGACGGTGTTGGTCCCCGCTCATACAGCACTAGGCACCAGGTGGTGGGTGTTGGTGTCCGCTTATGCAGTACTAGGCACCAGGTGGACGGTGTTGGTCCCCGCTTATACAGTACTAGGCACCAGGTGGACGGTGTTGGTCCCCGCTTATACAGTACTAAGCACCAGGTGGACGGTGTTGGTCCCCGCTTATACAGTACTAGGCACCAGGTGGACGGTGTTGGTCCCTGTTCATACAGCACGAGGCACCAGGTGGACGGTGTTGGTCCACGCTTATACAGTACTAGGCACCAGGTGGAGGGAGTTGGTCCCCACTTATGCAGTACTAGGCACCAGGTGGACGTTGTTAGTTCCCGCTTATACAGTACTAGGCACCAGGTGGTGGGTGTTGGTGTCCGCTTATGCAGTACTAGGCACCAGGTGGACGGTGTTGGTCCCCGCTTATGCAGTACTAGGCACCAGGTGGACGGTGTTGTCCCCGCTTATACAGTACTAGGCACCAGGTGGACGGTGTTGATCCCCGCTTATACAGTACTAGGCACCAGGTGGACGGTGTTGGTCCCCGCTTATACAGTACTAGGCACCAGGTGGACGGTGTTGGTCCCTGCTTATACAGTACTAGGCACCAGGTGGACGGTGTTGTCCCCGCTTATACAGCACTAGGCACCAGGTGGACGGTGTTGTCCCCGCTTATACAGTACTAGGCACCAGGTGGACGGTGTTGGTCCCCGCTTATACAGTACTAGGCACCAGGTGGAGGGTGTTGGTCCCCACGCATAGAGTACTAGGCACCAGGTGGACGGTGTTGGTTCCCGCTTATACAGTACTAGGCACCAGGTGGAGGGAGTTGGTCCCCACTTATACAGTACTAGGCACCAGGTGGACGTTGTTAGTTCCCGCTTATACAGTACTAGGCACCAGGTGGTGGGTGTTGGTCCCCACTCATAGAGTACTAGACACCAGGTGAAGGGAGTTGGTCCCCGCTTATACAGTACTAGGCACCAGGTGGACGGTGTTGGTCCTCGCTTATACAGTACTAGACACCAGGTGAAGGGAGTTGGTTCCCGCTTATACAGTACTAGGCACCAGGTGGACGGTGTTGGTCCCCGCTTATACAGTACTAGGCACCAGGTGGAGGGAGTTGGTCCCCGCTTATACAGTACTAGGCACCAGGTGGACGGTGTTGGTTCCCGCTTATACAGTACTAGACACCAGGTGGACGGTGTTGGTCCACGCTTATACAGTACTAGGCACCAGGTGGACGGTGTTGGTTCCCGCTTATACAGTACTAGGCACCAGGTGGAGGGAGTTGGTCCCCACTTATACAGTACTAGGCACCAGGTGGACGGTGTTGGTTCCCGCTTATACAGTACTAGACACCAGGTGGACGGTGTTGGTCCACGCTTATACAGTACAAGGCACCAGGTGGAGGGTGTTGGTCCCCGCTTATACAGCACTATGCACCAGGTGGAGGGTGTTGGTCCCTGCTTATACAGCACTAGGCACCAGGTGGACGGTGTTGGTCCCCGCTTATACAGCACTAGGCACCAGGTGGACGGTGTTGGTCCCTGTTCATACAGTACTAGGCACCAGGTGAACGGTTGTTGGTCCCCGCTTATACAGTACTAGGCACCAGGTGGACGGTGTTGGTCCCCGCTTATACAGTACTAGGCACCAGGTGGACGGTGTTGGTCCCCGCTTATACAGCACTAGGCACCAGGTGGACGGTGTTGGTCCCCGCTTATACAGTACTAGGCACCAGGTGGACGGTGTTGGTCCCCGCTTATACAGTACTAGGCACCAGGTGGACGGTGTTGGTCCCCGCTTATACAGTACTAGGCACCAGGTGGACGGTGTTGGTCCCCGTTTATACAGCACTAGGCACCAGGTGGATGGTGTTGGTCCCCGCTTATACAGCACTAGGCACCAGGTGGACGGTGTTGATCCCCGCTTATACAGCACTAGGCACCAGGTGGACGGTGTTGGTCCCCGCTTATACAGTACTAGGCACCAGGTGGATGGTGTTGGTCCCCGCTTATACAGCACTAGGCACCAGGTGGACGGTGTTGGTCCCCGCTTATACAGTACTAGGCACCAGGTGGATGGTGTTGGTCCCCGCTTATACAGCACTAGGCACCAGGTGGACGGTGTTGGTCCCCGCTTATACAGTACTAGGCACCAGGTGGATGGTGTTGGTCGCCGCTTATACAGCACTAGGCACCACCCCCGCCAGGCAAGAGAGAAGTAAATCTTCAAATATTACGTTGGTCATTATGTGTATTCCGTACATGTTAAGCTAAACTAAAGTAAGATTTACATATATAAACACTTTCTTAATATAGAGTTTTCAAGTATTTAATAGAAGGAAGTATCGTGTTAAAATACTTTAGTGACATTAATGGCATTCCGTATTATTAATTATTATGATTATTACATTTATTATTTTACTTTTTCTTGTAATATGATAAGCAGTACAGTAATGGCGGACTTGATGATCAGTGTGTCCGTCCGTGACGTAATAGTGAGACCGAGTTAACAGGGGGAGATGATATCATCTTCGAGTCACGTGAGGGGTGTGGCGACCCCTGGGAGGTATGGAACTTAATTCCGTATATTGACGCATTAAGACAGTCGTGAATCGTGGCTGGTAAGAGAGATAAGGGAGGCAGAGAGTGAGACAGGTAAAGACGTAGTGGACGGGGAGGGTGAAGAAAGGAAAGTTTGAGGGATCGGATGTGTAAATGTTTTGATGTGTGAATATTCATCATGACCGTGATAACCGCTCCGGCAGCTAGGTGAAGCTGCCTTATGTGGCCACCCTGATGAATATGCTAATTGTGGCCGCTGTTACACCCCCCTCCCCCTTCCTCCTGCAGGCGGCACACCTGGGTTGTCCTCACATGTGTTGTCCTACCCTGAGCTGGTGGGTTTGCCTCACCTGAGTTAGTATGTTATTCTCACCTGTAATGAAAGATTGTCCTTCCCCGAGTTGGTGGGTTGTCCTCACATAAACTCTACTTATTTTTACTCATTTCTTCTTTGTCCTCACTTCATCCGACGTGATCTAAAACGTATTGAAAAGTTGTCTTCACTTACGTTATCCTTATCTCCTCTTCGTGTCGTCCTCCCAGAAGTTGTATCTCACGACTCACATGTCAAGGTGGGTCTCACGCCTCCTCACATGTCAAGGTGGGACTCACGACTCCTCACATATCAAGGTGGGACTCACGACCCCTCACATGTCAAGGTGGGACTCACGACCCCTTACATGTCAAGGTGGGACTCACGCCTCCTCACATGTCAAGATTTAACTCATGTCCCCAGCTGTCAGGAGGCGGCACCAACTCCTCCTAACTCACGTCTCAGGAGTCATATTTGTCAGTGACTTAGCACAGTGTTTCCAATTACTCGTAAAGAAAAACTGACGGTAAAGCCTGGCAACCCCGTCGTTACCTCTGGCCGGAGGAGGACTCGACCCATCCCTCTTTACATCACTTCTCAATCTGTTTCCTTGTCCTCCCTTTGTCTTATGTTTTCTCTGTGTCTCATGTAGTTCCTTTATCTTGTTCTCCCCATTATTATTCTTTGTTTTCTTGCGTCTTTCTCTTGTAAATTTTATACCCCTCGGTTATCTTACTTGCTTTGTGTCATATTTCTCTCTTGTCTTGTAGCTCCATTCATGTTCCCCTGAGTCGAACTTCATCATCATTCACCTCTTATGTTCCTTTCACTTCTCGTCAATGGAATCCCCTGCCATCACAATCTCTACATCTACCTAAGGCTTACAGTTTGTTAAATCCTTCGTCTAAATTAAATTAACCTCCTGAGTACAATGTCATCGTACTCTTTGGGATTAAGTTATCGTACTCAAAAGACATCAGGGGTAAATATGTTTTAGTCACGAAGATATTTCATTGTATTAAAGGGGTTAAATAAAGGGCTTGAACCACCCACCTCTTATAACACAGCAATGTACTTCATTTACATCTGCATTATAGACCATGTGTCAGTTATCCGGCCATCACAAGTTAAACTGCCAACCTCTGCCTCCTTAACAGTACCACAAGAGTTAAGAAAATAAATGTTACTCTTCGTTTGTTATTTTACTTCTCATATATCTTATTATTTTGTTGTTTTAGTTTATATTTATTTTTATTTTATTGTATTTCCCTTCTATTTTGTTATTATCTGTTACTGTGTTTCTCTAGGAGGGAGAGATAGACCCGTCACTCATCTCCAAACTGTTGTATTCCATCTCCTTTCTGACCTTAATAACCAGTCACTCTTGCTTTTCCCAGTCACTCATCCCTCACCAGCCACTCGTACCTTACAAGCCACTCGTCCCTCACAAACCACCCATCCCTCACAAGCCACTCATCCATCACCAACGAACCCATACCCCTCAGTCACACATCCCTCACCAGTCACTCATCCCTCACCAGCCACTTACCCCTCACCAGCAACTCAACCCTTACCAGCCACTCATTCCAACAACCAATCAGCCATCGTTCACTAGTCACTCTTACCTCCTTGAGTCAGTCCCATCCTCTTAAAATTACTGGTCCAACATGGTGCTCTGTAGTGTAGTGATTAATGTGGATCAGCGGGAGGTCCTGTCAGTGATCCATCATGGGGTGAGGTTTACAATAGTTATCCCTCCAGGCGGCTACTTATCTCTCCTCATTTGTCGGCCACACAGAAAATGGAATCTCTGTCCCCCTTCCCCTTAACCCACCCCAACACCCACCACCCCTTTCCCTTAACCCACCCCTACACCCACCACCCCGTCCCCTTAACCACCCCTACACCCACCCGCCCACTGACTCAATTTGTTTTTATGGCGTTTTTTCTTGTATTTTTTATCCTCTGAGCTTATGAATATTTTTAAAGCTTCAGTGAACATTAACATTTATTTATTTATTTATTTATTTATTTATTTATCGTTTACGAAGTTTCCGTCACAAAAAGAATTCTGTATATACATAAAGCGATGGGGACAGGTCCTCCTAGCCACTATTTTATGGGGACAGGTCCTCCTAGCCACTATCTTATGGTGACAGGTCCTCCTAGCCACTATCTTATGGTGACAGGTCCTCCTAGCCACTATCTTATGGTGACAGGTCCTCCTAGCCACTATTTTATGGTGACAGGTCCTCCTAGCCACTATCTTATGGTGACAGCTCCTCCTAGCCACTATTTTATGGTGACAGGTCCTCCTAGCCACTATCTTATGGTGACAGGTCCTCCTAGCCACTATCTTATGGTGACAGGTCCTCCTAGCCACTATCTTATGGTGACAGGTCCTCCTAGCCACTATCTTATGGTGACAGGTCCTCCTAGCCACTATCTTATGGTGACAGGTCCTCCTAGCCACTATCTTATGGTGACAGGTCCTCCTAGCCACTACATTATGATGACAGGTCCTCCTAGCCACTATCATATGGTGACAGGTCCTCCTAGCCACTATCTTATGGTGACAGGTCCTCCTAGCCACTATCTTATGGTGACAGGTCCTCCTAGCCACTGTCATATGGTGACAGGTCCTCCTAGCCACTATCTTATGGTGACAGGTCCTCCTAGCCACTATCTTATGGAGACAGGTCCTCCTAGCCACTATCATATGGTGACAGGTCCTCCTAGCCACTATCTTATGGTGACAGGTCCTCCTAGCCATTATCTTATGGTGACAGGTACTCCCAGCCACTATTTTATGGGGACAGGTCCTCCTAGCCACTATCTTATGGTGACAGGTCCTCCTAGCCACTATCTTATGCTTGACATGTCCTCATAGCCACTATCTTATGGTGACAGGTCCTCCTAGCCACTATCTTATGGTGACAGGTCCTCCTAGCCACTATCTTATGGTGACAGGTCCTCCTAGCCACTATCTTATGGTGACAGGTCCTCCTAGCCACTATCATATGGTGACAGGTACTCCTAGCCACTATTTTATGGTGACAGGTCCTCCTAGCCACTATCTTATGGTGACAGATCGTCCTTGCCACTATCATATGGTGACAGGTCCTCCTAGCTACTCTCATATGGTGACAGGTCCTCCTAGCCATTATCATATGGTGACAGGTCCACCTAGCCACTATCTTATGGTGACAGGTCCTCCTAGCCACTATCTTATGGTGACAGGTCCTCCTAGCCACTCGCATATGGTGACAGGTCCACCTAGCCACTATCTTATGGTGACAGGTCCTCCTAGCCACTCTCATATGGTGACAGGTCCTCCTAGCTGCTACCATAGTGTGACAAGTCATTGTGAAACAATTCAGACTCTCCCTCAGATCACACACACACACACGAGTGTTAATTTAATCACGATGTATACACGGCCATTTCCCCCCTTTTAAAGGAGTCTATTTCCTCCACGCTTTCATTTTTTCAGTATAAAATATTCAGCGCGTTTGGTCCGCGTGTAATTTGCATGCTGGGAGGCCGTGGTCGCTATAGAAGGTGGTGGCGCTCCTCCTTGTGTGTGCTGGTGATGTATTGTAGTGCCTTGTTTGGCTTATTCCTTAACTCCGTGTCTTCTTCTTCTTCTTCTTCTTCTTTGCTCAGAGTTTTTGTGGCCTTTTTGTAATTTTTTTTTCTGCTGTTTTTTTTCTTCTTATATTTGTTGATTTTATGTTTTATTTTTGTATTTTCTTTTTTCGTTGTTATTTTCCTATTTTTTTACCGATGTTTTGTCTTTTGTTTCTTATTGTCTCATCTGTTGTTTTTCTGTTGTTGTTTCATATCTCTCTCTCTCTCTCTCTCTCTCTCTCTCTCTCTCTCTCTCTCTCTCTCTCTCTCTCTCTGACGTCGTTGATGAAGCCATAAGACCCTGTGTTTAGGTGCAGCGTCATGGTTGTATACAGTATATCAAAGAGCCACTGATAATGGCCGGGGGAATCATATCTTTACGCTCGATCACTCTTGATGAAGATTTCCCCCCGTGAGTGATGAATACCTGCGTGGTGGAGTGACGGCAGGTATTACTCAGGGAGGAAGGGCCGCGCTGGGGGCCTCACGCCAACCTATCATGTGCTCGACCCCCAAGATTACCTAAGCTAATTTTATCCCGTAACTGGGTGATGAGAGAACGCATGTACAGGTAGATAGTGATTGATTCTGTGCTATTTCTCCGTGATTTTAGCTCTTAGTCGTGCTCTTAGTATCTTCCCTTATAGATAGATATTTAGCCAAGTCATCATACAAGTTCACATTGGTTCAACATGTTCATATACGAGTATCTTGCACATACCTTGTGTACGGTGTCTCTACCTAATTGAAATATTGCTGCACCGTAGAGGTCCTATGCTTATCGTTGGTTCATTCTCTCACATCATCGATTTGCATCATCAGTTGAGCATCTCCTGCATAAACATCATTATTTTTTAACACACACACATGACCTTATGCCTTTCACTCCTTCCCAGGCTAAGGCTCCTCACCTTCACCTCCTACACAGAAATATTATATCTTCCTTTCTTTACCACCTGATGAGTGGAGAACATGTAGCAGCACTCTCTCTCTCTCTCTCTCTGGGTCTCCTTAATAACTACTAAAATAAAGAGTAAAAAAATTTCTTCCTTAATATGAAAGGTATTTGCCTCTCTACGTTACACACACACACACACACACACACTGCGTCGCCAGGCATGTGTGGCCGTGTTAGTATGTGTTGGTTGAGTTGTGGCCAAAATAGACCTTGAGTTACCTTTTTATTTTATTTTATCAGTTTTTAGCGTCGTCTAGTATAAAGGTATTTTTCTTAAGTTAACCTGACTCAGCCAAACCCAACGCATCTGTAATCACTTACGTCAGTTCGTAAAGACATGACTATATAATATATCAACCGGGTCCTGCATTATTGAACATGCCACATTTCCTCCTGTTGAAGATCTTTTTGTACCACCCTGTGCACAAGCCATCAAGAACTCACTATGTGTAGGTTTTTGCTGAAAACTGACACCAGACTAGACAAGTCAGCCCATGAATATAATAATCATTCTCTTTACTTTACATTGTATAGAAAACGGTGATGTTCGCCATAGTTTCCTGCACTAACTTTATAATATTGTAGGAGTCGTCACTATTAGTTGTATTAGTCTTATTAGTTGTTGTACTTTTGTATGTGGTGATATGGTACTTGAATTCTTATACTGTCTCCTGCTGCTAAGTAAATAGTAATGATGGATAAATCAAAAGTAAATTGAGTAAAGGCGTTAAACATACACAATTTCCTCTTATAAAGCGTTTTGTGGTGTATTAATCCATTGTGTATTAAGTAATTGCCCACATTGTTTAGGATGATGAAATGACAAAGTATGATGATGGCGTTATTAAATGTTTGTTAAGGAAAATTATGATATGGATGGTCGGGAGGAAGAGTGAATGTTGTCTCCCTCTATTTTGCCGATGGTATTATTATTATTATTATTATTATTATTATTATTATTATTATTATTATTATTATTATTTAGATTTTCGATAAATATTAAATCATAAATAAAAAATAATACTTACACCCGCTCTCGCCCCGGCAGCCCAGCACAGTGGAGGCCCAGCGTCATGTGTTCAAGGCGAAGAAGATCAAGAAGTCCCGGCCTTGTCATGTGTGTCACCAGCCTGTTATCAAGCTGGGCTCCTGCTGCAGAGGTCAGTCTTCTCCGCTCACATGAAGCTCAGTTTAGTCTAGGTTAGACTCTAATAAGCTTGGTGTAGGGTTATCTGGGGTTACTTTAAGCCAGTGATTCTCAAACTGGGGTCCGCGGAAAGTTTTGGAGAAATAGTTCGTTTGTGAGAGATTTGGCGATTCCAATTCGCAGGATATTTTGGATTTGGGTTGAAATGAACAAATGCTTTGGACTATGAGTTATTCTTTGATTTTTGACAATATATGTATGCGTCATGGTATATAAGGGGTCCTTGGTTGAAAAAAGTTTGAGAACCTCTGCTTTAAGCAATGATAGACTCAAGTAGGCTCAGTCTAGCTTCGTCTGGGTTCAGTTTCGTCTAGTTTAGTCTAAATTGGGTTCAGTTTTGGATCATTTTAGGATAGATTAGGCGCACTCTAGGCTCACCTGTCCTTAATCTGTAAATAATTTGACGGAATCTGGGGTTTTCATCTGCTTGAATTATATCATTGTGAGCTCAGTTTGAGCTCAACTAAACATACTCTAGTTTAATCAAGGCTTTGGGAGGCTGAATTTGAAGTCAGTTCAGCTCAGTAGGGTGTCGACTGGATCAGAATGGGCTTAACCAGTCAATTATTTTAATTTATATTTATACGGAATATTGGAAATTTTACCCTGCCTGGCAAAGTATATTACGACAGGTGAATTTATTGTGTATCCACGACAAGAGTATGTGCGTATTTTAGTTTTTAGTTGGTGAGAAAACCACACACACACACACACACACACACACCGAAAGCTTTAGTCAGTCAAGTGACCCACTCCCCAGATTCACCGTGTATAACTTATCATCTCTGATTATTGTATATTTTCAGCCTTCTGGCTGCCATGTTATCTCAATAAACCGCTAATTATTATTATTGTTATTATATTATTATTATTATTATTATTATTATTATTATTATTATTATTAAACACCTCTCTACTGCAATCATTGACTTTTATCATAGAAATGAATTTATTTTTTAAAGTATTTGTTTGAATTAATTATTAGTGAAAACTTGTCTATTACTGAAATAAATTTGCAAACTAGAATATGTCCCAGTTCAGTCCCAGTGTCACATCTGAGTATGTTTATTGAAAGTTGTAATTATAATTGGCGGAATTTCAAACATTTTCTTGCATTAACACTGTTGAAACTTATATATTATTAAGATAACTTTTGTCAAGGAACTTGTTATACTCTAATTAGTACAGTAGCAAGTTACACGATTACACGTTAACAAGGGACATACATATTAAAGGTCATTATAACTAAGTGATTTTTAATAATATTCTCCTAACATATTGGTGTTGTTTCTTCCTCAGTGTGCAAGTACCTGGTGCACAAGGCCTGTGAACCTAAGGTGAGGCTGACGTACTGTTGGTTGAAGCACCGTAGTGTATATATGCTGTCTCGCCTGTGTGTTTGTTTGTGCGGCTTGTAGCTCACGGTTTTGTTTTTCACTTCACAATAATGCACTACAGTAGTTGTTTGTCACTTGTCCATAAAGAACTTGATGCTTCTTGTTTATTTGTCATTAGCTGTTAGAGTGTAGTGTATGCATGCTGTCTCTCCTCATTGCCATATGCTATTTGTAGCGATTTATCGTTTATAAGGTTTGTAATGTGTTAAGGTACACACGAGTATGCTTCTCACTGTTACATTATACGCAAAACAAAAATGATCCAAATGCTTTCCCTGGTCACTCACTAATTGTATGTAAAAAATATTGTTTTATACTGCAGTAAATTACTAGCAGGTTCAGAGACTCGGCTTTTGATATATACTTAAGTTTTATTGGCCCATAGGCTCATATTCCTGCTGCTTGGTGGAGTTGAAGGTAAGGGTATACATAATAGGGTACTACACCTGGAGGAGGGATGTGTCAGAAGTACCACGGAGGAGGGGAAGGTCTTAGTGAAGGTGTTGGAGGGCAAGTCTGCCCCTCTGTCCCTCCTGATCAGCGCGTGACTACCCTACTACCTCCGTCAGTCAGGTATAACTCAGGGGGCGAGGGTGTGTGAGGTGTTGATGCTCCTGGGGGGGGGGGGGAGCGGTTAATCTGGGGAGGTTAGCTGAGGGAGGGCTGGGGAGAGTATAGCTTGGATGTTGGCGGAAATATCGGCTTGGGGGAGGATAGCTTGTATGCTGGGGAGGGCAACGTGGGGAGGAAATCGAGGGAGCTGGTGTAGGTACTGTCATCGCCCCCATCGTCTAGAGGAGGATGGCCATATTGGGTCCCACCATCGGGCGTCAAATATTTCGGCAACATTTTTCTTTCCGTCAACCACTGATTAATATGACAGGAACATGCCACCCGTCCTGTCACCCGTCTCTCTTGTGTGTCATGCCTACAAATTATAACTGGTTTTATTAACTATATCTTGAGGAGTATTTCTTTGTCATGTTTGTAATATATACTGTTGTAATAATTTAATATTTGTGTTGTCATTATTGTTGTTGTTCGTGTCATATTATTAAGACACGATACGACTTTTCAAATAAACGAAACAATAAATCCCAAAAATTGTGCCAAGAATTTCCTGAACTCATAGTCTGTATCGTCCACACCTCACTGGTATTTACTTTAGGTTCACAGTCCCTACTTCAAAAACCAGGCAATAGATGACTGTCTTAAGATATTTTATGAATTTACAATCCATTAACTAAATATTACTGTTACTACATATTAATATTACAAATTATTAATGTTACCTCGAGTATCACAGAAAAGAAATCTTTCACAAATGTCTACAGCAGCTCACTACTGTATTTGATAAGAGAGCGCCGCCCTGCACGTTGTTGCGAAATTTTCTAAAACAATCAATTTTATAATAAAAAAAAAACTGTTTACAGATAATTTTGAATTAAAACCTATAACCTAGGAGAGTGTTGAAAAACCCAGATCTAAGTGGAAACCGTCAAGACGGGTGATGGACGATTTCCGAAATTTGGGGATCAATTCTTAAACTTTGAGAATCGAAGAATCGACTCCGGAATCGATCCTCTCAAAGTATTTCAACAACACAGGAAACTATATTGGGGGGGGGGGGGGTGAGCCGCAAAATACATAAGGGTAAATAATTAAAAATCTTTGCTTTTATTTGTTTCATTACGAAGCATTTATTATTATCATTATTATTATTATTATTATTTATAAGAAAACAGGTATTCTCTCTGCGTTCATCATACTGAAAATTATTGACCTTCGGGGCCCCTAGGAACATACCTACTGTGCCCATTGGGTAATCTGGCACTGAATAACGTCTGTTTATTTATTCGTCATTCTTGTATTTTTTTTCTCGTGTCATGGGTATGGTTAGGTCAGGTTAGATTAGGTTAGCACTCGGAGGCTGTACACTACGGTATGGTGTCATAGAGTCGTACCGGAACCTGGTACAACTTTTTCCAAGATAATATTATAGCCTAGAGTTAAGAACTGTTCGTGGAAAGTCCAAGTCAGAGTCACGCAAACCAAAGTAGATTTTAAAAGAGATAAGATCATAATACATCAAGCCAATATAGATTCTATAATATAAACGGCGAAGGAAATTTAAACAAATAGATGCTACTCCAGAGAAACGAACAAACAAGACTTCATGAAACCTAAGTCACAACCAGAGGCAACGGCTCGGACACCGTACGTTCATCTCCACACCTGGCTACTTAAATCGTGTGTTTGTTTGTTTATTTGTTTAAGGTTTGGTTATCTGTCCGAGTGGTGGGGAGGCTCCACACAAACCCGTCTCAAGGCTAATTTTTAAGTCTCTTCAGTCAATAGTTTTGTCTGTTTTTATATTTACATCTATAAATTGTGTTGATTAAAGGCGATAACAGTACCTGAGCCTGTACCTGGGGAGACGATGGATGGGGGATGGGGGGCAGGTACAGGTGAGGGGAGAGGAGGGGGGTAGGGGAGGTACAGGTGAGGGGAGAGGAGGGGGGTAGGGGAGGTACAGGTGATGGGAGAGGAGGGGGGTAGGGGAGGTACAGGTGAGGGGAGAGGAGGGGGGTAGGGGAGGTACAGGTGATGGGGAAGACGGAGTCCTACATGTAAAGTGAGGTTTGGTGGTAGTGGTGGTAGTAATGGTGGTAGTGGTGATGGTGGTAGTGGTAGTGATGGTGGTAGTGGTGATGGTGGTAGTGGTGATGGTGGTAGTGATGGTGGTGGTGGTGATGGTGGTAGTGGTGATGGTGGTAGTGGTGGTGGTAGTGGTGATGGTGGTAGTGGTGATGGTGGTAGTGGTGGTGGTGGTGATGGTGGTAGTGGTGATGGTGGTAGTGGTGATGGTGGTAGTGGTGATGGTGGTAGTAGTGGTGATGGTGGTGGTGGTGATGGTGGTAGTGGTGATGTTGGTAGTGGTGGTGGTAATATAATCTACTTCCATAAATGCACTTCTGACACATAATAATAAATATAGGAGTGGCACTAAAGACACAATCATGCTTTGATGATGATGATGATGATGAAGGGAGGGATAAAGAGGGATTTTACCGATAGTTAATTTTAATTAATAGATGGATGACAGTGTAGTGAGTGGTGATGAATATACCATAGGTGGATGAGTATGATGAATAGAAATGAATACGACGACCGAGATGGTGTTGTGAGTAAGGGAGATGAATGAGTGAGGTGAAACAATAATTCAGTACATGAGTGTGGATGAATCTCAATGGAATTTTGGCGACTCTTATGTTAGTCTTCTGGGTTATGTTGGTGTAGGTGGATGAACACAAGCAGGCGGTGTCATCCATCATCCACGTGTGGTTTGTTCACAAGCTCTTAAGTCGTGTCTCCCTCCCCGCTGTGTAAGTGTAATGTGGGTTATTTGTGGTGGAGGTGATTGTGTAAGAGGGTGCTAAAACCACCTCAACTACCACTATTATTACCACCATCACCACAGCCACCATCACTATTACCACCAACAACACCTCAGCCACCACCACTACGAGGCTCCTCAGGTTGGGTTTTAGTTCGTTTAATTATTATTATTATTATTATTATTATTATTATCCTTTGTTTTATCTACGTTGTTTTCGTACTGTGTTCTTGGTCTATATCTTAATCTTATTATTATTCTTTTTTATTTTGACTTTTCTTATATTTTATTAATTTTATATATGTTTCCATTCGTAATTGACTTCGAGGTCCTTATTTTATTCCTATTGTCTTATTTTTTAGTCTTGTCTTTATTCATATTTTAGTTCGTCTTGTTTTTATTTCCCCTCTGTCATCTTCTGTTATGTTCATTCCTATTTTATTTTGACTCGTCTAACTTGAGTTAAACTTTATTTCTTTCTAATTGTATTTATATGTTTGTTTACATTGTTGTCCCTGTAGTTCGTCTCGTTCTCATCAGCCTTGGGATGTTGTCTCGGGTTTTTTACCTGTTATACATGTGATCAATTTGTGAGGGGTTAAGTCTGTAATGAAGGGGTTAAGTCTGTAATGTAAGGGTTAAGTCTGAAAATAAGGGGTTAAGTCTGTAAATAAGGGGTTAAGTCTGTAATGAAGGGGTTAAGTCTGTAATGAAGGGGTTAAGTCTGTAATGAAGGGGTTAAGTCTGTAATGTAAGGGTTAAGTCTGAAAATAAGGGGTTAAGTCTGTAAATAAGGGGTTAAGTCTGTAATGAAGGGGTTAAGTCTGTAATGAAGGGGTTAAGTCTGTAATGAAGGGGCTAAGTCTGTAAATAGGGGGTTAAGTCTGTAAATAAGGGGTTAAGTCTGTAAATAAGGGGTTAAGTCTGTAAATAAGGGGTTAAGTCTGTAATGAAAGGGTTAAGTCTGTAATGAAGGGGTTAAGTCTGTAATGAAGGGGTTAAGTCTGTAAATAAGGGGTTAAGTCTGTAATGAAGGGGCTAAGTCTGTAATGTAAGGGCTAAGTCTGTAATGAAGGGGTTAAGTCTGTAATGAAGGGGTTAAGTCTGTAATGAAGGGGCTAAGTCTGTAAATAAGGGGTTAAGTCTGTAATGAAGGGGTTAAGTCTGTAATGTAAGGGTTAAGTCTGTAATAAAGGGGTTAAGTCTGTAATGTTAGGGTTAAGTCTGTAATGAAGGGGTTAAGTCTGTAATGAAGGGGTTCAGTCTGTAATGAAGGGATTAAGTCTGTAATGAAGGGGTTAAGTCTGTACTGTAAGGGTTAAGTCTGTAATGAAGGGGTTAAGTCTGTAATGAAGGGGTTAAGTCTGTAATGAAGGGATTAAGTCTGTAATGAAGGGGCTAAGTCTGTAATGAAGGGGTTAAGTCTGTAATGTAAGGGTTAAGTCTGTAATGAAGGGGTTAAGTCTGTAAATAAGGGGTTAAGTCTGTAATGAAGGGGTTAAGTCTGTAATGAAGGGGTTTAGTCTGTAATGAAGGGGTTAAGTCTGTAATGAAGGGGTTAAGTTTGTAAATAAGGGGCTAAGTCTGTAATGAAGGGGTTAAGTCTGTAATGAAGGGGTTAAGTCTGTAATGAAGGGGCTAAGTCTGTAATGAAGGGGTTAAGTCTGTAATGTAAGGGTTAAGTCTGTAATGAAGGGGTTAAGTCTGTAAATAAGGGGTTAAGTTTGTAAATAAGGGGCTAAGTCTGTAATGAAGGGGTTAAGTCTGTAATGAAGGGGTTAAGTCTGTAATGTAAGGGTTAAGTCTGTAATGAAGGGGTTAAGTCTGTAATGTAAGGGTTAAGTCTGTAATGAAGGGGTTAAGTCTGTAAATAAGGGGTTAAGTCTGTAATGAAGGGGTTAAGTCTGTAATGAAGGGGTTAAGTCTGTAATGTAAGGGTTAAGTCTGTAATGAAGGGGTTAAGTCTGTAATGTAAGGGTTAAGTCTGTAATGAAGGGGTTAAGTCTGTAAATAAGGGGTTAAGTCTGTAATGAAGGGGTTAAGTCTGTAATGAAGGGGTTAAGTCTGTAATGAAGGGGTTAAGTCTGTAATGAAGGGGTTAAGTCTGTAAATAAGGGGTTAAGTCTGTAAATAAGGGGTTAAGTCTGTAAATAAGGGGTTAAGTCTGTAATGAAGGGGCTAAGTCTGTAAATAAGGGGTTATGTCTGTAAATAAGGGGTTAAGTCTGTAAATAAGGGGTTAAGTCTGTAAATAAGGGGTTAAGTCTGTAAATAAGGGGTTAAGTCTGTAAATAAGGGGTTAAGTTACAGTACTCAATGGTGTTATCATAGTACTCAAGGCGTTGTAATGATAATTAAGGAGTTGAATCAAAGTACTCAAGGGATTAAATCCTGGTACTTAATAGTTTAAGTTCTAGTACTCAAGGGGTTAAGTCATATTGATCAAGGCGTCTTGTGTTAGTACTCAGGGGTTAATTTATATTACTCAAGGGTAAATATTAAGTCTTAGTACTCAAGAGGATAACCATTACATCATCGTACTCTAAGTCATGGTACCCTGAGGGATTGACCTTTCGTATGCATTAATGTGCCGTCTAATTAGGGTCATTTTCTCCCTGTATTTCCTAATGCAGTGTTCTCTAGTGGTCCAATTATCTGCTTAATGTGGTGGAGAGTTTGGTTAATGAGTGGAGAGTTTGGTTAATGAGTGGAGAGTTTGGTTAATGAGTGGAGAGTTTGGTTAATGAGTGGAGAGTTTGGTTAATGAGTGGAGAGTTTGGTTAATGAGTGGAGAGTTTGGTTAATGAGGTAGAGAGTTTGGTTAATGAGTAGAGAGTTTGGTTAATGAGTGGAGAGTTTGGTTAATGAGGTGGAGTTATCTCACTGGTGGCGTGTACCTTCCTTCCATGACCCTCTTATCATACCTAAGTGTCAGGTCGTGTTGATGACAGTGTGTGTGGTCTAGTTAACAGTTCTTTAAGGGGGTAACGTCACCTCCTGGATCAATATTACACACACACACACACACACACACACACACACACACACATATTAACACTATCTTTGGTCGAAGCTATTTATTGTTTACCGTTGTTTGCATACATATATAATCTCTAGGTACGTACAGTGTTTGTATATACACATTGTCTATATACAAACTGAATTAATATAAATTTATATAAAGATTTTACTGAATAAATATCTAAGTATCTGTTACGGTTGTGGTTTACATCATCTTAGGTCAGTCAGTTCCCACATAAACCACACTACTCAGTAATTTGTTGGTTTATTATCAACTATTTATTTTCATCTTGATTCCATTTTTCTTAAGGTGTGAGCGTGTACCTGCCTGAAGGTGTACTATCTGGTGCCCAGGTCTCTTGATGGGAGGCGGTAGAGCACCAGGTTGTGAGGGCCGTGGCAGGCAAGAGGTGGGTGGGGGAGGGGGGGGGGGATAGCATCACCCACCAATTAGCTGTAGGAGTAAGTAAGCTCGTTCTTCGTCAGTAGATAAGCTGCTACTACACCATGACGCATCTCTTTATCCAGTCTCTCTCTCTCTCTCTCTCTGCTTGTGTGTGTGTGTGTGTGTGTGTGTATGTGTGTGTTAAAGGGTGCCCGGAAGGTTATGGAGTGTGTGTAGGGTTGTGGGTGAGGGCGGGGTGTTGTGACCATGTGTGGTAGTGCCGAGGGAGGGAGGAAGGGAGGGCAGTAATAGTGTGAGGAAGATAGTCAGTCAGTCCTGCCTGCGGCGACCCACCTCCTGCCTCCTCCTCCTCCTCGCATTGCAACCACCATCATTATTACCGCTGATACCACTACTACCACTATCACCATCATCACTAGCATCACCTACTAACACCACCACCACTACTGCCAGCACCACTGCAACCACCATCACTACCCACTACCACCATTACTATCACTATCATCATCACTACCACTACCTCTCTGCTATACTGTATGTCAAACACTCACACAACTTACCCGCACAACTCACCGCTGTACAGAAACTTAGGCGTACAAATGTGCGTTTTGATGGTCGCTTAGACACAGGCGTACACATAAGGTGCAGAAACAGCTGTTACACGCTTGGTGTATGATCACACACAACACGCACAAATGTATACTGATCACGCACACAGTATATGTATACCAAGAGACAACACACGTAAGTATACTAGAATACTGAGATACACATAGTTGTTTGTCATACACGAAAATACATAGATACGACGCACGCATACAGTACATTCCTTTACTTAATAATCACGCGAATGATGTTATAAACACTTACACCATAACTAATAATGGAGGCCCCTCTAAATCGAGGATGGCCGGCCCAAGGACCACCTAGGCGTGAATTTGTTAAGGTGTAGAAGCTGTCGCCAACACAACAACCACACACTAAGGTAACGAGCAGCATGACCCTGTGTCAAGGAATAGTCCGAGAAGACCGGACAACTGCACTGGCTAACCATTACCCCGAAATACGATCCGCAAATCGATTTACATCCAGGTTCCCAATTACTGCTGGGGAGACAGAGGCAAATGGCGTAAAGAAACTGGCTTTCAGTTTTACTCTGCCCGAGGATCGAACTCGTGTCCGCCCGCTTGCCAGGCGAGGATGCTGACCATTGCACCACAACTATCAAATAGATCCTTTAATATACACGCGGTATGAAAATATAATAAAATACACTTGTAAACAGAATAATGTTAATGTAAAAGTGTAACTTGGATACGAAATACACTTACGGGTCACACTTCTGTATACACTTGATTATTAAATATAAATACAGGAAAAAATACACCATAATTATTTTTAGACGAGGATTAATTTTAGACATTAAAAAATACAGAAGGAAATATAAAATAAATAAATAAATAAATAAATACACTCATAACACGACTACGTACTACACATGCAATATACAGGGTGTCCCATAAATTTCCATACATAGGAAAAATAAACCTTTTTATATGAAAATCCATTTTTATTTATATGATATGCTCTACATGACTACCATTCTGTTGAAAACACTCTTCAATGCGTGTCCTCCTCTGCTGAAGAACACGTTCAAGCACAGCTGGAGTTACGCTTGTAATGGCGTTGGTGATACGTTGCTTGAGATGATTTATGTTTTGTATCTTTTCCTGATACACCATGGCCTTCAAATGCCCCCAAAGGTAAAAATCAAGTGGGGTGAGGTCTGGGGATCTGGGAGGCCACTCCACAGGACCACGCCGATCAATCCAATGTTAAAAACCATATGTATGGAAACTTATGGGACACCCTGTATACAACTTCCTGAAGTATATGATTTGTATACAAATTGTTCGTGTGACAAATTGCATACATACACGATACGCTCTTGGAAGATAATCTCATACATACATACATACATACATACAACGAAAATAATGCCGTGGGCTTTAATACGACACACACACACACACACACACACACATACGCACACAACAGTACACAAGAGGACTCACGCCCACTCCAGAAAAAAACAAGAGGTTGCTTCCTGTGATGAGGACCTGTGAAGAGTGTAATAGAGCCTCTGTCTCATCTGTACACCCAACTCTGGCACTTGGAGGGTGGTGACTGCTTGCTTCTGTTACTGCTCTGCTACTTATCCTACTTTTGTTTTTGTTATATTGTGTGATGCTGTTGTGTGTGTGTGTGTGTGTGTGTGTGTGTGTGTGTGTGTGTGTGTGTGTGTGTCATGTACCTCATTCACCGAAGTATCATCGTTATTGTGTGTAATAAATAATAATAATAATAATAATAATTAACGGTTTATTGAAAAAATTCTGCAGCCCGAAGGCTGAAAATATACATGAGACATAAATGACTTATTACATACATTAGTGGTTTAACAAAAGCCTTCATTAGAGAAAGGTAAAGGAACATACAGTGAACATACAGATTAATGTAGGTGTTGAACAGCAAACTCGTAGTGTAGTAACTCCCTCCCAGATGGTGTTAGGAGGAACTCACGTGGTGTAGTAGTTCCCTCAGATGGTGTTATGAGGGACCTGGCGTGGTGTAGTAATTCCCTCGCAGATGGTGTTATGAGGGGCCTCACGTGGTGTAGTAATTCCCTCACAGATGGTGTTATGAGGGGCCTCACGTGGTGTAGTATTTCCCTCACAGATGGTGTTATGAGGGGCCTCACGTGGTGTAGTAATTACCTCACAGATGGTGTTATGAGGGACCTCACGTGGTGTAGTATTTCCCTCACAGATGGTGTTATATGAGTGAGGTGTGATCCCAGGCCTTCCTATCGTAGACGGATTAACACATCGCTGGTTGTTGGGCCTCACGGGCCGTTATCACTGGGTACCTGGGACCTCACTGTGTGAAGGTTAACTTGGGTGCGACTGTTACTGTTGAGTTGTTCTCACTGACTTAAGCACTGTTCACCACTGTTCACCTCTGTTTAACACTGGTTCCGTTCCTTTCCTAAATGAAATTGCAACTTCTGGCGAGAACTTGTTGATATTCCGGTGGGGAGGAGGGTTCAGGGGAGGGGGTTGGTATGGGCCAACTTAACAGTTGACCTGGCTGCTCCGAGAGGAGCGCCAGGCACGTCTTGACCCTTCGGTGGTCAAGGATGTAGTGTGTTATTGTGTGTGTGTGTGTGTGTGTGTGTGTGTGATAATAATAATAATTAACGGTTTATTGAAAGAGCTTGGCAGCCAGAAGGCTGAAAATATACAGTTACATATTTGGGGAATGGGTTTCGAATTACAAATAATATACAAGTAACATAAGTGATATAAATAAGATATATAATAACTAGATGGGGAAAAGCTCAAACTACAGTGCATTTCAACACAGTGACAGTGCAAGAAGTAGTATTTACTGGGAGTGAATACACTGGTTTATTACAAGTTATTGATAATTTTTACAATGGTTGGGACTGGGCTGTTCTTATTGCGATCAGTTCGTGCACGTATGGGCTGGATGCGGTTCTGGTGTCGAACAGCAATTCTCGGGCTAGGGATCTCAGGTGGTAGTAGGAGCCGGTGTCGAGGATGGTGTAGAAGCTTCTTACCAAATTTGCAGATGAGGTCGTGGTGATGGTCAGTGAGAGTCGAAAGGGTCAGTGTGTGTGTGTGTGTGTGTGTCATATACCTCACTCACCGCAGTATCATCGTTAGTGTGTGTGTGTGTGTGTGTGTGTGTGATCATGACAAGGGGTAAATAACAGGTATGTCACACACGCCTGGCTTCCTCTACCACACCCGCCTCACTCCTCCACTTCCTGTTAAAATAACATATTTATATATACAGAATAAAATAACCAGGTGATCATCGCGTATATAGTAATATGTTGCGTCGCTGCTCCCTCCCAGATATTATATTAAACACTAAAGCAACTGTATTTTGTATTAGCATTAGACAGTATCCATTTTCTCTACAATTAAAGTTAATACAACATTCTTCTGCATCTGTATACCTCCGCCTGTCAAAAACTCCCGTCTGTAATACACCGCGTAGAATTCAAGTATACAACAACTTTTCCCAGAGTGCCGGCAGCGCCTACCTGACAGTGGAGAGTGATCGTATCAGTGGCAGTGTAGCTAGTGGTAGACAGGGGGTGGTTGCGAAGATGTTATGGTAGACGGGGTGTGCACATGGTGGTGATGGTGGACGGTGTGTGTTGGAGCTCAGTGGACGGGTGGAGTGTTGGTGTTTATGTCACAGTGCACAACAATAGTGATTTGACAGTGACCATAAAAACGGGAGGATGAAAAACACGAAAATAGTGTGTTTAAGTGATTTAATGGTGATCGTGAGTGTACAGTGTTGTCAGTAGTGTCACTGCTGTGTTGGTCGTGACGTAAAGGTGAAATATTAAACTGTGATTATATCTTTACTAATGGAAATAAAGACGATTAGGTCTTACTGTTTATAGTCGTTTGTATTATTGTTTTATTTTATTATTATTATTATTAGTAGTAGTAGTAGTAGTAGTAGTAGATGCGAGTAAAAGTGTTCGCTTCTTGAGGTATTTGTGTTGAGGACAAGTGTATGGTGAGTCAGGTTGGGTTATGAAGCCAAACCAGTGATGTTTTTAGGGTGGTAAATTCTTTAGTCCAGGCAGGAGGAAAAGCTAAGTGAGGTGTATTTACCATCACACTACATATGTTGCATCCGTCCTCACTGTTACAAAGGCTCAGTGTATCAGTGGTAACGTGTCAGGGCTCGTGGTGGTACTCAACAGCTTCCTTAAGGCGGACTCTTCTTAACATACAATAAAATGTTTGTTGTTCTTAATTTCGTCAACATTAATGGTGACATGAGAGAATTTTTAGCAGCCGTTATGTTGTTGATAATGACACTAATAATATACTGTATAGTCTTAGTATTTAGCTATTCAGTAAGTGATAGTGGGTGCCATAAGCCTGATTGCATCTTAGGGACAGTTTGACTACAGTACACTGTATATTAAACCTTATTTATGGCACTGCACTCTCCCACCTTCATTTCCCAACTGTAAAGCTTGACGCCCGTTTACAACTTGGTGTACAGTACTGGGATCAAACCGACGACCTTTCAGACAGGCGGTGAACACTGTAACCACTCAGCAGTCCCTGTATGTGTAACTGAGGAACACGTGTTCAATATTTAGTTGATTTTAATAACTTTTATGGGATGAAGATAGGCAAGTGGTCCCTTTGACGTCAAGAAGACTGACTCTGGCAGCTAGAGGACGTCAAGTATCAGAGAGCAGCTCACGCACGCCACCTCAGATGTCATAAACATTAACAGTGGGGAGCATGATGTTGTGTTATATATAGTCCTTACTGTGTGTAGAACCTGCCACTGTAGATACGTTAGTTTGTTCATGGGTTGTTAGTTCTTGGAGACCTAGAGGTTTTAATATATATGTTTCTGCAGATTTAAGAAAGTTTACCATGGGCCGAGTATATGTTAGGTTTTATTAAATAGAGTCTAAATGTGCCATAACCTTCTCATAAACGCTATCTGAAAACATCAATAATAATGACGATGATAATAAAAGTATCACCTAACACTATTATTTCGAGTATGACTGGTATTATTTTGATTGTTAGCCATTCGTATCACTGCACTAAAACAACTCTGGCCTTTCTTGGAGCCGTGACGCCCTACAGCACCCAGACCAATGTGACCGTCTCACTGCTGTTGTATGGGAGGTCAGGAGAGGTAGGGGGGCGTCAGTGCTTTATCTAGTCCCCCTAACATGTCTCCATTTTAATTCCCCGATTACCTCTCATTTACCTACCTCCCTTCACCTCTACCGTCACCTCATGCTCCACCTAGCCCCGTCCCTTATCCCACACCACCTTACCGTCTTTGTGCTCACTGGCCATTCAAGAGGGACAACCCAGCCCTATTAGAATAGTCACGACTCAGCCACACTCAGGTACCCCACGACACACTTGAGGGACGCCGTGCCCGACCTACCTAAAGGGGGATGTTTAGACTGGTCGTTGGGATAGTGTCCAGTGCCTTAATTCTCAGAGATTCGCAGCTTGAATTTGTTCTTTACTTGGGGATGAGAGAACGCAGCTTGTTACGCTCGAGTCTCTCTGTATGCAATTTCGACGTTATCTGCTCTGCCATATTTGTGTCGCAGCTTAAGTGAGTCTGTTGGATTCGTTCTTGCCTCTCCAATTAGCTAAGAGGGGAGGAGGGAGGGATGGGATTTAACACACAAATGTTATGAATCTCCATGATCGTAGTGGTGAGGTTAAGGTGGATGACGCGTGGTGGCTGGTGCACGTCCTTGGTCAGCGTTAAGCTCACACGTCTCCATCCTCACGTGGTCCAATTGTCTCCTTATATCATCATTGTCATCGCTCTTTCACAATACATTGACATCGCTTCATCCGTGTAAGAGAGGTTCTCCGGGTTGGGTGTTAAGGCAGGCTGCTGGAGACTACCGACACGGATCCTTAACTCAAACACGGGTTACAGTTTTATTTGATTGTTAAGAAGAGAACGATGACAAATATGACGCACTAACACACTTCACTGTGGTATATTGTTGACTGATTTATGACATATTTACTGTATATACAGGTGTTGAACGATGTACCTGATATATGAGTGTTACTGTGTGGAGGTCACTTACTGTGTGTTGTGTGGAGGTCACTTACTGTGTGTTGTGTGGAGGTCACTTACTGTGTGTTGTGTGGAGGTCACTTACTGTGTGTTGTGTGGAGGTCACTTACTGTGTGTTGTGTGGAGGTCACTTACTGTGTGTTGTGTGGAGGTCACTTACTGTGTGTTGTGTGGAGGTCACTTACTTTGTGTTGTGTGGAGGTCACTTACTGTGTGTTGTGTGGAGGTCACTTACTGTGTGTTGTGTGGAGGTCACTTACTTTGCGGAGGTGTGGAGGTCACTTACTTAGTGTGTGTTGTGTGGAGGTCACTTACTTTGCGGAGGTGTGGAGGTCACTTACTTAGTGTGTGTTGTGTGGAGGTCACTTACTGTGTGTTGTGTGGAGGTCACTTACTTTGTGTTGTGTGGAGGTCACTTACTTTGCGGAGGTGTGGAGGTCACTTACTTTGTGGAGGTGTGGTCACTAGAGGGAGTGTGATGATGTAAAGTGTATGAGGGTACTGCAGGGGGTGTACTCATTAACCAGGTGTCCGGCCCTCCCCTCCAGGTGTAACATTACTCCTTCACCTGTTTGTTTACCTGCCGTACCTGTTATCCACACGCTGATGTATTGGGCTATTCACATCGTTTACTAATATCGAAAAATTCACACTCATTCCCGCACTCTTGTGTACTATTTTTAAGTAAGATCGTCTTAGTGATGACTGAGTGTTAATCCAATAAATTGTTTATTGCTCAAAATCTAAATGAATCCTCTCCTTAACTCATGGATTTAGTAAACAATGAAAATATAAACCAATAAATATATGAGAGACTTGAGACCAACCACCACTGTTTACTCTTCCTCCTCCCCTCACCCCCTCCCCTCACCCCCTCTCCCCTCCCCCCCTCTCCCCTCCCCCTCTTAAGAAGAATTACATGCGGGGTAATATAAGATCTCTCTGGTTTAATCACCTCCACAACAACAGTAACAACAACACCGACAAGAGCAACAACAACAACAATAACTGAGACCCCACAATAACAACGACAACAACAACAACAACAACAACAACAACAGACACTCATACTAAGATGAAATACTCCCCGTCGTTTACTGTCTCTTATAGTCTCCCATCGTCTCCCATCGTCTCTTATCGTCTCCCATCGTCTCCCATAGTCTCCCATAGTCTCTTATCGTCTCCCATCGTCTCTTATCGTCTCCCATCGTCTCCCATCGTCTCCCATAGTCTCTTATCGTCTCCCATCATCTCCCATCGTCTCTTATCGTCTCTCATCGTCTCTTATCGTCTCCCATCATCTCCTATCGTCTCACGTAGTCTCTTATCGTCTCCCATCATCTCCCATCGTCTCTTATCGTCTCCCATCATCTCCCATTGTCTCTCGTAGTCTCCCATCGTCTCTTTATCATCCCCCATCGTCTCCCATTGTCTCTTATCGTCTCCCATCATCTCCCATAATCTCCCATCGTCTCCCATAATCTCCCATCGTCTCCCATCGTCTCCCATCATCTCCCATCGTCTCCCATCGTCTCCCATAGTCTCTTATCGTCTCCCATCCTCTCCCATCGTCTCCCATCGTCTCTTATCGTCTCCCATCGTCTCCCATAGTCTCTTATCGTCTCCCATAGTCTCTTATCGTCTCCCATCATCTCCCATCGTCTCTTATCGTCTCTCATCGTCTCTTATCGTCTCCCATCATCTCCTATCGTCTCTCGTAGTCTCTCATCGTCTCTTATCGTCTCCCATCATCTTCCATCGTCTCTTATCGTCTCCCATCATCTCTCATCGTCTCTTATCGTCTCCCATCATCTCCCATTGTCTCTCGTAGTCTCCCATCGTCTCTTATCATCCCCCATCGTCTCCCATTGTCTCTTATCGTCTCCCATCATCTCCCATCGTCTCCCATAATCTCCCATCGTCTCCCATAATCTCCCATCGTCTCCCATCGTCTCCCATCATCTCCCATCGTCTCCCATCATCTCCCATCGTCTCCCATCGTCTCCCATAGTCTCTTATCGTCTCCCATCGTCTCCCATCATCTCCCATCGTCTCTTATCGTCTCTCATCGTCTCTTATCGTCTCCCATCATCTCCTATCGTCTCTCGTAGTCTCTCATCGTCTCTTATCGTCTCCCATCATCTCCCATCGTCTCTTATCGTCTCCCATCATCTCCCATTGTCTCTCGTAGTCTCTCATCGTCTCTTATCGTCTCCCATCGTCTCTTATCGTCTCCCATCGTCTCCCATCATCTCCCATCGTCTCTTATCGTCTCCCATCGTCTCTTATCGTCTCCCATCATCTCCCATTGTCTCTCATAGTCTCTCATCGTCTCTTATCGTCTCCCATCATCTCCCATCATCTCCCATCGTCTCTTATCGTCTCCCATCGTCTCTTATCGTCTCCCATCGTCTCTTATCGTCTCCCATCGTCTCCCATCGTCTCCCATTGTCTCTTATCGTCTCCCATCATCTCCCATCGTCTCTTATCGTCTCCCATCATCTCCCATCGTCTCCCATTGTCTCTCATAGTCTCTCATCGTCTCTTATCGTCTCCCAACATCTCCCATCGTCTCTTATCGTCTCCCATCATCTCCCATCGTCTCCCATTGTCTCTTATCGTCTCCCATCATCTCCCATCGTCTCTTATCGTCTCCCATCGTCTCTTATCGTCTCCCATCATCTCGCATCGTCTCTTATCGTCTCTCATCATCTCCCATCGTCTCCCATTGTCTCTTATCGTCTCCTATCGTCTCTCATCGTCACCTGAATTTTCGATGCTGTGGCTGTCTTCCTCGTGCAGGTGAAGGATAACGTGTATGCGTGTGTGTGTGTGTGTGTGTGTGTGTGTGTGTGTGTGCGTGTGTGTGTGTACCTCTCAAGTGTTCCTGAAGTACCTGTTGTGTGTGCCCTTTCACCTCTATCAGTCTGTCTGTGTGCTCTCTCTCTCTCTCTCTCTCTCTCTCTCTCTCTCTCTCTCTCTCTCATTCACTTTTTGCTGTCTGTTTGGGTTTCTTGTTCTTGTATGTTTTCTCTCTCTTACTTTCCTTTTCCTCCTTCTATCTTGTTTCTTCCTCTCCTCTCCCCTCCCTTCTTTCCTTCTCCGTCTCCCTCCTGGCCCCTCCCTTTATTCTTCCTCTCCCTCCTCACTCCTTTCTCTTCCTACTTTCCTTCTCCCTTCTCACTTCCCCTCTCCCTTCCTTCCACCTCCTCTGTCCCTCCTCTCCCGCTCCTTCCACCTGCTCCTTCTTCCCTCTCTCCCATCCTACTCTATTCCCTTCCTTTCCCTCCCCTTCCACCTTGTCTTGCCCCCTCCCCTTCCACCTTGTCTTGCCCCCTCCCCTTCCACCCTCTCTTCCCCCTCCCCTTCCACCATGTCTTCCCCCTCCCCTTCCACCCTCTCTTCCCCCTCCCCTTCCACCCTCTCTTCCACTCTCTCGTGCATGTCAATAAGCACCCAGTCAACTTTTTAAGGCTTGGTAATAATAGTTTGTAATATGACAGATCCGGTGGGCCGACTCTCTCATGCACGGGTCGCTTCAGGTGCATGGTCGGACAGAATCGTGCAGCCTCATATGTCTTTCCCGGACAAATGCTGTCGGTCAGATGTTGCCGGTCAAATGCTGCCGGTCAAATTATATTACAGTTGGAAAATTATTTATGCCGCACAATATTCCATTGGACAAAGTTTTATCGGATTGATGGCAGTTGGGTTAGGTTAGGTTAGGTTAAGTTTCGTCAAGTTTCCGCAGAGTTACGTGAGACTAATCTAACTTAGGATCAATTTATGTTCGGTTAGAGAGAAGGAGTGTGTCCCTACGCCGGTCTGTCCGCCCATGTTGGCCGGCTAGCTGAGGATGCTGGCCAAAATAACAGGTTAGAACACCGTAGCTATACCGGCGACGGAGCCTCAACCCGACAATCAAATGCTGAACCAATTACCTTTTTTTCCCTTCATTATTCCTTGTGTTTTTTTTTTTTTTTTACACCTCGCCCATTGTCTGTCCATGTGTGGTGATGGTGGGGCCCCCGTCCGTCCGTCTCTCTCTCTCTCTCTCTCTCTCTTTCTCTCTCTCTCTCTCTTTCTCTCTCTCTCTCTCTCTCTCTTTCTTTATCTCTATCTCTATCTCCACAGCTATCCATCACCTCTCTCTGGCAGATCTCCGAAGGCGTTCCTCAAGCTTGCATTAACCAATAATCTGGGGCCCTGAAATATATGTGTGTGTGTGTGTGTGTGTGTCAGGAAGTTAGATGAAGTGTTGTTGTTTCACCTCTTTGCTGGTTGTTGTATGACACTAAAATGTACACAGGGAGGAAGGCGAGACTTGTGTCCGCTATTGTCCTTCATGTACCCTTCATGGACGGGAATAAACTGGGCAGTACGGACATGGACGAGGAAGAACACGGACGGGCTATTAGTCGTGTCAACCTCTTAAAGCAAAGTCAACCTCTTATTGCCAGGTCAACCTCTTAAAGCCAGGAAACCTCTTAAAGCCAGGTAAACCTCTTAAAGCCAGGTAAACCTCTTAAAGCCAGTGTGACCTCTTAGAGCCAGGTCAACCTCTTAAAGCCAGGTCAACCTCTTAAAGCCAGTGTGACCTCTCAGAGCCAGGTCAACCTCTTACAGGCAGGTCAACCTTTTAAAGCCAGTGTGACCTCTTAGAGTCAGAGTGACCTCTTTGAGCCAGAGTGACCTCTTAGAGCCAGAGTGACCTCTTAGAACCAGAGTGACCTCTTAGAACCAGAGCGACCTCTTAGAGCCAGAGTGACCTCTTAGAGCCAGAGCGACCTCTTAGAGCCAGAGTGACATCTTATAGCCAGGCCGTCAGTATATCGTATAGACCTTTGAAAATTTATTTGATTTGGAAACCGATCACCTGATAGAAGAGAGCAGGTGGGAAGGTGTCTTAGAAACAAGATTTTATATTCTGTGTGGACAGATTACCCACGAGGGGGCTAGTTTATTGGGCACCCCCTTACACCCTGTGCAAGGTGAAGCGCAGAAGCGTTTACAGTGCCAGGTTGTGTATGGTGACCTTGACCCGCCAGTGACCCCGGCAGATGTGGGGCTGCGGGGCAAGGACACCTGGATGGGTCAGGCACCTCCTCCCTAAGGTCGTACCGCGCTCCTCCACACACACACACACACACACCTGCATTCAGCTGTTGCTCGAGACAGTGACACCGCGAGCTATCAAGAGCGCTTGGAGTTGTCCCCCACACAGTAATGACACGGTGATGGAAGCAATAATAGAGGAACATTCACCTACCTTCTTCCTTTAGTGATTTTCCATCAGTCTGATGAACAGTTACTGTAGTTCATAGGGCAGCTGCCAGATGTGTGTTGTGTGTAACTGATACTCAAGAGTACCTGAAGAATGTGCTTGGTTGATGGCACGAGGACATTCATCACTGGTGCTCCCTCTTTATCTGTGGACGCCCGCCCCGACGCTCTGCTGGTCTGGTGAGTTAATAACCTTGCGAGGTCACCCAGCACAACCAGGCGGCGACGCGTCCCGTACCTCACCACCTGACGCTACACTGACGTACCTCACCACCTGACGCTACACTGACGTATTTCACCACCTGACGCTACACTGACGTATTTCACCACCTGACACTACACTGACGTACTTCACCACCTGACGCTACACTGACGTACCTCACCACCTGACGTTACACTGACGTACCTCACCACCTGACGCTACACTGACGTATTTCACCACCTGACGCTACACTGACGTACCTCACCATCTGACGCTACACTGACGTACCTCACCACCTGGCGTTACACTGACGTACCTCACCACATGGCGCTACATTGACGTACCTCACCACATGGCGCTACACTGACGTACCTCACCACCTGACGCTACACTGACGTACCTCACCATCTGACGCTACACTAACGTACCTCACCACGTGACGCTACACTGACGTACACATCACACTGACGTACCTCACCACCTGACGCTATACTGACGTACCTCACCACATGACACTACACTGACGTACCTCACCACATGGCACTACACTGACGTACCTCACCACCTGACGCTATACTGACGTACCTCACCACATGACACTACACTGACGTACCTCACCACATGGCACTACACTGACGTTCCTCACCACCTGACGCTACACTGGCGTACCTCACCACCTGACGCTACACTGACGTACCTCACCATCTGACGCTACACTGACGCACCTCACCATCTGACGCTACACTGACGTACCTTACCACCTGACGCTACACTGACGTACCTCACCATCTGACGCTACACTGACGTACCTCACCACCTGACGCTACACTGACGTACCTCACCATCTGACGCTACACTGACGTACCTCACCACCTGACGCTACACTGACGTACCTCACCGCCTGACGCTACACTGACGTTCCTCACCACCTGACGCTACACTGACGTACACATCACACTGACGTACCTCACCATCTGACGCTACACTGACGTACCTCACCACCTGACGCTACACTGACGTACCTCATCACCTGACGCTACACTGACGTACCTCACCATCTGACGCTACACTGACGTACCTCACCACCTGACGCTACACTGACGTACCTCACCACCTGACGCTACACTGACGTACCTCACCATCTGACGCTACACTGACGTACCTCACCACCTGACGCTACACTAACGTACCTCACCATCTGACGCTACACTGACGTACCTCACCATCTGACGCTACACTGACGTACCTCACCACCTGACGCTACACTGACGTACCTCACCACCTGACGCTACACTGACGTACCTCACCATCTGACGCTACACTGACGTACCTCACCACCTGACGCTACACTGACGTACCTCACCACCTGACGCTACACTGACGTACCTCACCACCTGACGCTACACTGACGTACCTCATCACCTGACGCTACACTAACGTACCTCACCATCTGACGCTACACTGACGTACCTCATCACCTGACGCTACACTGACTTACCTCACCACCTGACGCTACACTGACTTACCTCACCACCTGACGCTACACTGACGTACCTCACCACCTGACGCTACACTGACTTACCTCACCACCTGACGCTACACTGACTTACCTCATCACCTGACGCTACACTGACTTACCTCATCACCTGACGCTACACTGACTTACCTCACCACCTGACGCTACACTGACTTACCTCACCACCTGACGCTACACTGACGTCCCTCACTACCTGACGCTACACTGACTTACCTCATCACCTGACGCTACACTGACGTACCTCACCATCTGACGCTACACTGACGCACCTCACCACCTGACGCTACACTGACTTACCTCATCACCTGACGCTACACTGACGTACCTCACCACCTGACGCTACACTGACTTACCTCATCACCTGACGCTACACCACAGTAATGGTGCTCCTCCCACCTGCCAGTAAGACCCCGGCTTGTCAAGGTGCGCCATTAACAAGAACCTCGAGTGTCATGGCGTTTGCTCCTCCCTCCACGTCGTGTTTCCTCGCTCATTTAAATGCGAAGAGCGAGAGTGGGCACCACGGGCCCGAAGGCGGGGCGGGGCCGGCTGGGTCTCTTGGGGACCCGAAGGGCCCGCTCGGCCACCTGTCCGCGGGCCCTTACCACAGGATAATTAAACTACAACCTGTGGTTACCTACCACCTGGTTACTCTGAGGCCACAGGTTGTGCGAGGCTCCGGCCACACGTGCACCTCTTGTTACCACACAACCACAGCAGAAGAACAAAGTTCCTCACTGCTGCAGCCAGTCAGTGTTAGAAGGTAGCGAGGAGGAGGCACGTGTGGCTGTAATGGTTAGTGACGGTGAGGAGTGAGGGACATGTTCCTCCTGACACACTCACTTACAACCAGACCAAAGTTGGTTTAACGTCTGTTTAGTCATCAGCTGCGTAGAAACTCGTTAAAGGAAGATATTATTAGTTAACAATATAATATTAGGAGAAGCCTGTACTAAGCTGGCCTGCAGTGAGGCATCTTAAACAATGTTTATTCAACGTATGTAAACTAAACTAAGTAAGATGATGCTTATTTGGTTTAGCTGTCGTGATGCTCAGCTTAATGAGTGCGGTGTTGTGGTCTTTAGTTAAGGTATTTAAACATCGTTCACAGGTCTTAGGTTTTACTCTCGATGACAAGTCAATAGACAAATAATATATTTATTCTGAGTTTGCCGATGATGGCTGCTGTGGCTGTGCTATGTTACCGCCAGGCAGGACCACCTCCCCCCGGGTTGTGCAGCAAACTTGAGTGCGACATTCCAGCCAAGGTTGTGAGGCGCTTCAGCATCCGCCGCCCTGGAGGCCACTCACCCACCCACCCCTCGTTATTACGGACCCCCAGCGTCGCCCCTTACCAGTTCTAAAACCACGCTGTCGTGTACAACTCAAAATAAATAGTTTTACTCGTCCGTTACGGGATGATGCAGACCTTATTTACCTCACCCGTTTTTTTTTCCACTCACTGTGAAAACTGTTATTAATAGCTGAGTCCCCCATCCATGGCGGCGCTCCACAGAAGATGGAGTGCCATCAAACATAGCCCCGGCCAATATTGTTTACCACAATGTTGTGTACACTTTCTGTATGGTTCATCCGTCAGACCCAGTACTGGTTGACTAAACCTGAGCACACCTACAGAAACGTTTAACAATACTGTGCTTAGAGGTAGAAGCAGGATGTAATGTTCAGGAGGGCCACAAATCACTGGTGTGAAGTACGGTGTGGTGATTTTGACGCCCGGGATGCGGTCGGTGACCCCCGGGGCCGTGAATACTAACCCGGCGTAACTCATCATTCCTGACGCACTCCGGTGACGTCACGTTGTCCCGCCGGGCTCTCATTTATTGCATCTGCCTTGATTCTCGACACACCCGGGAGGAGGAGAAGGGGTGGAGGCTGACTCAGGGTAATGGGGGTGAGGAAGAGGCTGTGGAGGAAGAGGAGGTGGATGGGAGGTGCAGGCCATCGTCTCTCAGGTGCTGCCGCCCAGCATAGGAATGACCTGTAACCTTGGTGAGAGGCTACCTGGTGTAGTGTCTGCCTACCTGGTGTGGTGTCTGGCTATCTGGTGTGGTGTCTGGCTACCTGGTGTAGTGTCTGGCTGCCTGGTATGGTGTATGGCTGCCTGGTGTGGTGTATGGCTGCCTGGTGTAGTGTCTGGGTGCCTGGTGTTGTGGATGGCTGCCTGGTATAGTGCCTGCTGCCTGGTGTGGTGTATGGCTGCCTGGTGTAGTGTCTGGGTGCCTGGTGTTGTGGATGGCTGCCTGGTGTTGTGGATGGCTGCCTGGTATAGTGCCTGCTGCCTGGTGTAGTGTCTGGCTCCGTAGGTGATCCATTGGTTGAGTGTGTGGATAATTGGTTGGTTATTTGTTCTAACAGATTGGTTGACTGGTAGACTGGGCGACTGGTAGACTGACTGTCCTGGCATGTGTGCTGGTATATTCGTATGGTGACTGTTTGGTAGGGGACTGTCTTGCTAGGTTGGCCGCGTGGCTACAATCGGGGGGGGGGGGGGGGGGAGGGGCGGGCTGTCTGGGTGTTCGCAAGCAGGGGGTGGTAAACTGGCTGACAGTCCTGGCAGGCTGGGCGGGTGCTGTTCGGAGTTGGCTGACAGGCTGGGTGGGTGCTGGTCGGAGGTGGCTGACTGTCCTGGCAGGCTGGGCGGGTGCTGGTCGGAGGTGGCTGACTGTCCTGACAGGCTGGGCGGGTGCTGGTCGGAGGTGGCTGACTGTCCTGACAGGCTGGGCGGGTGCTGGTCGGAGGTGGCTGACTGTCCTGGCAGGCTGGGCGGGTGCTGGTCGGAGGTGGCTGACTGTCCTGGCAGGCTGGGCGGGTGCTGGTCGGAGGTGGCTGACTGTCCTGGCAGGCTGGGCGGGTGCTGGTCGGAGGTGGGCGACTGTCCTGGCAGGCTGGGCGGGTGCTGGTCGGAGGTGGGCGACTGTCCTGGCAGGCTGGGCGGGTGCTGTTCGGAGGTGGGCGACTGTCCTGGCAGGCTGGGCGGGTGCTGGTCGGAGGTGGGCGACTGTCCTGGCAGGCTGGGCGGGTGCTGGTCGGAGGTGGCTGACTGTCCTGGCAGGCTGGCCGGGTGCTGGTCGGAGGTGGCTGACTGTCCTGGCAGGCTGGGTGGGTGCTGGTCGGAGGTGGCTGACTGTCCTGGCAGGCTGGGCGGGTGCTGGTCGGAGGTGGGCGACTGTCCTGGCAGGCTGGGCGGGTGCTGGTCGGAGGTGGGCGACTGTCCTGGCAGGCTGGGCGGGTGCTGGTCGGAGGTGGCTGACTGTCCTGGCAGGCTGGGCGGGTGCTGGTCGGAGGTGGCTGACTGTCCTGGCAGGCTGGGCGGGTGCTGGTCGGAGGTGGCTGATTGTCCTGGCAGGCTGGGCGGGTGCTGGTCGGAGGTGGCTGACTGTCCTGGCAGGCTGGGCGGGTGCTGGTCGGAGGTGGGCGACTGTCCTGGCAGGCTGGGCGGGTGCTGGTCGGAGGTGGCTGACTGTCCTGGCAGGCTGGGCGGGTGCTGGTCGGAGGTGGCTGACTGTCCTGGCAGGCTGGGCGGGTGCTGGTCGGAGGTGGCTGACTGTCCTGGCAGGCTGGGCGGGTGCTGGTCGGAGGTGGGCGACTGTCCTGGCAGGCTGGGCGGGTGCTGGTCGGAGGTGGCTGACTGTCCTGGCAGGCTTGGCGGGTGCTGGTCGGAGGTGGCTGACTGTCCTGGCAGGCTGGGCGGGTGCTGGTCGGAGGTGGGCGACTGTCCTGGCAGGCTGGGCGGGTGCTGGTCGGAGGTGGCTGACTGTCCTGGCAGGCTGGGCGGGTGCTGGTCGGAGGTGGCTGACTGTCCTGGCAGGCTGGGCGGGTGCTGGTCGGAGGTGGGCGACTGTCCTGGCAGGCTGGGCGGGTGCTGGTCGGAGGTGGCTGACTGTCCTGGCAGGCTGGGCGGGTGCTGGTCGGAGGTGGGCGACTGTCCTGGCAGGCTGGGCGGGTGCTGGTCGGAGGTGGCTGACTGTCCTGGCAGGCTGGGTGGGTGCTGGTCGGAGGTGGCTGACTGTCCTGGCAGGCTGGGCGGGTGCTGGTCGGAGGTGGCTGACTGTCCTGGCAGGCTGGCCGGGTGCTGGTCGGAGGTGGGCGACTGTCCTGGCAGGCTGGGCGGGTGCTGGTCGGAGGTGGCTGACTGTCCTGGCAGGCTGGGCGGGTGCTGGTCGGAGGTGGGCGACTGTCCTGCTGGGCGGGTGCTAGTCGGAGGTGGGCGACTGTCCTGGCAGGCTGGGCGGGTGCTGTTCGGAGGTGGCTGACTGTCCTGACAGGCTGGGTGGGTGCTGTTCGGAGGTGGCTGACTGTCCTGACAGGCTGGGCGGGTGCTGGTCGGAGGTGGCTGACTGTCCTGACAGGCTGGGTGGGTGCTGTTCGGAGGTGGCTGACTGTCCTGGCAGGCTGGGCGGGTGCTGTTCGGAGGTGGGCGACTGTCCTGGCAGGCTGGGCGGGTGCTGGTCGGAGGTGGGCGACTGTCCTGGCAGGCTGGGCGGGTGCTGTTCGGAGGTGGGCGACTGTCCTGGCAGGCTGGGCGGGTGCTGGTCGGAGGTGGGCGACTGTCCTGGCAGGCTGGGCGGGTGCTGTTCGGAGGTGGCTGACTGTCCTGGCAGGCTGGGCGGGTGCTGGTCGGAGGTGGCTGACTGTCCTGGCAGGCTGGGCGGGTGCTGGTCGGAGGTGGGCGACTGTCCTGGCAGGCTGGGCGGGTGCTGGTCGGAGGTGGGCGACTGTCCTGGCAGGCTGGGCGGGTGCTGGTCGGAGGTGGCTGACTGTCCTGGCAGGCTGGGCGGGTGCTGGTTGGAGGTGGCTGACTGTCCTGGCAGGCTGGGCGGGTGCTGTTCGGAGGTGGGCGACTGTCCTGGCAGGCTGGGCGGGTGCTGTTCGGAGGTGGCTGACTGTCCTGACAGGCTGGGCGGGTGCTGTTCGGAGGTGGCTGACTGTCCTGGCAGGCTGGGCGGGTGCTGTTCGGAGGTGGGCGACTGTCCTGGCAGGCTGGGCGGGTGCTGTTCGGAGGTGGCTGACTGTCCTGGCAGGCTGGGCGGGTGCTGTTCGGAGGTGGGCGACTGTCCTGGCAGGCTGGGCGGGTGCTGGTCGGAGGTGGCTGACTGTCCTGGCAGGCTGGGCGGGTGCTGGTCGGAGGTGGCTGACTGTCCTGGCAGGCTGGGCGGGTGCTGGTCGGAGGTGGCTGACTGTCCTGACAGGCTGGGCGGGTGCTGGTCGGAGGTGGGCGACTGTCCTGGCAGGCTGGGTGGGTGCTGGTCGGAGGTGGCTGACTGTCCTGGCAGGTTGGGTGGGTGCTAGTCGGAGGTGGCTGACTGTCCTGGCAGGCTGGGCGGGTGCTGGTCGGAGGTGGCTGACTGTCCTGGCAGGCTGGGCGGGTGCTGGTCGGAGGTGGCTGACTGTCCTGGCAGGCTGGGCGGGTGCTGGTCGGAGGTGGCTGACTGTCCTGGCAGGCTGGGCGGGTGCTGGTCGGAGGTGGCTGACTGTCCTGGCAGGCTGGGCGGGTGCTAGTCGGAGGTGGCTGACTGTCCTGGCAGGCTGGGCGGGTGCTAGTTGGAGGTGGCTGACTGTCCTGGCAGGCTGGGTGGGTGCTGGTCGGAGGTGGCTGACTGTCCTGGCAGGCTGGGTGGGTGCTGGTCGAAGGTGGCTGACTGTCCTGGCAGGCTGGGTGGGTGCTGGTCGGAGGTGGCTGACTGTCCTGGCAGGCTGGGTGGGTGCTGGTCGGAGGTGGCTGACTGTCCTGGCAGGCTGGGCGGGTGCTGGTCGGAGGTGGCTGACTGTCCTGGCAGGCTGGGCGGGTGCTGGTCGGAGGTGGGCGACTGTCCTGGCAGGCTGGGCGGGTGCTGGTCGGAGGTGGGCGACTGGAGGTGGGTGAGTGTCCTGCGTGATGCACCGGGTAAATTAACATGCAGGCAGCATCAATCTTCCCCCTGCGGTGGTGAGCCTCGACCCCTGTGACTTTGTTTATGCCTTGACGCTGACCATCGTTGACGTGGTCCTGTGTATGCGACGATTTCGAATGAGCTCGTTCCCCATACACCAGTTTCGATTTCATTATTGTTTTTCCCCTATCTACTATTTCCTCTTGACTCCGTTTTCTTCTGGAAGGGAAACTACCGTAGACCCATGCCTGTGAGCATTAATTCTCTCAAGAGATTCCATTGATCTTGTACAGGAACCATCACACACTTACTTGTAACCGGAGAGAGGATGATAAAGTAGACATAAAATAGACAAGAGAGAGAAAATAAGGTGTGTGGGTGCATGAGAGAGAGAGAGAGAGAGAGAGAGAGAGAGAGAGAGAGAGAGAGAGAGAGAGAGAACATTGCCGGCACCGACTCACACGTGCAATTTTCATGCACTCTGCTTCTATGTATGCATGTTGCAGCGTTGGTCGTGCATACATACATCTTCTTGCTCAAACTTCCAGGTATTTCAGTTTCACTACGACCTCGCTCTCTTTCCCTTCGCCCAGCTGCATTACGACCCTTCTCTTTCCCCTCACACAGCTGTACTATGACCCCTCTCACTCCTTACACAGCTGCACTACGACCCCTCTCTCTTACCCTTCACTCAGCTACACTACGACCCCCCCCCTCTCTCTCTCTCTCTCTCTCTCTCTCTCTCTCTCTCTCTCTCTCTCTCTCTCTCTCTCTCTCTTCACTCTGCCCCTCACCTAACACCTCCCTCCCACTTCCCATCACCCCCTTCCACCTAATGAGTGACACAATGATGAAACAGTAACACATTGACGAGTCATACATTGATGGCAATAGCACATATATGACACAGTGACACATTGATGACAGCGATATATGGATGACGTAGTAATGAATCAGTACTGCGCTGTGACACATTATCACAGTGTCGGGTGTCACCTGGGGCCGGATACTCAAAACACCTCATGTGTTACGTCTTTTAGCATGATACATTACCGTAAATTTAGCATACTCAAAATTTAACTACAGTTCCGTAAGTCTTTCGTAAGTTTTCATAACTCTAGTGTTTGGTTTGTAAATTAAGTTCTCTTGTCGGAAGGTAGATGTCAGTGTAAGAGCTAGTTGGCCAATCAGCGCTCAGTTAACAAAATCATCAACCAATCACAAGAGAAGGAGAAATCAGCTGAGAGCGACGCACGTAATATTATTTTGTAAACATGGAAGGACCACCAGCCAAGAAGAGACGGCCTAATTTCAGTGAGGCTGAAGTATACGCTCTTCTGGGCAAATTCAAATAAATTGGTTATTGATAGCATAGCCTTGCCGAACCTAAATGACAAATCACTTCTCTTAAATTACTCATTTAGCCTAGACCCTGGTGTTTTCCTTTCAATGTTGGGGACATTTGGTCTGAATTGTCTTCAAGTTCATACAAAAAACAATAATTTAAAACCTGAAAATATATCGGATTAGCCGTAAATTTTCTTAAATTAATACTCTACCTATGATAATGTTCAAGGAAAGTCTGGAACTAGGCCTAAGGTAGCTGCTAGACTAAGTGTCTCACTGACGGCCTGACGCTCACCAAAAGACCATGTACACATTCTCTAACCTAACCTAACCTAATCTAACTTACCATAACATAACATAACCAAACCAAACCAAACCAATCTAACCTATAACCTATTGGTATAATATCTTATTTAAATAATCCTCATGTTCTAACTAAACTAAGTAGGCCCCACGTTTAAACATTTATTAGCCTTAGACTGAAAAAGCAGTTATATAGGCCCCTATTAATCAAGTGAATTGCAATCCATATTTTACGCCTAATATCATTTAATTCTGGCTAGCCTATGGAAATTTATAGCCTTTCATGTTATCATAAGCCATATACATAAGACAATAGGCTCAGGCTATTGGTTGAATATTAGAAAAACAAGGCGAAGTCTTGGCAGGAATGTTCACTTGACCTCATATTTGGCTTTCATTACTGAGGGATACTTACGGCTATACAACATTAATAAGGTCTATCTATAAGTTTACTCAGTCATAAAACATATTTCTACCCTAAGTGTGAACAATACAAACCTTCTGTTTTGGTAAAAAATACTTTATAATGTGTAAGAAGACAAAAGATGAGCCTCTTCCAAACTGAGACAAACACAAACACTCAAGCCGCTTATTATGGCAACAAAAAAGTTACGAAAAAGACAAAGTGAAATATTATATTTCAGTATGTTGATGTACAAAACATTTTCTTCATTATTCTATGATAAAACAAGTCTAACAAGCATTATTACAACTTGTATTATTATTATTTTTTATACAATCGGGAATTAGTCACTACTACATCCGGGTTGAGAGTGTTACACAACCTCAGGAGCTGGTGTAAGTTACGCTCTTTAACTTACGGAGTTCAATGTCAAATATTTGTTTTGAGTATACCATCTGTGTTTTGAATATGCCAATCTGAGACTGTAAGTCCAGTTACGGGGTACACAACGACATACAGTCCCATAAATGTTTTTGAGTATCCGGCCCCTGGTCTCCGCTACCAACACCCCGTATGAGGAAGGTGTGCCTGTAAGTTCACCTTGTTGACAGGTGGGCGTGCCTCCTGTGGCTATATCCAGGCTTGGGTTTACTTGCCCTAACAGCCTCTACTGGTGTGAGTCAGGGCTCCTGCACGCCGTGGTTTACCTGGCTCGCCCCACACAGGTAAACACACAAGTATACAACCATTCCTGTGCCGAGAGTGAAGGAGCGGGCGTCAGGTAAACTGCTGAACCAATGTGGTGTAATGATTCACTCTGTCTCTACCTGGGCAGCAGAGGGGTGGGGGGGGGGGGGGGAGGGGGGATCCACAAATTATCTTCGATTTTTTGTGTTGGAACCCCCCTCCCCTCCCCTCCCCTCCCCCCTCCCCTCCCCCCATCCACTCCCCGCACTGGTGACGTCACATTACACCTGCCTGTCTTACTTACACCACGATATTACTAAGATGTTGTCCTAAATGGCATTGAAAGTGTAGTGAGACTCTACCTGGAGTTAGTTCCTGGGGGCTCCTGTGTACTCCTCACACCTTGATATGCGACGAAGCCTCTCAGCTGACTTATCTGATCACTGCAATAGTTGCTACTGGCCACCCGCGACCCAGGCTGCAGGTGGGCTCTTGAGCACCCATCCACACCTAACCTAACCTAGTCCCCCCAGGTAGCTTTAGGATATCTAATAAGCTGGAAACAGTGTAGTGGATGAATGGAACAAGTTACCAAATATCATCATTAACTCGAATACGCTGGATAGCTTCAAACACAGGTTGGATGCTTATATGAGCAATAGAGGTTGGGTATAAACGGGACTGCCCAGTATGGGTCAATAGGCCCGCTGCAGTTTCCTCCATTTTTATGTTCTTATGTTCTTATGATCTGACTTGAGTGAGTTAGCACACGTGTCCTGCAGAGGTGATCACAGTGCTCGTTGTATTTACTAAAAAAGAAGGAAAAAAATGGGGGTATTTGTTTATTAGAGGAAAAAAAAACAGGGAATAACCGGGCAGGGAGGCTGGCGAGGATTTAGGTAAGCGAGGTGAAGAGCCCAACCCATTAAGGTGAAGAGGGCGTCAAATAGCACCTGGATTATTGTCCCGTCACGGCCATACACTCACCTGTCACCTGTTTGTTGATTCATCTTAATTGTTTTTGCTTGGTGAAGACTCATTATGATCCCAGGGTGTACAGTATTTGGGACAATATAGTGATAAACTTAACTGAATCATAACTATGGCAGCGACTTAGTGTATTCTTCACAAATTAATTAACCAGTGATGAATTATTTGTCTGTGGCCAAATCTTTCCCTCATAGTCCAAATATTTGCGAAATATATTATCCTGAATCGTTCTGACTCACCGAGAGTTTCCGCTACTGATGGGTAATATTTAAGTTCACCTGGACACTACATCCGCGCTGGAAGGAAATGTCTATCTATCTCGGGCGAAAGTCCAGCCCGTCACCAGAGACTTTATCCCCTCTCATAGCGGAGAACCACCTGGTTAAAGTCACCATTATCCTGTCCGCAAAAACCAAACGAGGTACTTTATTGACAGGTAAATTAGACGTGTGAGTGCGTGGCCAGACGTTTAGCTCACCTACCACGTAACAACACCTGTCTCACCGCCTCCCCCTCCCACACACACCTGTCTCACCGCCTCCCCTCCCCCCCCCCACACACACCTGTTCTTTGGGGGTAAGGGAGAGGGATGGTGTAGTGAGGAATTCTTAGAAATAATTAGATTTATCCCTTGATCATTTTGCTCCCTCCTCCCACATCCTCAACTATCTCCCCTCATTCTTCCTCCCCTTCTCTTCTCCTTCATTCATTCTCCTCCCTCATCCATTCTCCTCCCTCATCCATTCTCCTCCCTCATTCATTCTCCTCCCTCATCCATTCTCCTCCCTCATCCATTCTCCCCCCCTCATCCATTCTCCCCCCCCCTCATCCATTCTCCCCCCTTCCTCCTTTCCCCTCTTTCCTCCTCCTCTTTCCCCATCTCCCCTCCCCCCCCCATCTTCACCCCCCTCCTCCTCTTCCTCCCAGTACGACAAGAGCAAGGCTGGGGAAGGGAGGGTCACCGGCGGTCTTACCCTTATCTGATTTGCTTTATATAGTATGTCCTCCCTCCTTCTCCTACCCCTCCTCCCCCTCCTTCTCCCCATCCTTCTCCTCCTCATCCGCTCCCTCCCCTTCCTCCTCCTGCTCCCCTCCTGCTCCCCTCCTTCTCCCCACCCCCTTTTCATCTTCTTTAACTAAAAGGTCCCACCTACTAATTGACTCCCCCCTCTTGCCCCATTTGCTACCTAACCACCCCTCCCTATCCTCCACTCTTTATATTTACTCTCTCTTTATCACCTGGTTTGATCTCCACCAATCACTCAGTATCTACTAAACACCACTCTTATCTCTCTACGTCACTCACCCTCTACCTGCCTTTCTTCTACCTCCACCCCCTCCCCCCCTGCTGGCCTTCTCTCTCGACCCCTTTCATTACTTCATTACTTGCCTCTTCATCCGGTGATCTATTTATGTAGGTACTCCTCACACTCTCCCTCCCTCTCTCTCTCGTACACTAAATCATTATCTGCAGTCATCATTTGTGTGTGTGTGTGTGTGTGTAAAATAGCGACCTGTGGTGTAATGGTCAACACGCTCGCATCGCAAGCGAGCGGGCCCGAGTTCGATCTCCGGGCAGGGTGAAACTACGGCAAGTTTCTTTACACCTTTTGCCTCTGTCTACCCAGCAGTAATTGGGAACCTATAAGTTAATCGATTTGCGGATCGTGTTCCGGAGTAGTGGTTAGCAGTGCAGTTGACGAGCTGTCCGGTCTTCTCGGACTATTCCTTGACACTGGGTCATGCAGCTCGTTAACTCAGGGTGTGGTTGTTGTGTTGGCGACAGCTTCTACCCTTTAAACAAATTCACGCCTATAGGTGGCCCTAGAGCCGGCCATCCTCGTTACACGAGGGGCGACCATTATTTATTTAATAGCACTACACTGTCCTATACTCAAGCTCCAACAGTACACTGACTTACTTACCCATACTACATTGTACTGCACCTACACTACCGCACTGTGTTGCACTTCGGTATGGCACAGTGCACTCAGCTACATTCTCCTACAGCTTAGCTAACAAGTGTTCGGTATAAGCCATTTGGAGTCGTCTTGTATTTAGAGCAGGCACCTTGTATTACATCTTTTGTTCTGGCCACTGCAGGTGTGTGTGTGTGGGGGGGGGGGGGGGAGCTTCTTTTCGTGCCTTGGTTATGAAGAATTTATTTAGTTTTTCAGTTGTTTATTTAATACTCTTGGAGGTCTTGCTTTTGAGTGAGTGGTTAGCTGGCCGTAAGAGACGATGTCATTGTTCATACGCCCGTGACGTGGTCTTGTGTTTGATGTGTGTTAACCTGAGGTATAATTCACTATCCATTCACTAGTGTTATTCGTCATGCAGGTGTATCTTCAGTGGAATTTATAAGTTGAAAGTTTGAGGAGAGAAAGTGATCAGTGGTGAGAGACAAAAAATTTCCTGAGAACCAATACGGAAATAATAAGTGTGGAAGAAACTGGTTATACTCGTGAGCCGCGACGGAACAAGTTGTTGGCTAGCTCACAGCTGGCGACGCCACGGTGGCTCAGGTAACTCCACACGCCAGGGAGGACGCGCCCACGCCTCGCCCAAACGACCCACGCCTCGCCCAAATGATCCACGCCTCACCTACACGGCCAGCTGTCTGACCCTACAGCATCCACAGCCCTCCCTGCGCTCTTTACACCCCCGTCCCACGAAGCCAACACCCTACCCGTGCAACCCACACCCATCCCATACAACCCACAACCCGCTTACACAGCCCATACAACCCACACCTTGCCCATTCATCCTACACTTTACCCAAGCTCACAAGACATCCTTGACGGATAGGGGTGAGCATCCCCTCCTCAAGTCTTACAACCTTGTAAACAAAACATCCCCAGCAGGACCTGAGGATGTAGAGCACCTGGGGCTGAGGCGAAGGATGTGGAGGGGTATGTGTGGCGAGTGTTGGTGATGGTGGTGGCGAGTATCGTTGGTGATGGTGGTGGTGCTGGCCAGCTGTGGCGACTACGCCTCCGTCTGGGACTCCGCCTCTCTCTCTTCGGGGGCGTCTTATGCTGAGATCGTCGACTCCCAGGTAATTGTGTTCACTGTCTTGGTACACCTGTGTGTGTTATGTGCTGATGTATGTTATGTATGTTGGCTTCTTGTCACACAACCACTACATGTGTATAGTTGTATGCTCACGTATGCTGTGTGGCACGGCACACACCGCATGCTTAACTCTCTTCAATATAGATATTTTTGTGTAAGTCAGGTACGTTTGCCTTAATAAGTCAAATTTTTCACACTCAAAAAAGTCGTCAGTCAGACTTTCATTAACTGCTATGGTGTATCTGTGTATATGTGTGTGTCTGTGTATAGTCTACAACTTTACTGTTTCTCGATATACAGTAATTACAGTATGAATATATGTAATGTTATTAGTGTGTAGGACAGACTTGTTTACAAATCATCGTTGGTCATGATCACGCCACCAAGGGACTAGCACACTATTGTTATGTGTTGCATGTTGTTGCAGTCACTGTGCATCATGCACCAGTCAATACAGACATTAAAATACTATTCTAATCTTAATAAAGTAACGGACGTGCACAGTCTCTGGGAAGATGTCCGTATATAACTTCATGCTGGGACAACATTACTGTGTGTGTGATGTATCAGAAGCCAACACTGAAATAAGGCTCACGTTTATTTATACAAGGATTTCAGCAGTAAGCATGCAGATATATATGTAAAGCTTGTTCGTGTAGACTGTACTGTACTGTACACGTGGAAGGTGTGTGGGGGTGTGTACACGACGCGACACCCAGCATGTAATGCACTTAAAGCACTCTATGTGTAGGGCACTAGTGATATATATATAACATTAATTTGCTTGTGATTTACTCCAACTCTTTTTTTTTGCAGATTATTTATGATTAATATATAATTTATTGCTTGTGTTGTCTTATAAACAGTTTGTTTGCAGATAACTTTTAAATTTGTTTGTGATGCTCTCTAAACACTGTTTTCAGGTGACTTCTAATTGTTTGTGAGTTTGTGTGTTTTGATCACTTTAAACTATGTTCCCTACAGCTGTCTTGCACTTTATAAAACTTAACATTTAGTGTTGCTGATGTATGATTGTAATGAGTGATGCAGTGTTGAGGGAGGGTAAGATTACTGACCATAACGTAGAGTTGATGTTGTCGTTGGAGCACTACAGTAAGTTTATAGTGAGGAGTGTGTTGTGGCGGTGTGCTGTGGCGGTGAGTTGTGTAGCTCAGCGGGTGTGAGTTATGAGGGAAGATTGAAGAACATCTAAAGAAACGGCAAAGTTGGCTTCTTTTATTATTATCATTATTATTATTATTATTATTATTATTATTATTACTGAAACAAGTAGTAAGGTATCTATAGCAATATATTACGTATTGTATTGTGTCTGGACCAGCATTGTCTCGTGTGATGGAAGGAGAGAGTGAACGGGTCTATTTTCCCATCATTACCTGCAGGGAGAACAATCGAGGTCACTACACGGAAAGACATAACATAATACAATAAGAACCAGCGTAAGGAACTACACTGTGTCATCACTCGGTGGGGGCCAGAGACTTAAAGGTTATAGAGGGTCGGGCTGTCGTGGCGTCTTAGAACTTATTATAAAGACAAACTCAGACCAGAATACTTAATATAACCAAATTTATAAATTCATCTCAGGTTCTTGTTCAAGCAAGTCAACTCTGGTTTGATGTTGTTGTATTGTATTCACGCTGGAACTAAGGGCGGGTAATTTTCAACGCCCACATAATTGGATAGAGAACGAGGAAGGCTGTGTACGATGTGCATGTTGGGCGGCCCACTATAGTGGTCCTCACACCCATGGCTCTTGTTCCCCCTTGTTGTTGTCCCCTCCCTCCTCACGCTGGGGATGCTCTCCGGCCCACACTCTGCTAGTCAGGGTCATGGACTTGTGGCCACTCGCCCATGTTTGTGGTTACTACCTAGGTTATTACTGCACTGAGATGGCTGTCATGTTTTTTTGCAGTAGGTCGGTCACCACCAAGCGTGTACTGTTACCTGGCTGGTGTGTTGTCTGAGGATTGTCATAGCAGGAAGGGATGTATAAAATGTAGGCGTGAGTGTAGGTGACGTGGCTTAGGTCTTCCCACCAACCAGTAGCACCACGTTGCACAGAGGAGCTCAGAGCTCATCTACCTTTGGTGTTAAAGCTCCCTCGTCCACCACCCTACACACACACAGTACCCTGCCCACCTCGCGCAGTCCTCCACTACAACAAAATTCAGCCCATAAGAGCCCACACTGATAGATATAAGAATAGCACCATCCCATCTATTGTTAAAATAATAAACAACAACTGATTTATGTACTGTACAGTCCTGTAAATGTATTGAACGTATATTATTATGTCTAAATCACATGTAAGTTTGTATATTTTTAGCCACCGGCTGCAACTCTATTAATAAACCGTTTAATATTATTATTATTATTATTATTATTATTATTATTATTATTATTATTATTATTATTATCACACACTGTTTATTTGATATATAACTCGTTAGGAGATCGAGGCCAACTCAGGCACTCGACCATGGCCGAAGAAGACGAGGAGGTATTAGAGTCTAATACATCCTCGTCTTCTTCGGCCATGGTCGAAGTGGTTCTCAACCTGGGGGTCATGGCCCCCAAGGGAGCCACGGCAAGAATTTAGGGGAGCCACGGCAAGAATTTAGGGGAGCCACGGCGAGCTGTTATAAATTGTACGTTTCCAAATAATGTTGTGAATCTGAATTAACCAAAACTTGTATTACTTATTTTGACTTGGCAGAAGAGAATTTTCATTCTTTTTTTTTCATTTGGTTTAATCATAACGACAATACCATTTTAATATTTACATACTCTGGTGCTATTTATTTTTTTATTTTTTTACGGATTATTTAAGATTTCACAGGTCCAGTCCCTGTCTGTGTAACAGGCGCTGGACCGAGCTGCTGAACTGACTTATTCAGTACGTGTCCGTGTGTCATCCCTTTGCAAGTGGTGATAGGACCGATGATCTCAGTCTGGCCTGGGATACCATCACGAAAACAGTGGAGTGTATTGTCTCTGAACCATATATTGTGTTTGAGCTTGACTCAAGCATAATATACTCCGTAATTGGTGTTACTTATTTTGTTTCATAATTCATGTGGTCGCTGCTTTACGTGGGTGAAATATTTGTACGCTTCCTTTATTAATTATTCCCTTATACATTGGTGCCATTGTTCATACTCATTCTTTACTTATATAATCCTACCATTTTTAGTGCTAAATTGGTATGACTCACTATTCTTATCATTCTTCCAAGTTGGGCAGTGCTTGTCAAAGGAGGCGTGTTCTTGCTTACAGGAAGTACACTTCAGCTTGCCTGTGTGCATGTTTGTGTATGACTGTATGTGTGCTTTATGTGTGAGTGCATGGGCGTGTTATGTATGTGAATGTGTGTGTGCGTTTGCCATTCTAACTCTTGTCCTATTTATCTTTCCTCCTTTATCATTCTTTAGTCTTTATCACTTGTCTGTTTGTCTGTTCTGGGAGAAAAATGAAGGAGGCCACGAGGATGTTGAAAATTCCTCAAGGGGGGAATGGAGTGAAAAAGGTTGAGAACCACTAAGACAATTGATAATGAGGCTTATTGAAGCCTGTGGGCCATGAGGAGTGTTGACTATGGTGTTGATATGGTGGCTGAGAACAACGTGGAATCAAGAATATAAAAGTTAATTTAAGAATCTATATAATATTCCATTCCCGAAGATAAGCTCCTTGTACTGATAAACTGTGGAAGCTTGTTTACTTAAATGTTGTTGAGTATTGTGAGGAAACATCTGCCGGGGTAATAGAATATGAAGACACACAACACCACGACTCAGAGAGGGAGAAGCTTAAGTCCTTAAGCCGGACAATACATAAGGCTTGAGGGTTAGGTTAGGACCTTGTGTGTCGCTGAACCACCGGGTTTTATCCCCATACGGTAGTAGTGCACCAAACATGGGCGGATGGAAGAGATTTGTGATGAAAAGTTTATTGTATGTTAGAGAGCAGTTGCAAAACCCGCGTGTGGTGCTGTGTGGTGCGCTGCGGCCAGGAAATCCGGGAATTCATCGCGTGCTGACGGAGGGCCATCAGAGAAATAATTTCCTCACTATTACCCTGAAAAATATCCACTTCTTTAATGCTTACGCAGGATTTTGAACTCCTGAGGTGAATTTTAATTTACTAAGACAGACAAAAGCGTAGATGTTTCAAACAGATATGACTTAGATACATTCCTGCCCACAGACATAAAAACTCTATTAATATAGGTACATGCACATAAATATAAACCCAAGTATAGATATTAGTTTACACACATACATAAATACATATGAGTACATACATTAGTACTCGGTGTAATGTGAGAAATCGCCTGTTAGCGTAGTGTCTTTTAGTGCAACAACGCTCCGGGGATAACGTGACTTAGCGTCGGAATGTTACAGTACCATGGAGATACTGACTGAGGTTCAGCCTTATCACTGTACTCATCATGTCCTTGTCTCCTCCCCGATATGTTGGAGACGTCCGGTACTTTGTAAGGGTGGAGGTGCGGGTCTTGCTGGAGGGGCGGAGGGAAGTGGATGGTAGCAGCATACATATGACCCTCCTTCCTTCCCTCCCCTTTATGCAACCTTCCCTCCTTCCCTCCATCCATGTCACCCTCTCTCCTTTCCCTCCTCTATGCCACCCCGCCCTTCCATTCACTCCATCCTCCTATACCACCCTCCCTCCCTCTATGCCACCCTCCATACCCCCCCGCCATGTCACTCTCCCTCCCTATATCAAACACTCCCTCCACGCCGCCACCCTCCAACTCCTCATGGGACAAGCACTAATAGTGATGTGGTGCTCGTGCTCAGTGTCGTAGCGGCGTCACCAGGGGTTAACACTTGTCTCCCGTTTCTTTATGATTTCAACTCCTCCTCTCCTATTACCACCACTGGGTCTTTTTGGTGTTGTGACGACTCTTGCAGTAGTTGGCTGTGATTTGGTCCCGCCCTCTATTATTATTGTTATATTTTTTTTTAGGTGTTGTAAAAGCTCTTTCAGGTTTCCGGTGTTTATTGTTATTGCTTCTTTGTGTGTGTGTGTGTGTGTGTGTGTTTTTTTTATCATCACTACCGTGTCTGTTTCCTGTTCTTTGTATCGTTTTCTTTCGCCTTCGTCTTTTCATTTTTAATCTTGTGTTAACTTATATTATTCCCTGCTTGTGTCGCCATTATCTCTCTCTCTCTCTCTCTCTCTCTCTCTCTCTCTCTCTCTCTCTCTCTCTCTCCTCATTATCACCGGACCTTGTCACTGTTAACCCTCACCACCACTCTCGTCACAGTTCTTGTCATTATGGTTTCAGTAACTGACAGGCGTCATTGTTTTTACTTTTGGTTAATGTCGTTAGTCATTGCGTTATTACCGTAGTTATCATGAAGGTCATCTATGTCACGAAGGTCATCTGTGTCACGAAGGTCATCTGTGTCACGAAGGTCATCTGTGTCATGAAGGTCATCTGTGTCACGAAGGTCATCTGTGTCACGAAGGTCATCTGTGTCACGAAGGTCATCTGTGTCACGAAGGTCATCTGTGTCATGAAGGTCATCTGTGTCATGAAGGTCATCTGTGTCATGAAGGTCATCTGTGTCACGAAGGTCATCTGTGTCACGAAGGTCATGGAGGTCATCTGTGTCACGAAGGTCATCTGGGTTACGAAGGTCATCTGTGTCACGAAGGTCATCTGTGTCATGAAGGTCATCTATGTCATGAAGGTCATCTGTGTCACGAAGGTTCATCAGTGTCATGAAGGTCATCTGTGTCATGAAGGTCATCTGTGTCACGAAGGTTCATCAGTGTCATGGAGGTCATCTGTGTCATCTAAGTCACTCCTGTCAAGGTCGTCTCTATCGTCAAGGTCATCCATTTAAATGTCATCCTTGTCATCAGTGTCACCTACTTAAAGTTTATCTACATGAGTAAGGTAGAGACCTGCCAGGTGGTGTACACAGCTTCAACAGTGGCGGACGAGGACATTAGCTCTACCTGCACGCTGCTTCAAGCAACCATTGTGTGTGTTAACAGAGCGAAGATCCGGTGGCCAAGGATACACATTTTGGCAGTTTCTTTTAAATGTGAACCTGAACTGAACCATCATAAATAACGTTAGTTAGTGTTCAAGATACTTTGTTGTTGTTATAATGTTATTACTGCTCTGTAACAAGGATAGTAATTACACTGTTACATCAACAATTTAAATATATGAGAGATAAAACTCTTAAGTTTGAAGATATGTCCTTACCCGAGTCTCTAGTCTGAAAGTTTATGTCCAATTTTAATGTTTTAATTTGGGAAATATAAAGAAGGCGATATTTACCACAAACGTAAATTGTAGTTAATTTTTGTGATCAGTTTTTCATTTGTATATTTTTTGTAAAGTCAGGGTTTGATTACAACTTGAGATTATATACACAAATGAGGCGGTTTCCTTTAAACAGGAATATTGAGGTTAATTGAGACATGTCCTGTTAGTTTAGTTCGTTCTTACATGTCAGTAGGACGGACCCCAACGTGTGTGAGGGCAGTTACTGACGTTGATCTTCCGAAGATTCACCTTTAAGTTTATTTTTAAAAAGGAGCAAAAATAAATATATATTATTTTTTGACAAATTATTGAACTTGAAAATTAAATTCAGAGGGAAGTTACGTTTAACAAGGTGTAAGTTCAGTTTACTGTAGTTAGGGTTGAGAGCCTCGGCGTGACCAGAGAAAACCTGTTGTGATAGAAATTGTACACCAATAGGGATGACTTATACAAAACAAATATATTCCTGGCCAAAGAAAATTGTGTTTCATATGTACCTTAAATGTTTTTTGTTGTTGTTGTTTTTTAGTAATTTTAATGAAATGGAATACAAATGAAACTCGTAAAGTAAATGTAATACAATAAATGGCTTACGTAGGAAAATAATTTAGCGTATAAAATATTTTCCTTATTTCTCTTGCTTATGAAGTGTAGTTCAGTATATATTTACATTAAGAATTTGGTTTAAGTTCCCACTGCAAGTGTAGGCTTGTGTACATGTACAGTAAAAGTGTTTAAATACAACAGATATATGATAACGCGAGAGCCTAGAATTTAGTTGTAACGGCATACGGCACAAACCAACCAGAACCAAACCTAACCAATCTAACCTGACCATTTTAAAACTACTGTAACATATGATTTCGTTAGGTTTGGATGAGTTACGTTAGGTTTGGTTTGTCCATGTTGTGTGTAGTTATGAACGAGATGCACCATGGCCACTTACCCATCTGCCTTTGTTGTACATACTGTAGAGGGACGAGCAAGAGAGAGAGAAATAGTTATAATTTGTATTGGAATCAACATACTTTACAATGGTCCTGAACCCAAACTGTATACAGTATTATGTTTGTACCGTCAGTGTCAGACTCCAGTTAATACCTCCAGTGTCAGACTCCAGTTAATACCTCCAGTGTCAGACTCCAGTTAATACCTCCAGTGTCAGACTCCAGTTAATACCTACAGTGTCAGACTCCAGTTAATACCTCCAGTGTCAGACTCCAGTTAATACCTCCAGTGTCAGACTCCAGGTAATACCTCCAGTGCCAGACTCCAGTTAATACCTCCAGTGTCAGACTCCAGTTAATACCTCCAGTGTCAGACTCCAGTTAATACCTCCAGTGTCAGACTCCAGTTAATACCTCCAGTGTCAGACTCCAGTTAATACCTCCAGTGTCAGACTCCAGTTAATACCTTCAGTGTCAGACTCCAGTTAATACCTCCAGTGTCAGACTCCAGTTAATACCTCCAGTGTCAGACTCCAGTTAATACCTCCAGTGTCAGACTCCAGTTAATACCTCCAGTGTCAGACTCCAGTTAATGCCTCCAGTGTCAGACCCCAGTTAATACCTCCAGTGTCAGACTCCAGTTAATACCTCCAGTGTCAGACTCCAGTTAATACCTCCAGTGTCAGACTCCAGTTAATACCTCCAGTGTCAGACTCCAGTTATTACCTCCAGTGTCAGACTCCAGTTAATACCTCTAGTGTCAGACTCCAGTTAATACCTTCAGTGTCAGACTCCAGTTAATACCTTCAGTGTCAGACTCCAGTTATTACCTTCAGTGTCAGACTTCAGTTAATACCTCCAGTGTCAGATTCCAGTTAATACCTTCAGTGTCAGACTCCAGTTATTACCTCCAGTGTCAGACTCCAGTTAATACCTCCAGTGCCAGACTCCAGTGTCAGACCCCAGTTAATACCCTCAGTGTCAGACTCCAGTTAATACCTCCAGTGCCAGACTCCAGTGTCAGACCCCAGTTAATACCCTCAGTGCCAGACTCCAGTTAATACCTCCAGTGCCAGACTCCAGTTAATACCTCCAGTGCCAGACTCCAGTTAACACCTCCAGTGCCAGACTCCAGTTAATACCTCCAGTGCCAGACTCCAGTTAATACCTCCAGTGTCAGACTCCAGTTAATACCTCCAGTGTCAGACTCCAGTTATTACCTCCAGTGTCAGACTCCAGTTAATACCTCTAGTGTCAGACTCCAGTTATTACCTCCAGTGTCAGACTCCAGTTAATACCTTCAGTGTCAGACTCCAGTTAATACCTTCAGTGTCAGACTCCAGTTATTACCTTCAGTGTCAGACTTCAGTTAATACCTCCAGTGTCAGACTCCAGTTAATACCTCCAGTGCCAGACTCCAGTGTCAGACCCCAGTTAATACCCTCAGTGTCAGACTCCAGTTAATACCTCCAGTGCCAGACTCCAGTGTCAGACCCCAGTTAATACCCTCAGTGCCAGACTCCAGTTAATACCTCCAGTGCCAGACTCCAGTTAATACCTCCAGTGCCAGACTCCAGTTAACACCTCCAGTGCCAGACTCCTCCCCAGTGCCAGACTCCTCCCCAGTGGCAGTCATCATCGTGCCGTGACAATGATACGTGGCTCTGACAGGCAGACCCATTGTGTGGTGTTTACCTCGGCGTCAGCGCCCCCTGCTGGGATCTGTCATAGTTGTGTGCTGGGTTACACCTTCTTGATTGTTTACAATGGTCGCAGATTGTGGTAATGCTGAGTAATGGTCCAAGTGTGTGTGTGTGTGTGTGCAGGCGTGCATGCGTGCGTACGTGTGTGTGCATGCGTGTGTGCCCTTGCCACCGACAACCCCTGACATACACCAACCCTGTCATCCAATAACCCTGCCACCCACAACCCATGTCACCCACAACCCATGTCACCCACATTCCCTGCTCCCCACAACCTCCTGGCAGCATAACCCATAACAACCACCTCCACAAGTCTCCCCACCACCTCCTCAGCCTCCTCCCCCCCCCCAACATCAACCCCCTACAAACCTCCCCACCCCTCTGCCTCCCTTTACTCTCCACCACCCTTGTCAACCTTTAAGCCAACATCAAGTAGCCATCAAGGTCCCACCAGAGTATACTCAAGCATCTCTGGCAGGCGTGTATCAGTCCCACCCACGACTTGGTGCCTTCCTCTTCCTCCTCTTCTTCCCCTTTCTCCTCGTCCTCCTCCTCCTTCAGCGTGTATGGTGCTCTCAGCTTACCCGCCAGGAGAATGTAGATAAAGTTGGGATGTAATAATTCAAGTTTACAGTGGCACTATCTACTGAGGCCACATACCTCCTTCAGTCGCTTGAGTCTGAACCAGCCGACCAAGAGAGACGAGGAGCATTGAAATACTTGACGTGAGGAGGACTGTTTGAATCACTAGCTTTGGTTTCGAATCACCTGAATGTTAGGCATCTTAGCCTTTTTTCACGTGAAATTTTAACTCCCTAACACAAACCTAAACAAGCCCAGCCCAGCCCAACCCAACCCAGCCCAGCCCAGCCCAACCCAGCCCAGCCCAACCCAACCCAACCCAACCCAACCCAACCCAACCCAACCTTACCTTACATAACCTAACCTCGCCCCACTAGGTTAGGTTAGGGTATTTAATCATCACGTGAAATAAGCTGGAGTGTTTAATTTTCAGGTGATACTTTTTGCACTACTGCAATACGCCCAAGCGGTAGGGACTGAGGTGTGTGAATGTAATCTGAAGGAAAATTTGATGATTGACAAAATAAGAGTGACTGATGAATGTGGCTTTGGATAGTTAGAAGTTCACATTGTTTCTGTAAGGTATGTAAGCAATGTAGGCCTATATACAATTTACATACATAGTTTATTAGACAAACAATGGTAAACTAAGTGGAATTTGACCAAGGATAATCCAGCAAATCCATCCTATGTTATAAACTGTTGTGTGAAGTCATTGCTGAGAGGTTAAAGGACTTGGAATTACAACACATAGAATTTATCAACACAATTAGAATCAAAACAAGCGAACAAAGAAATTAAACCAAGAAATATGAACTACATGACAAACCATTAAATTAGGAAATTAATGACAAGCCAATAAAACAAAAAATAAATAAACGACTGATATATCGAGTATGGCCATGGTGGGCGGGAGAGTCAATAATATATGGTACTGGTGGGAGGTCAGGTACAAGAGGCGCCATAATTACCTCATGAGATAGACCAGGTCAAGCGGTAGACATGGCCAGTCTGTGTCTGTAATGCTTATGAGCTTCGCCTTACACAGGATGTAAGGGGGTGCTCAATAAACTAGCCCCTAGATGTGTTGGGGTGGGGGGGGGGGGTGGCAAAGCTGTCTGTGTCTGAAGCTCTTGTGGGAGGATGGGGGAGTTAGGAGACCAGGATGAAGGTGTTTAGGGGGAGAGGAAAAAGGATTGAATTTAAAGGGATGAACGCAATGAAAGAAAGGAGCTAGGGGGGGGGGTGGATGTAAAGATGGAGGAAGGGGTGTATTTAAGGGAGAGTAAAGAGGGAGGGGTATAGAGGGATGCTATATAGAGGGAGAGAAAAACAAAAGAGGGAAATTAAAGAAAGAGAAAATGAAGAGGGTGAGGAAGAGAGAGTGTAACTAAGCAAGTCTCTCAAGTTGCACAATGATCACTCTGCCCAGTCAAGGAGGGCAAGCTGGGCTCCCTCCCTCCCTCCCTCCCTCCCTCCCTCCCTCACTTCAAGTGCCTGGGGCCGCCTCCCACACCTCACACACCCCCACTCCGCTCATCATAGTGCCAGGAGGGGGGGGGGGGGAGGGGGCTACCAGGAGAGGACGTTTCAGAGGAGGAGAGGGCCACTTAAGGGGAAGTTTCAAGATGGTAGGGCCACTTAGGGAATTGTCAAGGGCATGAAGTGCCATGGGGAATGTTAGTCGAGGAGGAAGATAATTAAGGGGAAGTGTGATGAAGAATGCCAAAGCAGAGGGTCAAGAAGGGGGAGAGCATTATGAACTACTGCTTAAGGGAGGGCCACCAGAGGGCGTGCGTAAAGGGGAAACACCAAAGGGCAGTGCCAGCGGGGAGAGAAGAGGATTAAGGAGAGGCACATTTAAGGGAGGATCATGAGGAGGAAGTGCCATTGGGCGTGTAAGGGGAAGTACTGTCAGGGGTAGTAAGCGATTTGGACAGGTGCCATAGGGAGTTATGAGGAAGTATCTTAGGGGTAATGATGATGGAGAAGTGTCAGGTGGTAGAGGAATGTCATGGGGAAGTAGTTGGTGGGAAGGAGGAGTGTCATGGGTTATGTCATTCAGGTCTTATGATGAAGTAGTGTCAGGAAGAGGGAGGAGCGACGTATGGAGGGAGGAGGACCAGTGTTAGGCAAGGCGAAGTATGTTGCTCGCCTCACAGCCAGACGACCTAGTAGCGCGGACCTGTAGACGATAAAGAGATCAAGAGACGCGTCGCTTACACACCATAGATCATCAAACGAACTCTGATGATTCTGAGATATGAAGTGAACTTATGTGCCGTAAATTTACAGAATATTTAAGGTCGAGTGATTATTTTGGCTAGAGTCTGGTGATCAAAGGTAGTGACGTAGTGTAACTTACTTGGTCATTGAATTAACGGGACGATCTATAGCGACTCATGATTCAAGACATGTTTTGAAAATGGTTTAAAAGCGAGTGAAATGAACATATCTAATTAACCTCGTCAACAGACTCAGATGTCATATAAATCAGCCAATTTCATCAGCGGTGTGTTGAGGAGAGGAGTAGTGTTAACTTTACAGCAGATCAGTCTAACTTCAGGGCGTGGAGAGGATCGTCCTTGTGAGGAAGAGTGCTGTAGCGTAACTGACGGGGTAATCGCCGCTCAAGGCTGTATTTGCTCATTACACACACGCCCAAACATCCGGTGCCACCTAACTACCTACCTGCCTGCCACCGCCCACACCCAAATTACCTCCCCCCACCCTGGTACCGCCCACACTGGTACTTCCCCCTAACCGCGCTACCAACCCCCACCCTGGCACCCTTAACCTGGCGCTTCCACCACTCTGGCACCCTACCCCACCATGGCACTCCCCTCCCCCACCCCAATTGCCCCTGCTCACCTGGGCTAAACACCACATGTTCCTGGTATTTCACTGTGGGTGGAGGGACACGGGCAGGTGGGATGTGAGGAGGAGAGGAGGAGAGGGCTAGAGAAGAAGAATATGAGGAAATATTAGAGACAGAACAAGAACTATGTCAGGAGGCTATGAGGAAGGAATGGAGGAAGGAAAGAAGATAGAGAAGAAGGAGAATAGAGAGAGAGGGAAATAGGAAGACAACCTCGGGGAAATAGGCCGAGGAGAAGCAAATTGGGAGAAGAAAACAGAAATGGAAAGGAGAGGTAAGGTGAGAAGAGGAATAGGAAGTGATACATTAGAAGGAAAGGGAGCAGGGAAAGGAGGATAACAAGAGAGATGGTGAGAGGAAAGGGGAGAGGCATGTAAGGAAGAGGGGAGAGAGAGAGAGGAAAGGGGAGAATGATGTAAGGTAAGGGTAGAGGGGGAAGGGATGGAAGAGAAGAGGCATGTAAGGTAGGGGATGGGGGGAAGAGGAGAGGCATATAAGGAACGGGGATAGGGAAGAGCGTGAAACTTAAGGATAGAGAGGGAGAGGGAGGGAAGGGGAAAAGCGTGCAAGATAAGAGTAGAGGGGGGTAAGGGAGGGAGGGGGAAAGGCATGTAAAGAAGAGAGGGAGAGAGGGGGATGGCCGAGTTAGGGGGAGGAGGAGGAGGGGAAGAGAGCGGAAGTGGCCAAGGGAAAGACGAGTATAGGCGGAACTGATATTTGACGCCTTACCCCCCTTAGGTAAGGCCTCCGTGCCCTCTCATCCCTCCTCTGTGTGCGTGGTGTGCGTATGGACCAGGTGAGGTAACAGGTACACCTTCATACAGTAAGATCGTGTAATAACCAGGTAGCGTTATCGATCAGTTATCAGGCTCTTGTTTCTAATTGGGCAGGTGAGGTAGGTGTCCTCCACCCTCACACCCACTATCACACCCTCACGCCCACTGCTACACCCTCACGCCCACTGCTACGCCCTTAAGAGAGCCTCCTACACTGTGCTGTGATGATGGCTGCTGCCGACATGGTAACTAACACTCGCTCGATGATGGCTGGTTTATCCCTCGACAATTACTGGACACTTGAGATGGCAGATTGACATGAGTAAAGGTTACGCGTGTGTACCATGCGAGCAGCCACTTGACAAGCATGTAAACGCACAAGCAAGTAGACGAGCAAGTAGTCATGCAAAGTAGGTTGACAAGCAGACAAGCAAGCACGCACATAAGTACGCATTCAGGCAGATATGTAAGCAGGCAGACTAGCAAGCAAGCAGGCATACAAACAAATAGGTAAACAAATATACAAGCAAACAAGCAAACTGGCAAAAAAATGAACAAGCAGGCAGCCAAATAAGCAAGCAAGTAAACAAAAAGGCAGACAAACAAGCTGGCACAAACAAACAAACAGCCAGACAAACAAGCAGACAGACAAACAAGCAAACAGACTGACAACAAGCAAGCAGACATGTAGAAAAAAACAAGACGGTAGACAAGCAAGCAAACAAACAAGCGGTGGTGGTGGTGGTCATGTTGAGAACCTTAGGTAGCCCTTCACTCTATAGTCACATAACTCTTCGGCGGCCATTATAACACCATTATGTTTATAGTTAAGTGATTTACCCACAGAACTTCCTGGTTCCGGAAAATTATTGCAGTCCCATTCAAGGTCATGGCGTGTTCTGCTTGTCTGGTGGAGGGAGGGAGAAGGGGGGGAAGGGGGGAGGGAGGGAGGGAGAGGTGAGGTGGAGGAGGCTGGAGGAGGAGGATAACGGAGGGGGGGTTATGGGGAGGAGGAGGTTTAGTGGCACCTCCGCCTTCCTTCCTCTCCCTCCCTCCCCCCTCTCTCCCTCCCTCCCCTCACCCCGTCGTTCTCACTCGCAGCGTCACCAGCCAGCATGGGCCACACATACACACACACACACTCACTCGTCAGCTGGCTTTACTAGTGGCAGGAGGGTGGTGCGTGTGTAAGAGAGAGAAATACGACTCACCGAACTCAACCTAATACACTCACTTACTCACTCACCCGCCCGTACGCCCACTCCCGCCCACATACACCTTCTCACAAGATAAAACGGCACTACACCTCATCATACGAGAGAGGGAGGTGGATGTACTGTACACCCCCCGGCCATCATCTCTTGACCGCCCAAAGGTTTGTATTTATGATTCTTGCTTGATTCAACTTGACGGGTGACCTGTGGTGGAGAGTGTGTCGGGTCGGGGGGGTCAGTGAAGAGGCACTATCGTCGTCAGTCGGGTCGCTGTGTAGCCAAGGTGCTGATGTGTGGCCAAGGTGCTGCTCTCTGGTCTACACGTTCATGACGTGTGGCCAAGACTGCTTTGGTACCTGGGACTGCGTGGCCAAGACGTTGATTTGTGGTCAAGTTACTTCTGTGTGGCCAGGTCTTCGGGTGGGTCACATCAGCTGACTGTGTTTCCCGCTAAGTTTTAAGTGCACATCTTCAAAGGCTCTTCATACCTGACCTGAAAAAAACCCGGTTATTAACAGAACAAAAACCCACCAGAGAAGTTACTTACAAAACAGAAGAGCAACGGAAGTTATTAACAGAACATAAAAAATTATTAACAGAAACGAAAAAGTTATTAAGAACAACGGCCCCCAACATGAGTTCTAAACAGACCATGTTGTCACGGTGCGCGTGTGATAACAAAATTCGTGCTTGAAACAACACGCGGAAATATAGATTGATGTCCTGATTGTTGAGGCAGTGCTCATTACTGCCACGAGAGGCGGGGCGAGTGTATTGACGTTCGAGTTGTTGATGATCTTGACCCTGTGAAAACAATAACAATGGTGAATGGTAAACAGTGCGTGTGTCGCGTGAAGTGAGGCAGTTGATAGTGGTATAGAGTCTTGTTTAGTTCATCATTGCTGAGATGTACTCCCGCGAGTACAACACTGTCAGGAGAGACTTGTACTATCATCGTCTTCCTCCTCCTCCTCCCGCCTGGGTGAGTACTCGTACCTTGATGCTTTCTACTTAAGTACGTAGCTGGTACATGTGCTCCTACAGCATTAACTCAGTTTTTGTACTAATTTTGTACACTTAACACTCAATCAGTATGTTCTCCCCACAAGCACTGTACACTGTTCACTCACTATTAATGTTATCCTTACTCTCGTCTTCCTATTAGGTGTAAAGTGTCCGAAAAGTGTCTACCCAAAGGAAAATTTAACATAAGTTATATATAACACATTCATTTTATTTTCTCGGAGTGCCACTCAGCAGTATAGTTCCCATTAAGTAGATACTTTTGGGACACCCTGTATAGTTCAAACTACTTGTTGAAGCTTTAAGTGCCTATGTCATGTTTACTGAATGGAGTAACAATCACTAACGAGGCCATCCACATCCTGTAGTTAAAAGCCCATTTTGTGTTGTTCAGGTAATGGACTTAACGTACTAATATAATCACTGCGGACAGGTATGTTTGTGTTATCGATTTTACCTTCAGGAGACACGAGTGATCTCTACCTGTGTCATCTACTGAGAGAGTTGTGTCAGATTATTTAATACCTCAAGAACACATCGACCTTCGCCTCGTTCCCCATGACGGTGGGTCTCAGCTGCTGTTTTCCTCGCGTAGTCTGACAGCCTACACAGGAGACCAGAGTGCTGTAGTCTCAAAGGGTTAGGCGAGTGTGTGTGTGTGTGTGGTGTCAGCGAGTGTGTTTTGTTCAAGTGTGCTGTGAGTGGACCTCTGGGTAGTAAGTGCTTGTAGTTTGAGTGTGTTTTCAGTAGGTAATGTTCTCTGGCCTCAAGTGTGATGATGTGTTTGTTCTTGTTAAAGTTCATGTTAAGGTCGAGGACTTGTTTTATCATCATAGTGACTCAACACGCATTAACACCACTGAGTATTACGTTACGTGTAGTGTAGTGTAGTATAGTGTAGTATAGTGTAGTGTAGTGTAGTGTAGGTTCTCTTGTGCTCACCAAGTTATTGTTTCATTATTTGAGGAAAAATAAGTCATTGTGAATATAGACACAAGAAATGAAATTAGTTAATATAATCTTAGTTAACCAGTAACATTATGTGTCATTTTCTTCACTGACTCACAGACTGTAAACAATATGTCTTCAACAGGGCCGCAGTTTACGAGTGACTTGTTCTTGTTCCTGAAGTAACTGGAAAGTTTTGTGTTGATGTGAAGTCTAAAATTTTTTTAATATAACAACAAGAGAAATTTGCTAATCCGAAATAATCTGAAAGGTTTTGGTGAACTTTATACATAATATACATAATATACATAAACTTTAAACAACGTATATCACATGAGCTTTAAATATTGCTCTGATATGAATAGCTGATAATATATGTTTATTCAGGACAACAATAAACACTGAAATTATTAACTTATCTGTGTTGTATTTCATTGTTGACGGGAGGAGCTGTGGTTATGATCGTCCACCTTGGTTCTTTAGTCACGGTCGTGTTCAACAGTTCTCACACAGTCATTAAGGTATTGTCAACACGGGGAAAATACTCTACCGAAGCTGGTACATTTTTAATAACTTATCTGCTTCTATAATGGCGCCCTTTTATGATACATGAAGCATATGTGTCATTACTGTATCTGTACTTTATGTATCCTTGTGGTGGTGTTTAGTGGATGGACTCAAGACGTGGGTGGTAAGCGGCGGCTGGGTGGAGGAGGTGTTGTGGAGAGGATTATTCAGGTGGTGCCGCCCACCACTTGTCTGAGTGAACACAACCCGCCCACCTCATTACCACCCTCCCCCCAGCTCCTTACCACCACCCTCACCACCACCACTCCAACGCCCTACTACCACCACCACCACCGCTTGAATACCTCCCACGTAAATGTGAATAACAAAGTGTGAGGCCAGACATACTGCCTCACACGCCTGTTCTCACGCATTTGTGAATAAGTTACCCTTTATGTATAGAACTAAACAAATAATGTATGAAATACTGTGTAACTTTCAGTGCCATAATATCCTGACAACGGGGGTTAATTATTATGACCCTTTGTAAACCCTACTCTGTAATCCTTTTGCGCTACCGCTCACAGGATGAGTGTGGGGTGCACAATAAAGTAGCCGCTGCAAGCGGCAAAATCAAAATCAAATCACCACCGCCACCATCACCATCACCATCACTACAATGCACTTCTTACGTCTTACCACAATTTGCACCACAACCACCATCACCACCATTCATGGCCTCTAAACTGAAAATATCTCTCATATCTTTTATGCTGATGGTTCTCTCAATACTGTCTGTGGGAGGGTTGGAACTAGTGCTGCTATTGTAATGGAAACAAACTCAGGAAGGGAGTCTGATTAATAACTGGACATACAGTATACTGTATGTTAAACTCGTGACCTTCATGCCTGTAGAAGTCACTGCTACAGTCTTATCATCACTACTTGTTCTAACATCCTCAACTCAGAGTGTCACACTTGTCTCTGGAGCCAGACAGTTGTATGAGCCTTACTGATGAGGGTGTCCTGATCACGCTGCTGTGGCTCTTCTCTCAAATAAGCCTCAGTGAACATGACAGTTGAGGCACAGTTAAACTAGCGTCTAACAAAGACACTCGTGAATATTGTCTAGGACTTTAATACTGAACCCTGAACTCTGCAATCAGAAACGAACTTGCTGGTGAAATTGAAGCAATCAGACCATGTATATGGAGCAAGTAACAAGATCGCTAGATCACAAGATGTTGTAACTGCTGGACTAAGGTTAGGTTATAAGTACCTCTGGCAGTATGCCTCTGAAGCAGATGTGAACAAAACTAAGTGTAAAGTGTGTGGCCAGACGTAAGGCCTCACACTCCAACACTACGTCCTAGACTAAGAGAAAATAAAATCTTTTAGGAACTGGTCCAAGCTTTCTGTGTGTGAATGAAATGTCTCCACATCAAAAGTCAGAGCTTGTCCTGCGAGACAGGAGTACCGCTTGCCACTGTATTAGTGCCTGACCGCATGGTCATGTGACTAGGCTTGTCGCCCCCTGGGGTGTAACAAATTAATTAAATAATCAATCAATTAAATCAGTATGTGAATGACATAGCACCTTTTGCTTACGGTAAGCGAGCTAATATAATAAGACTAACCAATGTTTCATCAAGTTGGCAATTCAACGCTGATGTAAAGATTTAACACAATTTACTGAAAATATTGTTACATTCAGTGCCACAACAACCTGAACACCAAGGCTTCACAAAGACCGTTTATGACATCTACTCGGTATCCCCTTTGGGCTACCGTTCCCAGGATGAGTATAGGGTGCACAATAAACTAGCTGCTGTCCGTGGCATTATTTAAAAAATAATCAAACGAACACCACCACCACTCCTCAGCCCAACCACCACCACTCCTCAGCCCTACCACCACCACCACCACTCCTCAGCCCTACCACCACTACCACCACCACCACCACCACTCCTCAGCCCTACCACCACCACCACTCCTCAGCCCTACCACCACCACTCCTCAGCCCTACCACCACCACCACCACCACTCCTCAGCCCTACCACCACTACCACCACCACCACCACCACCACTCCTCAGCCCTACCACCACCACCACTCCTCAGCCCTACCACCACCACCACCACCACTCCTCAGCCCTACCACCACTACCACCACCACCACCACCACTCCTCAGCCCTACCACCACCACCACTCCTCAGCCCTACCACCACCACCACTCCTCAGCCCTACCACCACCACCACCACTCCTCAGCCCTACCACCACCACCACTCCTCAGCCCTACCACCACCACCACTCCTCAGCCCTACCACCACCACCACCACCACCACTCCTCAGCCCTACCACCACCACCACCACCACTCCTCAGCCCTACCACCACCACCACTCCTCAGCCCTACCACCACCACCACTCCTCAGCCCTACCACTACCACTCCTCAGCCCTACCACCACCACTCCTCAGCCCTACCACCACCACTCCTCAGCCCTACCACCACCACCACCACCACCACTCCTCAGCCCTACCACCACCACTCCTCAGCCCTACCAACCACCACCACCACCACCACCACCACCACTCCTCAGCCCTACCAACCACCACCACCACCACCACCACCACTCCTCAGCCCTACCACCACCACTCCTCAGCCCTACCACCACCACCACTACCACCACCACTCCTCAGCCCTACCACCACCACCACCACCACCACCACCACCACCACTCCTCAGCCCTACCACCACCACCACTCCTCAGCCCTACCACCACTACCATCACAACCACCCCTCACATTCCTCCTTCTAGCATCCCTCGTTGTGCATCCATCTTCTTCACATCCCCTCAGCACAGCACAGGTCTCAGATCACTGGACCTCTGCAGCACATCCCCAGTTAGACGCCTGAAGGATAGCGTCGCCTCTTGGTATCTCCCCGCCACTCTGCAACACGTCTGCTCTCTGTGTCTGGTGCAGCATTAGTGTTGCACGTGACACCGCCCCTTCTTCCCTCCACTGCAGTTTTAACCACAATTTCCTTGTATCTCCGGAGTTGCGTTAGTGTTGCAGGTGGCACCACCTATCGCTCTCTGTTTCAATATGTAACACACCTCCCTTGTGTCTCAAATGTTGCATTTGTGTTGCACGTGACACTACATCTCGCCCCTTCATTGCAATCTACAACACGTCTTCCTTGTCTCTGGTGTTGGATGAGCGTTGCCCCCCCCCCTCGCATCCCCTTTCAATAGGTAACACGTCTTTCTCGTGTCTTGTGTGTTACAACAGTGTTGCAAGTACACCATTTCTCGCCCTCCAGTATCTCTGCAACACGTCCCCCTGGTGTGTGTGTTATATGAGTGTTGTAAATTTCTTCACTAATCGCTCCCGCCCCTGCCATCTCTTAAAAGGTATTCCAAGTACCTCAGAAAGTGCATTTTAGTGTTGCAAATCACACCTTCTGTCATTCCAACCTTGCAATCTGTATCAAGCCTTCCTCTAACCTTTAGTGTTGCTTTAATGTTGCAAGTGACCCCACCTCTCTCCCCCTCCTGCCACACTGCAACAGTCCCTACTGGTGTGTCACACGAGTGTTGCAGCTGCTGCATGATGCACAGGCCCCTTGGTGAGGTAATAAGGCTCCCGTGCAACCCTGGTTTATCGGGGGCACCTCCTGCTCTTGATAGATCCGGGTTGTGTTGATGGAGAGGGATGCGTCGAAATCCTCCTGTCCAGTGTAGGATACAGGGCCTGATCCTCCTGTCTAGTGTAGGATACAGGGCCTGATCCTCCTGACCAGTGTAGGATGCAGGGCCTGATCCTCCTGACCAGTGTAGGATGCAGGGCCTGATCCTCCTGACCAGTGTAGGATGCAGGGCCTGATCCTCCTGACCAGTGTAGGATGCAGGACCTGATCCTCCTGACCAGTGTAGGATACAGGGCCTGATCCTCCTGACCAGTGTAGGATATACGACCTGATCCTCCTGACCAGTGTAGGATATACGACCTGATCCTCCTTAAATTACCGAAGACATAACACAGATTCCCCCTTTCATTATAACGAGAAGGATCTGATTTCCTTGTCCTTCGTACCTTCCCCCCCCCCCCTTACACGGTCAGGAAGACGCGATCTGATTCACCCACTGGCCCGTAAGAGTAAACAGGATCTGATTTACCTGATCGCATTTGGCTAGATGACCAGATCTCCTTGTGAGTTACTGAAGACACGATTCGAATCCCCTTGTTTAATTCACGGTACAGGATCCGATTCCTTGCCGTAAAGGATTCAGAATTTGTTGCTATTGTGGTGTTGTGAGGAGTGACATGTGCCTCTCTTTCTCACACACACACACACACACACACGTATCCAAACACTCACTCTGATTGGCCACTTAATATATTTTGTGGGTGATTTAGGTGATGGATGAGTGGGTGGATGAATTAGTGGGTGATGGTAGGGTGATGGGTGAATGGGGGTAGTGTGTGGATGAGTTGGGGGTGATGGGTGAGTGGATGGGTGAGACATTTGTGTTATCACAGTACCATGGGATGTGGGAATTAAGACACATCTGACATGAGAGGGCAGAGTGGGGTGAGTGGTGGAGTGTGGAAGAAGCTGAGGAGTTTTGTTAGAGTTAAGGGTTTTGGGGTGAGAGGGACTGAATTAGTGTCTTGGAGTGGGAGCCGTGTTCAAATGAAAGGGAGGCTTGTCTGGGGTGAGAGGGATGTGGTGTGATGGAGAGGGGCGAGTTTGTAGTGCTGTATAGTGAAGAGATATAGTGATGCAGGTAGAGTGGAGACCGAGCACACGAGGCAGAAGCTAGGGTAAGAGAGGAGGAGGGGGGGGGGGGGTTACTGAAGACGGTGCAAGAGATAAAGTAAGAGACAAACAGGGAGGCTGGAGGTGGTGTTGTCGCTCCCGGACGCTGGAGGAGTTAAGCTTCTCTTAAGCCCCCGTGCAACCTTCCTTCCCCTGATCCAATTATTTCGTGACACACAAACGACCCGATCCTTTTATCCTCCCGAGTGACACCGAAGAACAAGGTCTCTCTCTCTCTCTGGCGAAACACAAGCTGCACCGCTCGTGTCGTCCGGAGTAGGGAGGAGGTCGGTATCTGACAATCAGAAGGTATCGGGTTGCTGGTGTGTCTCGGGAAGGTCACGGGTAATGATAGAATCACGACGAGGGGACGAGAGCCTCATGGTCCTCGTCTTGTTTGACTCCTGTCTTTTGGATCACTAGTCTTTATTTTCTTTGTCATTTATTATACGAGAAAAAAAAATTAGTTCATAGTAAACCAGTATTATTGTGTGTTAATGAACCTTGGATGATGTCGGTGAGATATCAGTAAGCCAAAAAATATGATAAAACACGATTGCCATACATGACACAGGAGAACTTTATGAACATGAACTATAAGAACTAAAGGAATCTTACCTTAGAAACACGAAAGGTCTAAGGAAGTGTCGTTACTCACTAAGGAGGTTTCCTCTTAATAGTCAACAGACTCCGTTATCAAGAGTAGTGTAGAGCTGCAGCGGGTGGGAGGTGAGTCTAGGTGTGTGCGCGAATGGAGGCGCTGTGCCGTGGATTAATTACTCGGGTACCTTTTATTGGCGTTTCGATTTGCCAATATGCAGTACACTGTGACAGCAGCGACACTGGTATCAAAGACTACAGGTGCGTGTAAGTCCTTAAGAATAACATCTCTGACCTATAGACAATATATTTTTTAGCTAAATAATGTTGTAATCAGTAAAGGTGTTTGTAGTTAAAGCCCCTATCTAATAAAATGTTTATATTTTTTTTGTCATATTACATTGTGCTAAATCCATGTAGTGAGATAGTCGCTCATAGTAAGCTTAAAAAAAATGGAATTCAAAATGGAGTTCAAATGTTTGTTTATTCATTAGCCTAGGACTCTAGGTATAACTGCGCCACCCAAGGTGTCCCGCAGACAGACTTGAGACTGGGCAACCCAGGTCACCCCCTTTTCACGTATTCATCACTCCTCCGTCTGTGCCCAAAAAACCAAAGACCACCTTAATGGGGGTTGTTTGGGCTATGTTGTTGACCCCAGGTGTTGTAATCGTGGTGGGTGGCACAATGCTGATTTACGACAATGCCCCAAATATCCGTCTGTCCCAGGAGAAAAGCCTCCCCGAAGGCTGCATCAACCTCTCCCCCCCCCCCCCAGCCTACCGAGCCTTCTTCAACAACACCTGCCTCTGCTTGGCCTCACCTGGCTGCAACACAGCAGTCCCGGCCGTCTCCTAACTCAACTACAACTGGACCTCCTCCCCGTCTCTACTCAGACGCTGTCAGACCTTGTGTCCCCACCGGTGCCCCCCACAACTCCCCTCCGGTGACACGACACAGATCATATCCCTCTTACACGAATTTACCAACTGTATTGAAAGACTCTTTGATACACTCTGTACCGCCATCTCCAACCTGCTGTACACAGACTACCCCTGCCTCCAGCTGCTACCCAGCCATCCCCCTCTTCTGGTCTGACACAACCTGGTAGCCCCCCGGTGTGCCCCTCATGCTCACGGCCTACTCCACCGCCGCCTGACACCACTACTGGCGTCCACACCGAGCCTGCCCCGGGCCCGGCTGCCCCCGTCCACCCACCGTGGAAAACTGGAGTGGATGGGCACCTGGGGCCCATCCACTCCAGTTCTCCACATCATTTGACCACTCTGCGGACATGCTAGTGGACTACGTATCTACTCCAAGAAGGACGTCCCCTACCAACCTCTCGACGTCCCCCTTGAAGCCGACACTACCGACGTACACGCCATCACAATCACACTAAAAGGTATGTCCCTCAATATTGTCAATGCCTATGGCTATGGCCTGGCACTTGACATTATTAGGGACCTGCCACACTTTGCCATAAACTGATAAATTGTACGGGGAAATTTCCCCCCACACACTCATCATTCTGTCACTTTATGTAACTTGCTGACAAAACACATGACCCTTCAGGCTCTTACGCCCTTAATGCATGAGTCATAAAGGCAAGCATGAACTCCGCATGCTTCCCAGATGGGCGCTGTAAACACTTGTGCGCTTCACCTTGCACAGGATGTAAGGGGGTGCCCAATAAACTAGCCCCCTCCGGAGCAATGTAAAATCTAAAAATTAATGGTTAATTTCGCAAATTTTCGTCCAAATTTGGGTGTATAAAACTAATAAACACACAACATAATGCCCATTGTGTCCCTAATATACAAGCATCTTCAAATTTGACGGCGAAGCGAAATTTGAAGAGCAATTACCAGCAGAACGATGTGTTTAGCATGAGTGGTATACCTCTCAGGGCAAGTCCAGAACAACACAGCCTTTGTACCTTACAGCTCGGCATGTGGGACCCTGCACACAGCGCCCCTGTATCCCGGACATGATAGCCGCCGGGTACTTGACAATGAGTAACGGGTGGTCACCGCCTCGCTGCAGTACCTACAGGGTGTTGAGTAAGACTCACGGTCACCTTGTGTGGTGTAGGGGCAGCAGGCCGCCGTAGGTGTGCGAGGGAGGAGTAACGTTACCTTTACTGGCGCTATCTTGATGGTGCCTGGCCTCCCTGGCACTCCAGCTTGGTTTGTTTGGCTCGTGACAACTTGACACCGAGTGGTAATGGGGTGTCGCAGAACTGGGTCGTAGTGATTTGTGATGTGAATCTAAATTAAGACTTTTCGTATTGCTGTGTGAAGAATGTAGTTCCATAGAGGAAAAGTCTTGTTACTTTCAGTTGTTTGGACGCGTCTTAACGAAATTTTTAATGAACATTTTGGTTGATGATTTGGGTAACAATTTCATAGCCAAGGATTTATAGAAAATGTCTTTAGTATTTATTTAACTCACACAATATCTCATCTTGTTGATGACAGCAGGTAGAGATGAAACAGTGGCCATGATGATGTTCTTAACGGGGAAATGTTCTCATCATCTTCCTCCACTAAGGACGTGAGACATAGTGTGGTGTGGTGTGGTAAGGCAAGTGAATCAGATCCTAGGCAGTAGTGAACAGGTCAGGGGGGGGGGGGGGGTAGGGGGAGTCTTACTGGCTTGTCTCACCTAGTTACCTAAGACTCAATTCACAAACCATCTATATTAATTTTAACCCCAAATTTATGGTCAATGAATAAAATTAATTAAGTTAAGAGTCTCAATGTAAATATGACGTCATTATATATATATATATATATATATATATATATATATATATATATATATATATATATTTCATTAGCCCATAAAGCACTTGGACTTCTACATATAATCAACAACCTCACCCCACCAGGACTCGAACCCACGATCTTATGTGTGTGACCGAGGAACGTTACCTCTAGACCACTAGGACACTAAAACATTCCTAGACTTTGTTTTATTTCACACAAAGCCTGTTCAAAGAGCTTATGGTGCCGTGAACCTCCAATAGGGGACTGCCCGTGCCTCGTAAGTGATCAGAGTAACGCCATCAGCTCTTTGAACAGGCTTTGTGTGAAATAAAACAAAGTCTAGGAATGTTTTAGTGTCCTAGTGGTCTAGAGGTAACGTTCCCCGGTCACACATATAAGATCGTGGGTTCGAGTCCTGGCGAGGTGAGGTTTTATATATTATATATATATATATATATATTATATATATATATATATATATATATATATATATATATAAATAAATCACTGTAGGTGCGCGTGATCCAGGTAAATGCTGATAACCACAAGGAAAAAGAAAACACGAATTACACGAAAGCGCTTGGGAACTTCGTATTTTCTTTTTCCTTGTGGTTATCAGCATATATATATATATATATATATATATATATATATATATATATATATATATATATATATATATATATATATATATATATATATATATGCTGTAACTCAACGTCACTCTATAACTTAACAACTTCACCTACGAGGAAAATTAAACATATAAACCTTTAAGACACCGACCCGTGGTAATTAAGACTCCTGCCATAAAAAGATCGCCAGTGCAGGCATGGGGGCGAGCAAACCTTCGTCTGGGATAACTCACAAAAGTGGGTCAATACTTGGTAGAGAGAAGCCTGTACTGTACGTCTGGTGATGTTGACTGCTCATACTGACGCTGCCTTTTTGTTCTTGTGTTACCTGGTCGATATCATAGAGAACACGTATTTAACTTTTTTTAATAACAAATATGAAGAAGTATCATGTTGTAGTTGATATGTTTATTTACCTTAAGGGTGATGACTATTGTTGAATTGTGGTAAGTGGTGTGTTCATACAGTCATATTTACTTGAGAAGTGACCAAGATGAAGTATAGCGATTGTCATTTGTTATTGAGGCAGCTTATGTTGTTTATAGCGTGTGTGTGTATGTGTGAGGGTTGGCCAAGTGCGTGTTGGTGAAATAAAGGTGGTGAGGTAGTGTTAGTGAAGCAGTGTTGGTGAGGTAGTGTTGGGGAGACAGTGTTGGTGAATCATTGTTGGCGAGGTAGTGTTGGTGTGTGTCGAGCAGGCAGCAACAAGAGCGTCATCTCAGCACTGTGTAGGCTGACCTCTCTCACCCACACAATGATGCTGATGGATGGTAGTGGCCACCTGAGAGGGAGCTTGTGTGTGTGTGTGTGTGTGTGTGTGCGCATGCGTGTGAACTCCTCAAACTTGGGTGTTAAAACAGATCTAATCGGAAGCTCCATAAGTGACACGCACACACCGTGGAGAATGTCTGAGGCGTGGCAGGGAGTCAGTCCCATGTGTGGTGGTGATGGAGCAGGCGTTTCACCACCCTGACGGAGGAACCACCAAAAATTGCTCACAATGTGTTGACACGTGTTAGGGAGGAACCTCACCTGTAGGCCTGCTCCCCCCTCTCTCTCTACAGTTGTGACAGGGTTTGTTCACCTTATGTGTGCATTATTCGAGTAGTAGTACATACTTAAAATACCAATTAGGTTTACGTACTTTAAATAACAAATAGCCCAACGTATATATAATAGCAAATAGCCGTACTTATGCTTTAAATAGCCTAGTGAAGTAGTATTCTTTGTAAGGGGGGAGACTAAAGGAATAGGGAGGGGACACGCACATCTTCACACCCTCCGTGTACTGAAGTGCCGACGTGTGTGTGTGTTATGACCTGGTAAATGGGGGTGGGGGGGGGGGGGGGAAGAGGAAGGGAGAACTAGGGGAACGAAAGGGGGAACAAAAGGAGGGAGGGAGGGATGAAGAAGAGGAGGATGAAAGTAGGGTAGGAGAGGAGGGAAGAGAAGGGAAGCGGGAGCGAAAGATGAGGGGAAGGAAGGGAGTGGAGAAGAGGAGGGGAGGGAAGGGAAGGGAAGGAGGAGGGAGGGGAAGGGAAGGGAAAGAGGAGGGAAGGGACGGGAAGAGAAGGAGGGGTGTCAGTGTCTCGGGGCTGTAGTGCCATTTTCTTGCCTTGTACATCTTTCGGCATGCCAGGTGGTGTGTGTGTGTGTGTGTGTGTGTGTGTGTGTGTGTGTGCGGGTGTGTGTGTGTGTGTGTATGTGTGACACTAGGAGTAGCACATGCATATAGTACATTGTGTGGTATGTCTGTATGGTACACTGTTTGGTGCATTTGTATTATACACGGATGAATCTGTGTGATACAATATGTGGTGCGTCTGTATGGTACACTGGTGCGTCTGTATGGTACACTGGTGCGTCTGTATGGTACACTGGTGCGTCCGTATGATACACTGGTGCGTCCGTATGGTACACTGGTGCGTCCGTATGATACACTGGTGCGTCCGTATGGTACACTGGTGCGTCTGTATGATACACTGTGCGTCTGTATGGTACACTGGTGCGTCTGTATGGTACACTGTGCGTCTGTATGATACACTGTGCGTCTGTATGGTACACTGGTGCGTCCGTATGATACACTGGTGCGTCCGTATGGTACACTGGTGCGTCTGTATGGTACACTGGTGCGTCTGTATGATACACTGTGCGTCTGTATGGTACACTGGTGCGTCTGTATGATACACTGGTGCGTCTGTATGGTACACTGGTGCGTCTGTATGGTACACTGGTGCGTCTGTATGATACACTGTGCGTCTGTATGGTACACTGGTGCGTCTGTATGGTACACTGGTGCGTCTGTATGGTACACTGGTGCGTCTGTATGATACACTGGTGCGTCTGTATGGTAAACTGGTGCGTCTGTATGATACACTGGTGTGTCTATGATACACTGGTGCGTCTGTATGGTACACTGGTGCGTCTGTATGGTACACTGGTGCGTCCGTATGATAAACTGTGCGTCTGTATGGTACACTGGTGCGTCTGTATGGTACACTGGTGCGTCTGTATGGTACACTGGTGCGTCCGTATGGTACACTGGTGCGTCCGTATGATACACTGTGCGTCTGTATGATACACTGGTGCGTCTGTATGGTACACTGTGCGTCTGTATGGTACGCTGGTGCGTCTGTATGGTGCACTGGTGCGTCTGGATGGTACACTGGTGCGTCTGTATGGTACACTGATGCGTCTGTATGGTACACTGGTGCGTCTGTATGATACACTGTGCGTCTGTATGATACACTGTGCGTCTGTATGATACACTGGTGCGTCTGTATGGTACACTGTGCGTCTGTATGGTACACTGGTGCGGGTGTATGGTACACTGGTGCGTCTGGATGATGCACTGGTGCGTCTGTATGGTACACTGGTGCGTCTGGATGGTACACTATGCGTCTGGATGGTACACTGGAGCGTCTGTATGGTACACTGGTGCGTCTGTATGGTACACTGGTGCGTCTGGATGGTGCACTGGTGCGTCTGTATGGTACACTGGTGCGTCTGTATGGTACACTGGTGCGTCTGTATGGTACACTGGTGCGTCTGTATGATACACAGGTGCGTCCGTATGGTACACTGGTGCGTCCGTATGATACACTGGTGCGTCTGTATGGTACACTGGTGCGTCTGTATGGTACACTGGTGCGTCTGGATGGTACACTGGTGCGTCTGTATGGTACACTGGTGCGTCTGTATGGTACACTGGTGCGTCTGTATGGTACACTGTGCGCCTGGATGGTACACTGGTGCGTCTGTATGGTACACTGGTGCGTCTGTATGGTATACTGGTGCGTCTGTATGGTACACTGTGCGTCTGTATGATACACTGTGCGTCTGTATGGTACACTGGTGCGTCTGTATGATACACTGGTGCGTCTGTATGGTACACTGGTGCGTCTGTATGGTACACTGGTGCGTCCGTATGATACACTGGTGCGTCCGTATGGTACACTGGTGCGTCCGTATGGTACACTGGTGCGTCCGTATGATACACTGTGCGTCTGTATGGTACACTGGTGCGTCTGTATGGTACACTGTGCGTCTGTATGGTACACTGGTGCGTCTGTATGGTACACTGGTGCGTCCGTATGATACACTCTGCGTCTGTATGATACACTGGTGCGTCTGTATGGTACACTGTGCGTCTGTATGGTACGCTGGTGCGTCTGTATGGTGCACTGGTGCGTCTGGATGGTACACTGGTGCGTCTGTATGGTACACTGATGCGTCTGTATGGTACACTGGTGCGTCTGTATGATACACTGTGCGTCTGTATGATACACTGTGCGTCTGTATGATACACTGGTGCGTCTGTATGGTACACTGTGCGTCTGTATGGTACACTGGTGCGGGTGTATGGTACACTGGTGCGTCTGGATGATGCACTGGTGCGTCTGTATGGTACACTGGTGCGTCTGGATGGTACACTGTGCGTCTGGATGGTACACTGGTGCGTCTGTATGGTACACTGGTGCGTCTGTATGGTACACTGGTGCGTCTGGATGGTACACTGGTGCGTCTGTATGGTACACTGGTGCGTCTGTATGGTACACTGGTGCGTCTGTATGATACACAGGTGCGTCCGTATGGTACACTGGTGCGTCTGTATGATACACTGGTGCGTCTGTATGGTACACTGGTGCGTCTGTATGGTACACTGGTGCGTCTGTATGGTACACTGGTGCGTCTGTATGGTACACTGTGCGTCTGGATGGTACACTGGTGCGTCTGTATGGTACACTGGTGCGTCTGTATGGTACACTGGTGCGTCTGTATGGTACACTGTGCGTCTGGATGGTACACTGGTGCGTCTGTATGGTACACTGGTGCGTCTGTATGGTACACTGGTGCGTCTGTATGGTACACTGGTGCGTCTGTATGATACACTGGTGCGTCTGTATGGTACACTGGTGCGTCTGTATGATACACTGGTGCGTCTGTATGATACACTGGTGCGTCTGTATGGTACACTGGTGCGTCTGTATGATACACTGTGCGTCTGTATGATACACTGGTGCGTCTGTATGATACACTGTGCGTCTGTATGGTACACTGGTGCGGGTGTATGGTACACTGGTGCGTCTGGATGATGCACTGGTGCGTCTGTATGGTACACTGGTGCGTCTGGATGGTACACTGTGCGTCTGTATGGTACACTGGTGCGTCTGTATGGTACACTGGTGCGTCTGTATGGTACACTGGTGCGTCTGTATGGTACACTGGTGCGTCTGGATGGTACACTGGTGCGTCTGTATGGTACACTGGTGCGTCTGTATGGTACACTGGTGCGTCTGTATGATACACTGGTGCGTCCGTATGGTACACTGGTGCGTCTGTATGATACACTGGTGCGTCTGTATGGTACACTGGTGCGTCTGTATGGTACACTGGTGCGTCTGTATGGTACACTGGTGCGTCTGTATGATACACTGTGCGTCTGTATGGTACACTGGTGCGTCCGTATGGTACACTGGTGCGTCCGTATGGTACACTGATGCGTCCGTATGATACACTGGTGCGTCTGTATGGTACACTGGTGCGTCTGTATGGTACACTGTGCGTCTGTATGGTACACTGGTGCGTCTGTATGGTACACTGTGCGTCTGTATGGTACACTGGTGCGTCTGTATGGTACACTGGTGCGTCCGTATGATACACTGGTGCGTCTGTATGGTACACTGGTGCGTCTGTATGGTACACTGTGCGTCTGTATGATACACTGGTGCGTCTGTATGGTACACTGGTGCGTCTGTATGGTACACTGGTGCGTCTGTATGGTACACTGGTGCGTCTGTATGGTACACTGGTGCGTCTGTATGATACACTGGTGCGTCTGTATGGTACACTGGTGCGTCTGTATGGTACACTGGTGCGTCTGTATGGTACACTGGTGCGTCTGTATGATACACTGGTGCGTCTGTATGGTACACTGGTGCGTCTGTATGATACACTGTGTGTCTATGATACACTGGTGCGTCTGTATGGTACACTGGTGCGTCTGTATGGTACACTGGTGCGTCTGTATGATACACTGTGCGTCTGTATGGTACACTGGTGCGTCTGTATGGTACACTGGTGCGTCTGTATGGTACACTGGTGCGTCTGTATGGTACACTGGTGCGTCCGTATGATACACTGGTGCGTCTGTATGATACACTGGTGCGTCTGTATGGTACACTGTGCGTCTGTATGGTACACTGGTGCGTCTGTATGGTACACTGGTGCGTCTGGATGGTACACTGGTGCGTCTGTATGGTACACTGGTGCGTCTGTATGGTACACTGGTGCGTCTGTATGATACACTGTGCGTCTGTATGATACACTGTGCGTCTGTATGATACACTGGTGCGTCTGTATGGTACACTGGTGCGTCTGTATGGTACACTGGTGCGTCTGTATGGTACACTGGTGCGTCTGGATGATACACTGGTGCGTCTGTATGGTACACTGGTGCGTCTGGATGGTACACTGTGCGTCTGGATGGTACACTGGTGCGTCTGTATGGTACACTGGTGCGTCTGTATGGTACACTGGTGCGTCTGGATGGTACACTGGTGCGTCTGTATGGTACACTGGTGCGTCTGTATGGTACACTGGTGCGTCTGTATGGTACACTGGTGCGTCTGTATGATACACTGGTGCGTCTGTATGGTACACTGGTGCGTCTGTATGATACACTGGTGCGTCTGTATGGTACACTGGTGCGTCTGTATGGTACACTGGTGCGTCTGGATGGTACACTGGTGCGTCTGTATGGTACACTGGTGCGTCTGTATGGTACACTGGTGCGTCTGTATGGTACACTGGTGCGTCTGTATGGTACACTGGTGCGTCTGTATGGTACACTGGTGCGTCTGTATGGTACACTGGTGCGTCTGTATGGTACACTGTGCGTCTGTATGATACACTGTGCGTCTGTATGGTACACTGGTGCGTCTGTATGATACACTGGTGCGTCTGTATGGTACACTGGTGCGTCTGTATGGTACACTGGTGCGTCTGTATGATACACTGGTGCGTCTGTATGGTACACTGGTGCGTCCGTATGGTACACTGGTGCGTCCGTATGATACACTGTGCGTCTGTATGGTACACTGGTGCGTCTGTATGGTACACTGTGCGTCTGTATGATACACTGTGCGTCTGTATGGTACACTGGTGCGTCTGTATGGTACACTGGTGCGTCTGTATGATACACTGTGCGTCTGTATGATACACTGGTGCGTCTGTATGGTACACTGTGCGTCTGTATGGTACACTGGTGCGTCTGTATGGTACACTGGTGCGTCTGGATGGTACACTGGTGCGTCTGTATGGTACACTGGTGCGTCTGTATGGTACACTGGTGCGTCTGTATGATACACTGGTGCGTCTGTATGGTACACTGTGCGTCTGTATGGTACACTGGTGCGGGTGTATGGTACACTGGTGCGTCTGGATGATACACTGGTGCGTCTGTATGGTACACTGGTGCGTCTGGATGGTACACTGTGCGTCTGGATGGTACACTGGTGCGTCTGTATGGTACACTGGTGCGTCTGTATGGTACACTGGTGCGTCTGTATGGTACACTGGTGCGTCTGGATGGTACACTGGTGCGTCTGTATGGTACACTGGTGCGTCTGTATGGTACACTGGTGCGTCTGTATGATACACTGGTGCGTCCGTATGGTACACTGGTGCGTCTGTATGATACACTGGTGCGTCTGTATGGTACACTGGTGCGTCTGTATGGTACACTGGTGCGTCTGTATGGTACACTGGTGCGTCTGTATGGTACACTGTGCGTCTGGATGGTACACTGGTGCGTCTGTATGGTACACTGGTGCGTCTGTATGGTACACTGGTGCGTCTGTATGGTACACTGGTGCGTCTGGATGGTACACTGGTGCGTCTGTATGGTACACTGGTGCGTCTGTATGGTACACTGGTGCGTCTGTATGGTACACTGGTGCGTCTGTATGATACACTGGTGCGTCTGTATGGTACACTGGTGCGTCTGTATGATACACTGGTGCGTCTGTATGATACACTGGTGCGTCTGTATGGTACACTGGTGCGTCTGTATGATACACTGTGCGTCTGTATGATACACTGGTGCGTCTGTATGATACACTGTGCGTCTGTATGGTACACTGGTGCGGGTGTATGGTACACTGGTGCGTATGGATGATGCACTGGTGCGTCTGTATGGTACACTGGTGCGTCTGGATGGTACACTGTGCGTCTGGATGGTACACTGGAGCGTCTGTATGGTACACTGGTGCGTCTGTATGGTACACTGGTGCGTCTGTATGGTACACTGGTGCGTCTGGATGGTACACTGGTGCGTCTGTATGGTACACTGGTGCGTCTGTATGGTACACTGGTGCGTCTGTATGATACACTGGTGCGTCCGTATGGTACACTGGTGCGTCTGTATGATACACTGGTGCGTCTGTATGGTACACTGGTGCGTCTGTATGGTACACTGGTGCGTCTGTATGGTACACTGGTGCGTCTGTATGGTACACTGTGCGTCTGGATGGTACACTGGTGCGTCTGTATGGTACACTGGTGCGTCTGTATGGTACACTGGTGCGTCTGTATGGTACACTGTGCGTCTGGATGGTACACTGGTGCGTCTGTATGGTACACTGGTGCGTCTGTATGGTACACTGGTGCGTCTGTATGGTACACTGGTGCGTCTGTATGATACACTGTGCGTCTGTATGGTACACTGGTGCGTCTGTATGATACACTGGTGCGTCTGTATGGTACACTGGTGCGTCTGTATGGTACACTGGTGCGTCTGTATGGTACACTGGTGCGTCTGTATGATACACTGTGCGTCTGTATGATACACTGGTGCGTCTGTATGGTACACTGGTGCGTCTGTATGATACACTGGTGCGTCTGTATGATACACTGGTGCGTCTGTATGATACACTGGTGCGTCTGTATGATACACTGGTGCGTCTGTATGGTACACTGGTGCGTCTGTATGGTACACTGGTGCGTCTGTATGGTACACTGGTGCGTCTGTATGATACACTGTGCGTCTGTATGATACACTGGTGCGTCTGTATGATACACTGGTGCGTCTGTATGGTACACTGGTGCGTCTGTATGGTACACTGGTGTGTCTGTATGATACACTGGTGCGTCTGTATGGTACACTGGTGCGTCCGAATGATACACTGGTGCGTCTGTATGGTACACTGGTGCGTCTGTATGGTACACTGGTGCGTCTGTATGGTACACTGGTGCGTCTGTATGGTACACTGGTGCGTCTGTATGGTACACTGGTGCGTCTGTATGGTACACTGGTGCGTCTGTATGGTACACTGGTGCGTCTGTATGGTACACTGGTGCGTCTGGATGGTACACTGGTGCGTCTGTATGGTACACTGGTGCGTCTGTATGGTACACTGGTGCGTCTGGATGGTACACTGGTACGTCTGTATTTTACACTGGTGCGTCTGGATGGTACACTGGTGCGCCCGTACGGTACACTGGTGTGTCTGTATGGTACACTGGTGTGTCTGGATGGTACACTGGTGCGTCTGTATGGTACACTGGTGCGTCTGGATGGTACACTGGTGCGTCTGGATGGTACACTGGTGCGTCTGTATGGTACACTGTGCGTCTGGATGGTACACTGGTGCGTCTGTATGGTACACTGGTGCGTCTGTATGGTACACTGGTGCGTCTGTATGATACACTGGTGCGTCTGTATGGTACACTGGTGCGTCTGTATGGTACACTGGTGCGTCTGTATGGAACATTGGTGCGGGTGTATGGTACCCTGGTGCGTCTGGATGATACACTGGTGCGTCTGTATAGTACACTGGTGCGTCTGTATGATACACTGGTGCGTCTGTATGGTACACTGGTGCGTCTGTATGGAACACTGGTGCGGGTGTATGGTACCCTGGTGCGTCTGGATGTTACACTGGTGCGTCTGTATGGTACACTGGTGCGTCTGTATGATACACTGGTGCGTCTGTATGATACACTGGTGCGTCTGTATGGAACATTGGTGCGTCTGTATGGAACATTGGTGCGGGTGTATGGTACCCTGGTGCGTCTAGATGATACACTGGTGTGTCTCTATAGTACACTGGTGCGTCTGGATGATACACTGGTGCGTCTGTATGATACACTGGTGCGTCTGTATGGAACATTGGTGCGTCTGTATGGAACATTGGTGCGTCTGTATGGTACACTGGTGCGTCTGGATGATACACTGGTGCGTCTGTATGGTACACTGGTGCGTCTGTATGATACACTGGTGCGTCTGTATGATACACTGGTGCGTCTGTATGGAACATTGGTGCGTCTGTATGGAACATTGGTGCGGGTGTATGGTACCCTGGTGCGTCTGTATGATACACTGGTGCGTCTGTATGATACACTGGTGCGTCTGTATGGTACACTGGTGCGTCTCTATGGTACACTGGTGCGTCTGTATGGTACACTGGTGCGCCTGTACGGTACACTGTGCGTCTGGATGGTACACTGGTGCGTCTGTATGGTACACTGGTGCGTCTGTATGGTACACTGGTGCGTCTGTATGGTACACTGGTGCGTCTGTATGGTACACTGGTGCGTCTGTATGGTACACTGGTGCGTCTGGATGGTACACTGGTGCGTCTGTATGGTACACTGGTGCGTCTGTATGGTACACTGGTGCGTCTGTATGGTACACTGGTGCGTCTGTATGGTACACTGGTGCGTCTGTATGGTACACTGGTGCGTCTGTATGGTACACTGGTGCGTCTGTATGGTACACTGGTGCGTCTGTATGGTACACTGGTGCGTCTGGATGGTACACTGGTGCGTCTGTATGGTACACTGGTGCGTCTGGATGGTACACTGGTGCGTCTGGATGGTACACTGGTGCGTCTGTATGGTACACTGGTGCGTCTGTATGGTACACTGGTGCGTCTGTATGGTACACTGGTGCGTCTGTATGGTACACTGGTGCGTCTGTATGGTACACTGGTGCGTCTGTATGGTACACTGGTGCGTCTGTATGGTACACTGGTGCGTCTGTATGGTACACTGGTGCGTCTGTATGGTACACTGGTGCGTCTGTATGGTACACTGGTGCGTCTGTATGGTACACTGGTGCGTCTGTATGGTACACTGTGCGTCTGTATGTACACTGGTGCGTCTGTATGGTACACTGGTGCGTCTGTATGGTACACTGGTGCGTCTGATGATACACGGGTGCGTCTGTATGTACACTGGTGCGTCTGTATGGTACACTGGTGCGTCTGTATGGTACACTGGTGCGTCTGTATGGTACACTGGTGCGTCTGTATGGTACACTGGTGCGTCTGTATGGTACACTGGTGCGTCTGTATGGTACACTGGTGCGTCTGTATGGTACACTGGTGCGTCTGTATGGTACACTGGTGCGTCTGTATGGTACACTGGTGCGTCTGTATGGTACACTGGTGCGTCTGTATGGTACACTGGTGCGTCTGTATGGTACACTGGTGCTGTATGTACACTGGTGCGTCTGTATGGTACACTGGTGCGTCTGTATGGTACACTGGTGCGTCTGTATGGTACACTGGTGCGTCTGTATGGTACACTGGTGCGTCTGTATGGTACACTGGTGCGTCTGTATGGTACACTGGTGCGTCTGTATGGTACACTGGTGCGTCTGTATGGTACACTGGTGCGTCTGTATGGTACACTGGTGCGTCTGTATGGTACACTGGTGCGTCTGTATGGTACACTGGTGCGTCTGTATGGTACACTGGTGCGTCTGTATGGTACACTGGTGCGTCTGTATGGTACACTGGTGCGTCTGTATGGTACACTGGTGCGTCTGTATGGTACACTGGTGCGTCTGTATGGTACACTGGTGCGTCTGTATGGTACACTGGTGCGTCTGTATGGTACACTGGTGCGTCTGTATGGTACACTGGTGCGTCTGTATGGTACACTGGTGCGTCTGTATGGTACACTGGTGCGTCTGTATGGTACACTGGTGCGTCTGTATGGTACACTGGTGCGTCTGTATGGTACACTGGTGCGTCTGTATGGTACACTGGTGCGTCTGTATGGTACACTGGTGCGTCTGTATGGTACACTGGTGCGTCTGTATGGTACACTGGTGCGTCTGTATGGTACACTGGTGCGTCTGTATGGTACACTGGTGCGTCTGTATGGTACACTGGTGCGTCTGTATGGTACACTGGTGCGTCTGTATGGTACACTGGTGCGTCTGTATGGTACACTGGTGCGTCTGTATGGTACACTGGTGCGTCTGTATGGTACACTGGTGCGTCTGTATGGTACACTGGTGCGTCTGTATGGTACACTGGTGCGTCTGTATGGTACACTGGTGCGTCTGTATGGTACACTGGTGCGTCTGTATGGTACACTGGTGCGTCTGTATGGTACACTGGTGCGTCTGTATGGTACACTGGTGCGTCTGTATGGTACACTGTGCGTCTGTATGGTACACTGGTGCGTCTGTATGGTACACTGGTGCGTCTGTATGGTACACTGGTGCGTCTGTATGGTACACTGGTGCGTCTGTATGGTACACTGGTGCGTCTGTATGGTACACTGGTGCGTCTGTATGGTACACTGGTGCGTCTGTATGGTACACTGGTGCGTCTGTATGATACACTGGTGCGTCTGTATGATACACTGGTGCGTCTGTATGGTACACTGGTGCGTCTGTATGGTACACTGGTGCGTCTGTATGGTACACTGGTGCGTCTGTATGGTACACTGGTGCGTCTGTATGGTACACTGGTGCGTCTGTATGATACACTGGTGCGTCTGTATGATACACTGGTGCGTCTGTATGGTACACTGGTGCGTCTGTATGGTACACTGGTGCGTCTGTATGGTACACTGGTGCGTCTGTATGGTACACTGTGCGTCTGTATGATACACTGTGCGTCTGTATGGTACACTGGTTGCGTCTGTATGATACACTGGTGCGTCTGTATGATACACTGTGCGTCTGTATGATACACTGTGCGTCTGTATGATACACTGTGTGTCTGTATGGTACACTGGTGCGTCTGTATGGTACACTGGTGCGTCTGTATGGTACACTGTGCGTCTGTATGGTACACTGGTGCGTCTGTATGATACACTGTGCGTCTGTATGATACACTGGTGCGTCTGTATGATACACTGGTGCGTCTGTATGATACACTGTGCGTCTGTATGGTACACTGGTGCGTCTGTATGATGCACTGTGCGTCTGTATGATACACTGTGCGTCTGTATGATACACTGTGCGTCTGTGTGATACACTGGTGCGTCTGTATGATACACTGTGCGTCTGTATGGTACACTGGTGCGTCTGTATGATACACTGGTGCGTCTGTATGATACACTGTGCGTCTGTATGGTACACTGGTGCGTCTGTATGATACACTGGTGCGTCTGTATGATACACTGTGCGTCTGTATGATACACTGGTGCGTCTGTATGATACACTGGTGCGTCTGTATGATACACTGGTGCGTCTGTATGATACACTGGTGCGTCTGTATGATACACTGTGCGTCTGTATGGTACACTGGTGCGTCTGTATGATACACTGGTGCGTCTGTATGATACACTGTGCGTCTGTATGATACACTGTGCGTCTGTATGATACACTGTGCGTCTGTGTGGTACACTGGTGCGTCTGTATGATACACTGGTGCGTCTGTATGATACACTGTGCGTCTGTATGATACACTGTGCGTCTGTATGATACACTGTGCGTCTGTATGATACACTGTGCGTCTGTCGGGGTTTCTATCCTTAGTAACTTACATTGTACCTTTTTTTTTAGTTACTATTACGAACGTGTATACCCATGACGACTTTTTATAAGAGTATTTAAATGATTGCTGGATGTTTTGTTACCACCAGCGTTAATTCTACTGGACAACTATTATTAAGAAACACCTTACTGTACAATGCAGTATTTTGTCTTGCCATATCAATTTCTTTGGAGTCTTGGTGTGTCACAGAAAACGGTGGCACCAGTTTCAAACTAAAGGAACAACTACGTTATATAATTTCCCGCCCCATCTGTGTCTCACCGAGTCTAAAAAAAGTGAAAACCGGGAGCTGATACTGTGTGCCTTAGTAATATTTGGAGTATTAAATTATATAGGAAGATTGTTAGGTATATATTTACGATCGTTAATTAAATAACTAGAATAGAAATATAAAGCTATCCAGGGTTTTCGTGTAATACCAGAGTTTATGTTAATTAAGAAAGCTATTAGTAAACAGATTTGAAAACCGTAAACAATTTTAAGTTTCCTGAACCAATTGACCTATGATCATGGGTGTGATCTGTGACCGCAAGTGACCTCCTGGCGCCATAGAGGTCACGTGCCCTATACTGTGGTGGTCAGCTTCTTGATTTATTCCATTGGCTGATGTGTTTGACCTGGGTCGGCATGGCTACAGCCTGGGGTTATATTGAAGAGGGGCAATCTTGTACTGTACTGGTCTCTGTAATTAAGATGGAAGTCTGTTTCTTTGGGTTTTTTTGTACCAGATGTGGATACAGTTTTACAGGAGGGATTATTATTATTATTATTATTAGTATTCGTATTATTGTTAGTAGTAGTAGTAGTAGTAGTAGTAGTAGTAGTATTTCTTGGGAGGAGTGTGTAAATTGTGGTCTGAAGGTATTTTTTAATCGTTGTAGTGAAGGTATTTGGACTTGGAAAATGAACTGTATCCAGGAGCTGTAGACTAAAGGAAGACTTGAAGAGGAGGAGGAGGAAGAGAGGAAATAAGAATGAAGGGATAAAGAGAGAGAGAGAGAGAGAGAGAGAGAGAGAGAGAGAGAGAGAGACTTGGGTGTGAGATAGGGTGGGAGGAAAGCTTGGGTGTGAGATAGGGTGGGACGAAAACGTGGGTGAGGGTGCGTGTTTGGTGGGGGTGCACGAGGCGAGGTGGTGATGGTCGACCCATGTTTGGCAGAGCACCTTAAGGAGACTCACCTGACCGCTACGAGGGCCACCACCACCAAGACCGAGAGGAGACTTATAGTATTTTCTTTGCTCCTCCTACCATAAAATACCATCGCCAGCACGAGCTATGATCAGCACCAGTATGGGCAATGGACAACCCCTTAATGTTCCATCTAAACCCAGTTATGAAAGACACGTGTGACCTACGTTCGCCTGCCATCTCTGCCTGCACTGGAGAACTCTTAATAACACGAACTTGAGAACCATCAGGTGAGGTGCTCGGACCCTCGACAAGATGGGGACGTTGTAGGAGGATAAGACGAGGGAGGAGGCGGTCTTGTTAACCCTCAGGACGCCAGAGGACTGATAAGGGGCTCCTTGACCCTACTCGTAAATTGGCTCCTACAGATACGGCGATTGGTTCGTATCTTGCGTTCATCGAGGGCAGGCATATGTGTATGTCTGTGTATGTTGTTGACTCCTTGGTAATGTAAGTGTGGGTGTGTGGGTGTGTGGGTGAGTGGGTGTTTATATGAGTCAGTGAGTGAGTGAATGAGTGAATAAGGATTTTTTCCTTTTAGTTATAACAGTGTGCTCTCTCTCTCTCTCATATAACCCTCGTCTCTCTCTTTGTTTCCGCTGGTCAGAGAGATGCCACGACTCATGGAAGCTGTTTATGGGTGTCTAACTTTAGCTAGTTATGGTGAAGCCTTACTCAACCTGCCCGCCTGTCTCCCCTGGGTACACCTTGTTCATATATGGTGGCGGAACAGCGGTCAGGCACACCTCGTGATGTAACCCGCACTGACACTAACTGGCACTGTCGGTCTTCACTGGCACCGGACATTGAGGTCAGGGTAGGATGGGACATGTGTGTGTGTGTAGGGGTTAGCATGGCACTATGCGGTTTCATTGGCACTAGGCACTGAGGTCACGTTAAGATGGGCTATGTGTGGGTTTAGCTGATATCCTCAGGCTACATGGGTCTTCATTGGTGCCCGGACTATGGGATCAGGGTAGAATGGGTCGTGTGTGGGTTAGGTTGACAATATAGGGATGCGCTGTTGTTGGGCACTAAGCTGGTTTGTGAGTACTTGAGTCGTTCGTCAGTAACCTTTGGCGCACATAAAACAATCCCCAACCCAGGTAAGTAGCGGGTATCTGAGCACCTGTTACTGCACCCATGAAGATTGTTTATGTCAAGGCGGAGACAGGTGGAAGGCTCCTCACACCTCCACATTACAACCATCACGAAGAGTAACATTTCGATCGACCTCTTCTCTTTCCTCTGAACCTCTTCAACCACCCCTTCCCTATCGACCCCTTCAACCACCCCCTCCCTATTGACCCCTTCAACCACCCCCTCCCTATTGACTCCTTCCACCACCCCCTCCCTATTGACCCCTTCAACCACCCCCTCCCTATTGACTCCTTCCACCACCCCCTCCCTATTGACTCCTTCAACCACCCCTTCCCTATCGACTCCTTCAACCACCCCCTCCCTATTGACTCCTTCCACCACCCCCCCTCCCCATTGACCCCTTCAACCACCCCCCCCTCTTAATACCAGGACCATGAACGAGGTAGTTAATATGTGTGTGTGTGTGATGATGGTGCACGCTTGTTTTGGTAAGAACTCATTAATGATAAATATTTGAGCTCTAAGTGATGTTGGCGACGTAAGGGAAAGGTGGGAGGGGGAGGGGGGTACAGCACCGTATTTGTGGAGGGGAGGATGATGGTGTACTTGTGCAGGTATATACGTATAGGAGGAGGCTGGAGGTGAGGTCACGGAGGTATATTTTATAGAGACTAATGGATTAAAGACTTCAGTGGAGACGCTGTATAAGGTTGAGTAAGTTTGGTGGAAAATGTATAGCAAGGTTTTACCGCGGTTGTAAACTGGCGCTTTGTGCATTCTCTCACGGGTGCTGCATTTTCTGGCGACTGATGGAGGGTACGTGCTGGGGTGTGGGTGAGGGTGTGTTGGTAATGGTGTGTTTCTGTAAGGGTGTGTGGTAAAGGTGTGTGGGTGACCTTGTGTGGGTGAGGACTGGGACTGCCCAGTATTGGCCAATAGGCCCGCTGCAGTTTCCTCCATTCTTATGTTCTTATGTTCCTAGGTGTGGTCAAGGGTGTGTGGGTGATGGTGTGTGTGTGGGTGATGGTGTGTCGTAAAGATGTGTGAGTGAGGTTGTGTGGTCGAGTGTGTGTATGTGTGGATGTGTGTGTGTGTGTGTGTGTGTGTGTGTGTGTGTGATATGCTGGTCAGGCTTATGCATACATTTACATACGACTGTGGAGGCCAGGCGGAGGAAGCCGGATGGACCCCAGATGTGCCGGGGCTCTGTGCTCTAATTCATTACTCTGGCCCGGTAGACCCCACATGAACCGGTACTGAGGGGTTGTATATGATCCTCTCAGGTCTAAACTGTTACTGTCGTGGCTGGTCTTGGCTCACTGGGTCAAGTCCCTTCAGGTGTGAGCCGAGTAAGAGGTGCTTGACTCTTACACCTTCAGCCGGTATTGTTGTTGTTGTGTGATGATTTACCTGGAGTGATGTTCAAGGCAATACATTAGTGCAGGAGGTACGCACCCAATCAGTCCCCCATTCACCTACTCTTCACTCTTACACCCACTTACATATCCACTCACTCACTCACTCACTCACTCACTCTCATTACAGTGACCTATTCATACATATCCCCATATTAGGGTCGAAGCTACCAGCCACAATCATCTGTGTTTATATCATCACTTCACCTTCAGTGCACCGGTCCCAGTAACGCGAGAGGACCAGGGTGGTGTACACCTGCCTACCTGAGGACTCGTATTACTGCTGATGCCTGAGTCCTCGTGGGTCCATTATGTAGTGTTAGGAGGGGGGGGGGGACAACCTCCTCCTGTGTTACCCTATTTAGGTCGGTTCTTGGTACCTCCCACCCATCTAACTCCTCCATCATTCACTTCCCTCGATCATCATCCAAGCCTCCCCACCCATCACCCAACTTCCCCACTCATCACTCATATTCACCTCCCATCATCCACCCTCCCCATCCATCACCCATATTCACCTCCCATCACCCACCCTCTCAACCCATGACCCACCTTTCCCACCCATCACCCTCTTTCTCCGTCACACTTTTATGATTATTTTTCCGCCTATTCACCCCAGAGAGAGAGAGAGAGAGAGAGAGAGAGAGAGAGAGAGAGAGGTGGGAAACGCCTTGCTCTCCACCCCTTTTCTTTCTCACAATTTTAGGGCTATTAGTCTCCCTATTCACGCTATTCATCCGCGAAGAGGGGAGAGAGGAGGTCTATAGATGATGGCAGAATAAGGGTTAAGTGAGATGTAATATGAAGATAGGAAGTAGAGGAGATAAATAAATTGTTGAAAAGACGTAATGAAGAAAGGAGAAGAATAAAAGAACAAAATTATAGTGGTTGGTGATTGATGGAGGTAGGAAAAATTAGTAGAAAATGGAAGAGGAGGGAGATGAAGATGAGAGAGAGAGAGAGAGAGAGAGAGAGAGAGAGAGATGAATTAGTAAATTAGTAGATAAATGACGAAAAAGAGAATATGATAAATGACGCGAGAATTGATAAAGTGAATATAAGGTTAAATTAAAGGGTTTGGTATAATTCCCAATCATTAGTAAAGGATTATCTATTCGTCCCTGCATGATCTAGAACCTTTTATGGTTTGGTAAAGTCCAGCGATACCCCCCCACAATATCCACACAGCACTACATTACCCTCACAATATCCACACAGCACTACACTACCCTCACAATATCCAAACAGCACTACATTACCCTCACAATATCCACACAGCACTACATTACCCTCACAATATCCACACAGCACTACACTACCCTCACAACCTACCCACAACACTAGCACAACACCCCCCTCAGGACTTTCACAACACTACAACACCTCCCAATCTGCTCACAAGAATACAACACCCCCACAACCTACCCGCAGCCCAACACCCCCACAACCTACCCGCAGCCCAACACCCCCACAACCTACCCACAGCCCAACACCCCCACAACCACCACCCCCACAACCTACCCACAGCCCAACACCCCCACAACCTACCCGCAGCCCAACACCCCCACAACCTACCCGCAGCCCAACACCCCCACAACCTACCCGCAGCCCAACACCCCCACAACCTACCCGCAGCCCAACACCCCCACAACCTCCTGTACCCACACTCGCTGTTTCCCACATCTCAACCTCACCACTATAACACCACCGCTTAATAATATATAGAACAGGAGTGGAGGAAGGTGAAGGTGGAGGAGGTGTTGGCTCTCTCGTTAACCCCCCCCCCCTCTCCTTCTTCCCCTACTTTACCCCCTTCTTCACCCCCTTCTTCTTCCCCTACACTCATACCACCTCCCTCATATCCTTCCTCCTCCGCCACATACCCCTGGTACTCCTCTTGTTCCCTCACTTTACCTCTCCTCCCTCCACGACTCTGACCCTACCACCGCCTCTCCTTGCAGTCTTTTCTCCAATTTCTCCTTTCTTGCCTTCTTCTCCCTCTCCTCCTTCTCTTCTCCATCATCCTCTACTCTGTCTGACCTTGACCCCGGCGTTTACTTCTCCTCCTCTGCTTAATTATATTTCTTTCCTCCTTCCTCACCCCTTCTCCTACCCATTTCTTACCTCTCTTTCCATAACCCCTTTCCCTCCTTCATTTCTCACCCTCTTACCTCTGTTAACCTATTCCCCTTTAGCTTACCTTCTTCCTAACCCCGCCCCCCACCTCCTTCTCTCCCTCATCTATCTTCTTCTTCATCTTCCTATTTATCCGTCTCTTCTCCTCCTCCCCCCCCCCCTATCTCCCTCCCTCCTCCTTCTCCTTTCCCCTCTCCTCTTACCCCCCCCCCCCCACCCCAGCAGGAGACGCCGTCTGACCTCTACGACCCAACGTCAGGTTTTGTTTGTCCTCTGGCCTGGTACCCACGTGGGGCTCAGGGTCTGTACCACGTGTTTTTTGTGTGTGTATTTTAAGGGTCTGTCACGCTGTTTACACCTCCCCCGGGTAACATAGTCTCTGTTTTACAGGAAATACAACAGTCCTTGTGTAATGTATCGTCAGAAGAGTTATACATGTGACAATTCGTATACATATAATTACTGTATATGTATAGTTAAAAATTTGTTTTTAGTCTCTCTCTCTCTCTCTCTCTCTCTCTCTCTCTCTCTCTCTCTCTCTCTCTCTCTCTCTCTCTCTCTCTCTCTCTCTCTCTCTCTCTCTCTCTCAAGAACACATTCAATGTAACTTAAGAACACGTTCACCTCACAACACGCTGCCACAATTGTTGTTAATGAGGGTAAGGAGAGGCTGTGAAGTGGTGCAGAAGGAGGAGGAGGAGAAGGAGGAGGAGGAGAAGGAGGAGGAGTAGGAGAAGGAGGATTAGAAGGAGGAGTCTAGGTAGTAGAAGAGGCGGGAGGTTGGCTGAGAAATGAAGGAGTAAAAAGAAGGTAAGGAGACTGGGAGGGAGCGAAAGAGAGGAGAAAGAGGAGGTTATGAGGTAGAGAAGTAGGAGGAGTAGGCTGGGAAATGTGGAGAATGAGGGAGGAGGAGGAGGAGGAAGAAGAGGAAGAAGAAGTGTAGATTGGATAAACGCTTCTTAGAATGTAGTACTCGATCACGGTCACACTAACCCCGGCCACACCACCATCGGCTGTTAACACTGCTCTTGTCACCCCGGCCACACCACCATCGGCTGTTAACACGGCTCTTGTCACCCCGGCCACCACCATCGGCTGTTAACACGGCTCTTGTCACCCCGGCCACCACCATCGGCTGTTAACACGGTGGGGGTGGAGGTGGGGGAGATGATGGTGGGGAGAAATGAGGAGGAGGAGGAAGAGAGGAGAAAGAAGGAGGAAGAGGAGGCGGTACTTAGGAAGGAGATAGTGAGGAAGAGGAAAGATGAAGGAGTAATGGTGTTGATAATGACGGTGATGATGACGACGAGGACAAAGTTTGGTGACGGTGCTGAAAAATAGTGTGTAAGTCCCCTAGAGTTTGACCAGCACCCTGCAGCCTCTGGAGTACCTGTACCCTGCAGTCTCTGGAGTACCTGTACCCTGCAGCCTCTGGAGTACCTGTACCCTGCAACCTCTGGAGTACCTGTACCCTGCAGCCTCTGGAGTACCTGTACCCTGCAGCCTCTGGAGTACCTGTACCCTGCAGCCTCTGGAGTACCTGTACCCTGTAGCCTCTGGAGTACCTGTACCCTGTAGTCTCTGGAGTACCTGTACCCTGCAGCCTCTGGAGTACCTGTACCCTGTAGCCTCTGGAGTACCTGTACCCTGCAGCCTCTGGAGTACCTGTACCCTGCAGCCTCTGGAGTACCTGTACCCTGTAACCTCTGGAGTACCTGTACCCTGCAGCCTCTGGAGTACCTGTACCCTGCAGCCTCTGGAGTACCTGTACCCTGCAGCCTCTGGAGTACCTGTACCCTGTAGCCTCTGGAGTACCTGTACCCTGCAGCCTCTGGAGTACCTGTACCCTGCAGCCTCTGGAGTACCTGTACCCTGTAGCCTCTGGAGTACCTGTACCCTGCAGCCTCTGGAGTACCTGTACCCTGTAGCCTCTGGAGTACCTGTACCCTGCAGCCTCTGGAGTACCTGTACCCTGCAGCCTCTGGAGTACCTGTACCCTGCAGCCTCTGGAGTACCTGTACCCTGTAGCCTCTGGAGTACCTGTACCCTGCAGCCTCTGGAGTACCTGTACCCTGTAGCCTCTGGAGTACCTGTACCCTGCAGCCTCTGGAGTACCTGTACCCCAATACTCATTATGGTGACAGTATTTATGACTACTTGAGAAATTTAATCAGAAATATTAATACAAATTCAGTAATATGTATGAAGGACGAGTTACAGACTTATGTATTGAGGTGCAGGTTACAGGTTGCAGGGTCTAAGTACAGGCTGTAAAGTATTATGTACAGGTATATATATATTTGTAATGGTTTGTTTGGTATGATTAAAACTTGGTCTAAAATATACATACCAATTTGAAATTTATTAAAGCATTCAAACATAAAAAGCTTGACACGTTCATGACATTTATAAAAACATTACAGACAAGCTTAAAATTGGTTCTATAATCCACACAGGGAGGTTGACCCCGGCTTGTCTTGGCTCGATACTACTCCGCTGTGACCCAACCCAACCCGACCCGACCCGACAACTAGTCAGTTTTACCCGACCGGATCGATCCAATTAAACCGTCGAATCTGAGAATTGTTGACGGGAGTTATGTGAGTCACGGGGTAGGGTGGTGGTGGTGGTGGTGTTGGAGAAGCTGTGCGGGAGATAAGGATGGGTGGTGGTGGGGAGATTATGAGGGAGAGGGTCGTGATGGTGGGGAGGTTGTGAGGGGGAGGAAGTGACAGATTGGGGAGAGCACACACACACACACACACACACACACACACACACACACACACACACACACAAATAAACAGACAGACTGATGGATAGCATTGGGAGGGAGGGGAGGATGTTGCCTGTCAAAGGAACTCAGGATATTGGGACGAAGGGGAAGGATATATATGTGGGGAGGGGAGGCGAGGGCAGGGCAGGTGAGGGGAGGGGAGGGGAGGGCAGGGGATGGGAGGGGAGGGCAGGGCAGGGGAGGGGATGGGAGGGGAGGGCAGGGGATGGGAGGGGAGGGCAGGGCAGGGGAGGGGATGGGAGGGGAGGGCAGGGCAGGGGAGGGGATGGGAGGGGAGAGCAGGGCAGGGGAGGGGAAGGGAGAGGACAGGAAGGAGTGGACGTGGGAGTCTGTCTGGTATAAGGTAGAGACATGCAGACAGACTGAATTGGGGGGGAGAAGAGAGAACAAGAAGGAAGGAGGGAGGAAGGGATAACTGAGTGAGTGGGGGATGGAAGAAGGAAGAGAGCGAAAGAGTGAGGGAGGAAAGAAGAGAGGGAGAGAACGAATGAGGGAGAAAGAAAGGGAGAGAACGAGAGAGTGGGGGGGAAGAGAGAGGGAGGGAGAGAACGAGAGAGTGTGAGAGAACGAGAGAGTGGGAGAGAACGAGAGAGTTGTGGGGAAGAGAGAGGGAGGGAGAGAACGAGAGAGTGGGAGAGAACGAGAGAGTGGGGGGAGGAGGGACGAGTGAGTCAGTGAGGGACGGTAGGGAAGAAGGGGGTCACGCAGGGTGGAGTGGAGGACCTTGTGTGTTTAGGATAGTGTGGATCACCTGGCGCTGGGGACCTCAATCTCTTCCTCATTTTTCCCTCCTTGTTCCCCCTCTTCTCTTCCTTTTCTTCCCTCTTTGTTCCCCCCTCTTCTTCCCTCTTTTATGGTCGTTCTGGCCTCTCGACTATTCTTCGTCTACATATTTGCATTTTTTTTTCAATTACCTTTATTCTATTTCTCCAGTTTCTTGCTCTTCCTTCCTTTTTCTTTGTGTTTTGTTTATTTTTGTCTAAATCGTTGTTATTATTTATTTTATGTCTTAAGTTTATCATATTTGTGTTTATCTTTTTTTTTCTCTTTTTTTTTTATTATGATTCCATTTTCTTTTAAATTTTTTCTCTCTATGGTTCATCCCTCTCCATCATCCAATATTTCACGTCCTCCCCTGTTTCATCGATTCTTCATCTCCCCTTTATTCATGCTCTCTCTCTCTCTCTCTCTCTCTCTCTCTCTCTCTCTCTCTCTCTCTCTCTCTCTCTCTCTCTCTCTCTCTCTCTCTCTCTCTCTCTCTTTGTCTATATTCTTCTTTACTCAGACATTCATTTACCCTTTACTTACATTTTGTTTTCCTTTTTGTCTTCATTATTGTTTTCCTCTTTCTTCCTTTCTTTCTTTCTTCCTTTCTTTCTTTCTTTCTTCGTGCTCCCCTCCTTCATTAGTTTTCTTTTCTTTCTCTCCTTCATTCCATTTCTTCTTCCTCTCTTCATCATGTCCTCTTCACCTCCTTTATCTCTTCCTTTCTGGTGATTGTTCTCGTGTTCTTTCGTCTTCCCTCTTCTTCATTCTTCTTCTATGGACTTGATGTTATCGTCCTTTGTTTTCTTCTCTTCCATCTATCTTAATCTATTCAGGTTCTCTCACACTCCCTCTCACTGAAGTTCTTCCTCGCTCCCTCTCACTGAAGTTCTCACTGAAGTTTTTCCTCACTCCCTCTCACTGAAGTTCTTCCTCGCCCCCTCTCATTGAAGTTCTTCCTTGTTCCCTCTCACTGAAGTTCTTCCTCGCTCCCTCTCACCGAAGTTCTTCCTCGCCACCTCTCACTGAAGTTCTTCCTCACTCCCTCTCACTGAAGTTCTCCACTCCCTTTCTCATAAGATCTCCCTCACTACCTCCTTCATCACCCTTGACTTTAGCCTCATATACTCAACTTTGATCACCTGAGATTTACTCATAAATTAGCCGCGACACGTTGTTTACCTTGTGCGTGGCCATGACTCACCGCGGATCACCCCCAGTGTGAATCAAGGTCAGGCAGGGATGATCCACCTGCATCAGGTTCTCGGCAATAAGCAGAAGGATCCACGATTTTACCTTTTAAGACATGTGATATGGGTAGGTTCTTATCGGCGGCGATAGTGCCTTGCCTAGCTCGACCTAGGCGCCACCTAGCCGGAGGTTGAGGCAACGAGGGCGAGTTGCCTGACTGGGCTCCATGATGCAGGCCACCACCAGTCTCAAAGGAACAGGTGCGTGCGACACATGTGTGAGGAGGCCACACCTGCTGCCCTCACTCACCTGCCTCCACCACCCCATCCTCACTGCTCGTGGTGACTCGTACAACTGATCACTTGAGATCATCGTCACTGATGTACCCTTCTCACCACGTCAGTTTTCGTTGGTGTTATGGTGGTTAATAAGTGAGATGTAAATGATGGTTAATGATATTTGTGTATGACTTTGATAATTGTTTATTTGCACAGAAATAATCTTGTACCTTGGTGAGTGGAGATAATGTTGGGAGGTATAAGACTCGCAAGTGCTCATAACTCCGTGTGGTTTTTATCAGTATGAGAGACGTGTGAGCCAGAGATAAGGCCTTTTATCTTGATGATACCTGAGAAGCCAATACTTGTCGTGCTCAGTAGATTACGAAGCTGTGTGTGGTAATCCTGCGCGTCAAGACGAGCTACATTTTTATCCCGAGGAACCGGAAATACCTGAGTTAGAGGCGACACAACCTGGACTGTATGGCCTGGTATAGGGCCATGGCTGGACCATGATCAAGAGGCTACGATTACTCAGTAGTGAGAAGGTATGATGACCACCTGGTTCTTCTTGAGTCTCCCCTACAGTATATTGTAAATAAGAACGCGACTTAGGGAGTGACTGAAGATTTTTATTCTATGGTGATAACTTCTATTAATATGTATTGATATTATGTTTATTTATGATATGTTGATGTAATGATGTAGTACACTTCCTCGTTGAGAGATGTGATGTTAGTCCAATATGTATTCACTTCTCGTTATCTAGTTTACACCAAACTGCCATGTGGGTATATACAGCAGGTTGATCATGAGTCGGCTCTCAGTAAAACTTGTAACACTCCTTAAGATTAAATGTATGTTTTGACAAGAAATATTTTAAGAATACAATTAAGAATTACAAGAATTACCTGTTGGCGTATAGTGGTGATCACGTGGCCTTGGGGGGGTGGGGGGTCATACAGGTTCAGGAAGCCAAATAAACCCATAGTGACCCCTCCCCTCCCCCATATATATATCCACTTCTGAGATATTATTGGAACCTTTGTGTAGGTGACAGTAATGATCTTTGTCTCCAGGAAATTAAACTACGTCTTCAAAGAGGCACAGGAATGAGAGTTGGGATACAGAGATAAATGGATCATTATACTGTATTATCTTGTCAAAAAATAGGATACAAATATTTATTGATAAGTTAAATGCTTATGTACGAGTATACTGTTGATAAGATTATTTTGGCTTTACGGTTTATATTGTATATTAAATTGGCTATAAAAGTGGAGGTGTGTGTGTGTGTGTGTGTGTGTGTGTGTGTGTTCCCTTGACTCTGACCTTCGTGGGTGTAGGGGGGGGGGGGTCAGTAAGAGTATGGGTGGGACTCTACTGAAGGTTTAGTCACTACACTGAGCCTAAGGGGTGGTGGTAGGTGGTGGTGTGTGGTAGGTGGTTGTGATGGTAGTTGGTAGTGTGTGGTAGGTGGTGGTGTGTGGTAGGTGGTGGTGTGCGGTAGGTGGTGGTGATGGTAGGTGGTGGTGTGTGGTAGGTTGTGGTGATGGTAGTTGGTAGCGTGTGGTAGGTGGTGGTGTGTGGTAGGTGGTGGTGATGGTAGTTGGTAGTGTGTGGTAGGTGGTGGTGATGGTAGTTGGTAGTGTGTGGTAGGTAGTGGTGTGTGGTAGGTTGTGGTGATGGTAGTTGGTAGTGTGTGGTAGGTGGTGGTGATGGTAGGTGGTTGTGTGTGGTAGGTGATGGTAGTTGGTAGTGTGTGGTAGGTGGTAGTGTGTGGTAGGTGGTGGTGTGTGGTAGGTGGTTGTGATGGTAGGTGGTGGTGTGTGGTAGGTGGTGGTGTGTGGTAGGTGGTGGTGATGGTAGTTGGTAGTGTGTGGTAGGTGGTGGTGATGGTAGTTGGTAGTGTGTGGTAGGTGGTGGTGTGTTGTAGGTTGTGGTGATGGTAGTTGGTAGTATGTGGTAGGTGGTGGTGTGTGGTAGGTGGTGGTGTGTGGTAGGTGGTGGTGATGGTAGGTGGTGGCGTGGGGTAGGTGGTGGTGTGTGGTAGGTGGTGGTGGTGATGGTAGGTGATGGTGTGTGGTAGGTGGTTGTGATGGTAGTTGGTAGTGTGTGGTAGGTGGTGGTGTGTGGTAGGTGGTGGTGTGTGGTAGGTGGTGGTGTATGGTAGGTGGTGGTGATGGTAGGTGGTGGTGTGTGGTAGGTAGTGGTTTGGTGGTAGGTGGTGGTGTGTGGTAGGTGATGGTAGTTGGTAGAGTGTGGTAGGTGGTAGTGTGTGGTAGGTGGTGGTGTGTGGTAGGTGGTTGTGATGGTAGTTAGTAGTGTGTGGTAGATGGTGGTAGTGGTAGTGGTAGTGGTGGTGGTAGTGGCGGTAGTAGTGGTAGTGGTGGTGGTGGTAGTGGGGAAGGGGGTGGGGGGGTGGAACTGCAGGGTAATGAGAGAAATGTTGATGTGGGGAATTACCAGGAAGATTGACTGACTAAGGGTAGGGGGATGATAAAGGGAGGCAGGGGAGAATGATTTACTTACAGGTTAGAATGATCCAATGGAGTAATGCCAGTGTGGTACAGCAAGAATGATGGAATTAGTGAGGGGAAGATCATATAAAAAATAGGTCAGAATGTAGAATGATTAGGGGAAAATAACGGTTTGTAGAGAAAGAATGATAACTGTAGGATAAATCTTGTAGTTATAAAAGAAAATAATTAAGTGATGGGGGAACTAATGTAGCTGTAGGGAGAATGGTGGAGGAAAACTCTGTAGTTGGAGGGAAACAATGGTTGAATGGTGGGGATAATGATGTAATGGAAGGGAGGAAAAAAAAAACAGTCTCTCTCTCTCTACCTCACACGTCAAGTGGAGGACAACTAACTGTACACTGACTGACTGTGTCCTTGTTGTGACTGTCGTGGCGCCGTTGTCCCTCACTGTCTGGTCATTGTCGTTGGGAGTGTGTGGTGGTGGTAGTGGTGGCAGTGGTGGTGGAAGTGGAGCACCGTGTACCATAACTGAACTGATAACACACACACACACACACACACCGAGAACTCCACACCCCCTCCACCATCCTTCTGCTCCCCCCTCCCCCCTCCCCTTCTCTCCTCGTGGTAGCCTGGCTGAAGGAGAGGGGGGGGGGGGGTAACTGTCCTCACTGAGATAAATACTACATTGAACTAAGACTGTAGTAACAAGCCGTAAACACATAGCTTTAGTCTACACGTGTATGTAACTCGACCCACACATCTTTTTCTAATAATTCAGGTGATATTTGGCTTAATTAACAGGTGAATTGAATTGCTTTTTAGACAGATTAGGTTAGGTTAGGTTAGGTTAGGTTAAATTACGGTACAGTATAAAATTAGTTTGTTGAGGTATACTATAATTAGTGAATATTATTATGATAGACACAGAGTTGTACTTACTGTCCTTGGTGTACTTAGAGACCATTGTTGTACACTGAACTATCTTTCCACGTACGGTTGAGTCTGAACTCACTGAGAGACTTTGGTATGTGCACCCACTAAAAAATTATTCGGCACCCTTACGGCGTGATGCTATATGACACGGGTGCCGAATAATATTTTAGTGGGTGTACGTTTCTTTATGAAGAGTGTGTGTGTGTGTGTGTGTGTGTGTGTGTGTGTGTGTGTGTGTGTGTGTGTTATAATAATAATAATAATAATAATAATAATAATAATAATAATAATAATAATAATAATTAACGGTTTATTGAAAGAGCATGGCAGCCGGAAGGCTGAAAATATAGTTACATAATTGGAGAATGGGTCACTTGATTGACAAATAATATACAAGTAACATAAGTGATACAAATATGATATATAATAACAAGGTGAGGAGAAGGTCATACTACAAGGCATTTGAACATAGTGACAGTGCAAAAAGATAAGATTGACTGGGAGTGAATACAATGGTTGATTATGAGTTGTTGATAATTTTTACAGTGGTTGGGACTGGCCTGTTCCTATAGCAATCGGTAAGTGCTCGTATGAGCTGGATGCGGTTGTGGTGTCGAACAGCAATTCGCTGACGAGGGATCTCGGGTGGTAGTAGGAGCCGGTGTCGAGGATGCTGCAGAAGCTTCTCACCAAATTTGCAGATGAGGTTGTAGTGATGGTCAGAGAGAACCGAGAGGGTAACACCCGTATTATTAAACAACATCTTCCAATATTATAAATTAATTTTATTGGAATTAGTTAATTTTACCGCCACACAACCCCGTTAAGTACAGTACTGCGGTGTCCCTCAGGACTCATTTAGTTTAAAACTCGGGTTGAAACACGACCCTCATCAAGGGAAGATGTTTAATAATACGGGCGTTAGTGTGTTGAGCGCTTCTTGATATGTGGAGTAGGAAGGGGAGAGAATAATCTTGCATGCCTTCTTTTGCACTTTTTCTAGGTGTTTACGTTGTGCGGCATTTAGGGAGGAAGACCAGGTGGGGGAGGCATAGGTGAGCTTGGGAAGTATGAATGTTGTGTAAACACTGAGGAGCTCGTGTGCAGGAACTCCGAGGGACTGGAGTCGGCGGAGGTGATGTGTATGTTGGTGAGAGGTGAGGTGGGATGGAGGAGGTAAAGGTGGGAGTAGGGGATGGGGATAGAAGTTGGAAGTAGGAGGGGGGACAAGAGGTGGAGATGGAGGTAGGAGTAGGGAGAGGAGGTGTAGGTGGGGGTAGGAGGGAGGGGGAGTGGACACAAAAGGCGCCGCCCTACATGTCACAATACATCATACTTGGACCTCCAGCGTTAATATAAGACTGGCGGCTCATATGCCAGGGTGTGGCCCTCTCTACCTGTCACACTGTACACACGCTCTACTGTACACACACTGTACTGTACACACACTGTACTGTACACACGCTGTACTGTACACACCCTCTACTATACACTCATAGTAGACAATGTAAAGAATAATTTTGTTAAATTGGACCTTCCATATTGTACACAAGGTTCAATCATATGGTTCCTCCTCCATATACAAGGTAACAGTGTAAACCGTCTTAGTTGAACTGCACCACTGTTACTGTACACAAAGCTTAACTACATTGTACACTCGTAATACAAAGAGTAAACAACCAATAGCTATATACTTTTTATTGAATACGTGGCTATACACACTCGGTATACAAACCAAACACGATGTTAGATAAACTACACACACACCACACACACACGTAGAATACAAACACTGTATTCGGTTAAGATATAATTCACTAACGATTATTCCGGTGATGCTGTGAAGGCATTAATGAAACTTGATATTGTAAACAGTAGTGACTGTTATCAAGGGCAGGCCAGACCTACCTCTCTCTTATGTAATGGAGGGTAGGCCAAGGGGGGGGGGGAGACCAGACCTACCTCTCTCTTATGTAATGGAGGGTAGGCCAAGGGGGGGGGGAGACCAGACCTACCTCTCTCTTATGTAATGGAGGGTAGGCCAAGGGGGGGGGGAGACCAGACCTACCTCTCTCTTATGTAATGGAGGGTAGGCCAAGGGGGGGGGGGAGACCAGACCTACCTCTCTCTTATGTAATGGAGGGTAGGCCAAGGGGGGGGGGGAGACCAGACCTACCTCTCTCTTATGTAATGGAGGGTAGGCCAAGGGGGGGGGGGAGACCAGACCTACCTCTCTCGTAGGTAATGGTGGGTAGGCCATGGGGGGGGGGGGACCAGACCTACCTCTCTCTTATGTAATGGAGGGTAGGCCAAGGGGGGGAGGCCAGACCTACCTCTCTCTTATGTAATGGAGGGTAGGCCAAGGGGGGGGGGGAGACCAGACCTACCTCTCTCTTATGTAATGGAGGGTAGGCCAAGGGGGGGGGGTGAGACCAGACCTACCTCTCTCTTATGTAATGGAGGGTAGGCCAAGGGGGGGAGACCAGACCTACCTCTCTCTTATGTAATGGAGGGTAGGCCAAGGGGGGGGGAGACCAGACCTACCTCTCTCTTATGTAATGGAGGGTAGGCCAAGGGGGGGGGGGAGACCAGACCTACCTCTCTCTTATGTAATGGAGGGTAGGCCAAGGGGGGGGGGGAGACCAGACCTACCTCTCTCTTATGTAATGGAGGGTAGGCCAAGGGGGGGAGGCCAGACCTACCTCTCTCTTATGTAATGGAGGGTAGGCCAAGGGGGGGGGGGGAGACCAGACCTACCTCTCTCTTATGTAATGGAGGGTAGGCCAAGGGGGGGGGGAGACCAGACCTACCTCTCTCTTATGTAATGGAGGGTAGGCCAAGGGGGGGGGGGGGACCAGACCTACCTCTCTCTTATGTAATGGAGGGTAGGCCAAGGGGGGGGGGTGAGACCAGACCTACCTCTCTCTTATGTAATGGAGGGTAGGCCAAGGGGGGGGGGGAGACCAGACCTACCTCTCTCTTATGTAATGGAGGGTAGGCCAAGGGGGGGGGGAGACCAGACCTACCTCTCTCTTATGTAATGGAGGGTAGGCCAAGGGGGGGGGGAGACCAGACCTACCTCTCTCTTATGTAATGGAGGGTAGGCCAAGGGGGGGGGGGGAGACCAGACCTACCTCTCTCTTATGTAATGGAGGGTAGGCCAAGGGGGGGGGAGACCAGACCTACCTCTCTCTTATGTAATGGAAGGTAGGCCAATGGGGGGGGGGGAGACCTGTAGGTGTTATCAGGGGCAGACCAGACCTACCTACCTACCTACCTCTCTCTCACCTGGTGGATGGTAGGCCAAAAGAGAGGGATGGGGGGGGGGGTACATGTTGGTGTCTACGTACCTTTTATACGCCAGTTACCTGTAAGGCGTCATGCAGGAATATTAGACTGTTAGCATCTGCGAATTATGTCACCACCTGGGAATTATATGTCACCACCTGGGAATTATATGTCACCACCTGGGAATTATATGTCACCACCTGGGAATTATATGTCACTACCTGGGAATTATATGTCACCACCTGGGAATTATATGTCACCACCTGGGAATTATATGTCACTACCTGAGAATTATATGTCACTACCTGGGAATTATATGTCACCACCTGGGAATTATATGTCACCACCTGGGAATTATATGTCACCACCTGGGAATTATTGAATTATTCCAGCTACACACTACAGTACACTGTTTGTATTTTATATTTGTTAATACATATTCTGACAGACTGTGAAAGGTCATGTTGGCAGCGTCGTCACGTGCTCACGACAGCATGCTTCTGTTTCAGCAACCAGATAATATTGTAAAGCAGAGAAAAACATTTATCAGTTATACGCTTGTGAGGACTTGAACCTAAAGCCTAAAAATATGTCCCGGTGATGCCTGGGTCAAAGTCTGCCTCGGGTGGAATTAATATTATTTAATTTAGGTTATTTCTGTGGTCTCTTCTCTCTGAATCTGCCCAGTCTTTGTCCCGTTGCCTCGTGAAGGTCTTGCTCAAACTTGTTATCCAAATTGTTGTTGTTTTTTTAATACAAAAGAAAAGATAAGGAAAGGACATCACCCCGGCTTAGTGTGTTGTGTGTGTTAGTACAGGAAGTAGCGAATATCTCCTTCCTGTGTGTTATCAAGGTGAGCTGTACGCCGGGTGAAGGTGGAGGAGGAGGAGGAGGAGGAGGGAGGTACTAGAACAACACTGAGGAGCTTTCTTTACCTGGCTGTCACACCTTGAAACCAACACTCACCACCTCACCGCTCTGATAACCTGTGATTCATCACCTCGTTGTAATAATGATAACACCAGCACGAGCGATCACCAGCGCCTGACGAACCTTCACCCTTACCACCAATACGACGCCAGGAGGTGATCAGCCAATCTGATTCCCCTTTCGACCAAAAACTCAATGTAATTTCGCCAGACGATCGTACGCCGCTCTTCAATGCATGTAGTGACTGTGTTCAGAGCACTCTCAGCGCCTAAGGACTTGGGGTCAAGAGAGAGGCAATTTAAGGAGGTGGTTTGAGGTCGTTGTGTTCCCCGGCAGCAGCTGTAGCGGCCCCCTGGGTACTGTGTCATTATGTGACTGGCTCACCCCTCTCGCCTTTACGACTTACTCCTACTGGTGGTTCTGTAAGATGTTGGAGGAGGTTCTGTAAAGCTGCGGTCACACTAGATTTTTCCGTGTAATAAATCCACGACAGCATTTCATCCGCAGGCAACAAGTCAACGGTACGATCCGCACACTGGCGAAGGGAACCGTTGGCCAGGCGGCCCAGTTCGTGCGGCTAGTTTGAGCTCATTTGGCGAGCAGGATGACTTCACTGTATGTTTCAATGGCGGTATTAACAGCTTGAGTGAGATGTGTGGTCCTGTTAAAGAAGTCCAAGACGAAAAAGGGACGATTGTAGCGTGCAGGCGATGTTTGTTTACAGAAGTGACGCAAGTAGAGTCAAATGAAATTCTCGTCGCGATGTATTCTTATTATTATTATTTTTATTTACTATGACGTTTTTACTCGCGTTTTGTTATTGAAATGCACTTGTTATATTTTTTTTAGATATTAACATTAACAAGAAAAATATATGAACGGTGTAAAGTTTATTCCTACAATACACTCTATACTATAACAAACGTCAACCCACCGTTCCGTTGATTTTCAGACGCTCCGTGTCGTCCCACTTTCGACAATCAAAAGTTGTCGCGGTAGAGACAACTTGAGGAGTTCGTTGAACAGTCAACGCTACGGTGGATTTATTCTGGGTAGAAATTCTAGTGCGACTGCAGCTTAATATGCATGCGTAATATAGTCAATATATCGTCTGTACGGGATTAATATTGTACATGTGGGAGGGGAGTATGCATGTATGTATGTATGTATGTATGTATGTATGTATGTATGTATGTATCATCTCACACTTTAATAAGTGCAAAAATATTTGTGATATTTTATTTTTTTGACACACACACACACACACACACACACACACACACACGACAAATATATATAACTGTATCCTGTGCTCGGCAGTGATGTAAGATAGTGAAGAGAGACTCGTGTGTGTGTGGGAGGGATTTATCTAACACATAAACTGTTTCTTAATAACTCAGACCTTGTATAGATGACGTCAGTTCAGTGTTGTAATTTAATGTCCTTAAAAACTATAGTAAACTATAGTAATGTCCCGTGTGTATGTATGTGTGTCGTGTAAAGGGGGATATTCTTATATACTTTTTTTCATTGTTTCCTCTTTATTCTTTACTGTCTCTTATTCTTCTTCTCTCTTCTCTTTATTCGGATATTCTTACGTCTTCTCTTCTTCTTTGGACACTCATTTATACACTATCGTCTCTTCTTCTCCTCCTCTCTTCCCTTTATCCGAACGCCATGTGGATAAAAGAATCAGGAGCCAGGGAGTTATTTTTGTTGTTGTGTGTGTTGGTGGAAGCTGGTTTGTTTACACTGCTGGGAGCTTGAGGAGGCGTGTGTTGGGGTGGGTGGCAGGCTGGACTGACCTAAGGCTTTGTGCCGACACTCTAACTAAGGTTGCTCCCCCTCCCTCCCATCCCTCCCATATGCTCTCTCTCTCTCTTCCTCTGGCAAATGAAAAAGTGAATGAAATGAGGAGACGCCCCCCCACCCCCACTACCACCGTGCTCCCCCCCCTTACTCTTACATTATCACACGATGGTTTATAAGGAAAAGAGGAGAGAATGTGTAGACCTTTTTTCCTCTTGTACCTCACCCCCCTCCCTCACCTCCCAAGAGAAACATTGGAGGAGATTTAGAGTAACGAAATGCTCTTTCCTCTCGGATACTCTAAATGCTCCTTCCATACCCTGAAAGACTCCTCCAAAGGTGTTTTTTTTTTAATAGCTGTGGACGCCGCGAGTGAGTGGGAAGACGGGGGGGGGAGGAGAGGGACAGGTCTTCCAATATCAGGTGGAGGTCGTCCGTCATTTACATGCGGCGGCTTGTTGCCGTTTTGGAGGTGAATGTAAAATGTGCATTAGTGTCGGGCCGAGCGAGGAAGGAGGGAGGAGGAGAAGAAGAATGAGGGAGGAGGAGAAGGAAGGGGGAGTAGGAGAAGGAGGGGGAGGAGGAGAAGAATAAGAATGAGGGAGGAGGAGAAGGAAGGGGGAGTAGGAGAAGGAGGGGGAGGAGGAGAAGAATAAGAATGAGGGAGGAGGGGAAGGAAGGGGGAGTAGGAGAAAGAGGGGGAAGAGGAGGAGGAGGAAGAGGAGAAGTTTGGTGGATGCGGGCGGATGTCAGGCTAACTGGGTGACTGTCTGGCTTGCTGGCTGACTGACTGTCTATCTGACTGCCTTTTCTGGTGTGTGTGTCATTCTCTTAATTTGACTCTTGTTGACAGCCGACGTCGTATTAGCCTCTCTCTCTCTCTCTCTCTCTCTCTCTCTCTCTCTCTCTCTCTCTCTCTCTCTCTCTCTCTCTCTCTCTCTCTCTCTCTCTCTCTCTCTCTCTCTGTCTGCCTGACCACCTGCCATATTTCCTGTGTGCCCCGTCTGTGTGTGTGACCAGCTGGACGTGTGTTGGGGAGTGTTCTCGCTGGCTGGGTGGCGGCGAGGGGTGGTGGGAGTGGGGTGTGGGGTAGGCGGCTACTGTGTAATTTAATTAGTGAATATTTGATCACCCTTTTTAAGTGGTATCACAGAGACAAGTGGAGGCAAACAAACGGAGAGACAGTTAGACAGATTACAGACAGACAAGAGGTCAGTGTGTGTGTGTGTGTGTGTGTTTTGATGGGCAATTTGAAGTACCCGGATATTGATAGGGTTCTTTGACCTGTCTCTTACCTGCCCTTGGAGACCATCGCCACCCTAGGAGACCACCACCATCACCCAAGGACACCACCACCACCACTGCCCTAGGAGACCACCACCACCGCCACCACTGCCCTAAGAGACCACCGCCACCACCACCACCCTAGGAAACCACCACTACCCTAGGAGACCACCACCACCCTAGGAGACCACCACCACCCTAGCAGACCACTACCACCCTAGGAGACCACTACTACCCTCGGAGACCACCATCATAGTAGGAGACCACCACTACCCTAGGAGATCACCACTACTCTAGGAGACCACCACCACCACCTTAGGAGACTACCACCACTACGACCCTAGGAGACGTTATTAGTCCAATGTTACGATCATTTTCCATAAGTACTGTCCATGTGTACCATTTTTTTATGTTGTGTACCATTCTGTGTGTGTGTGTGTGTGTGTGTATCATCCATGTGTACCGGCGTATTGTGTGTACCATGGCTTTGTACCATTGTGTGTACCATCCCTGTGTACCACTTTGGTGTGTGTGTCTGTGTGTACATTGCGTGATGGAGAGAGAGGGAGGAGGACCTGGGCAGGTGTACCGTGAGATATTCATGCTGTCGTCATGTCGGCTGTGGCGTCACACGTAGAAGGGCTCTGTCACACGGGGGAGGCTCTGTCACACGGGGGAGGCTCTGTCACACGGGGGAGGCTCTGTAACACGGGGGAGGCTCTGTCATACGGGGGAGGCTCTGTCACACGGGGGAGGCTCTGTCACACGGGTGAGGCTCTTTCACACGGGGAGGCTCTTTCACACGGGGAGGCTCTTTCACACGGGGGAGGCTCTGTCACACGGGGGAGGCCCTGACACACGGGGAGGCTCTGTAACACGGGGAGGCTTTGTCGCACGGTGGGAAGGCTGTGTCACACGTAGAAGGGCTCTGTCACACGGGGGAGGCTCTGTAACACGAGGGAGGCTCTGTCACACGGGGGAGGCTCTGTCACACGGGGGAGGCTCTGTCACACTGGGGGAGGCTCTGTCACACGGGGGAGGCTCTGTCACACGTAGAAGGGCTCTGTCACAAGGGGGAGGCTCTGTCACACGGGGGAAAGGCTGTGTCACACGGGGGGAAAGCTCTGTCACACTGGGAAGGCTGTGTCACACGGGGGGAAAGCTCTGTCACACTGGGGAGGCTCTGTAACACGGGGGAAGCTCTGTCACACTGGGGAGGCGCTGTCACACGGTGGGAAAGCTCTGTCACACTGGGGACGCTCTGTCATACGGTGGGAAGGCTGTGTCATATGGGGGAGGCTCTGTCACACTGGGGAAGGCTCTGTAACCCGGGGGAAAGCTCTGTCACACGGTGGGAAGGCTGTGTCACACAGGGGAGGCTCTGTCACACGGTGGGAAGGCTGTGTCACACGGGGGAGGCTCTGTCACACGGGGGAGGCTCTGTCACACGGGGGAGGCTCTGTCACACGTAGAAGGGCTCTGTCACAAGGGGGAGGCTCTGTCACACGGGGGGAAGGCTGTGTCACACGGGGGGAAAGCTCTGTCACAATGGGAAGGCTGTGTCACACGGGGGGAAAGCTCTGTCACACTGGGGAGGCTCTGTAACACGGGGGAAGCTCTGTCACACTGGGGAGGCGCTGTCACGCGGTGGGAAAGCTCTGTCACACTGGGGACACTCTGTCATACGGTGGGAAGGCTGTGTCATATGGGGGAGGCTCTGTCACACTGGGGAAGGCTCTGTAACACGGGGGGGAAAGCTCTGTCACACTGGGGAGGCTCTGTCACACGGTGGGAAGGCTGTGTCACACGGGGGAGGCTCTGTCACACGGGGGAAAGCTCTGTCACACGGGGGAGGCTCTGTCACACGGGGGGAAGGCTGTGTCGCATTGGGGGAGGTTCTCACGCTGGGGAAGGCTGTCTCACACGAGAAGAAGGCTGTGTCACACGAGGGGAAGGCTGTGTCACACGAGGGGAAGGCTGTGTCACACAGGAGAGGCTCTGTCACACGGGGAAGGCTCTGTAACACGGGTGGAAAGCTGTGTTACACGGGGGAGGCTGTGGCACACGAGGGGGGCTGTGTCACACTGGGGGTTGTGTCGCATTGGGGAGGCTGTGTCATACGGGGGGGGGGAGGCTGTATCACACGGGGGAGGTTGTGTCACACGGGGTAGGCTGTGACACACACGGGGGTGGGGCCGAGTCGGAATGAACCCACCTTCCGAAGTACTGTCATCCCCTCCACCCTCTAAAGCAATCCCTTACCTTAGAAGCAACCTCCCTCCAGCATCCAAAGTAACCCTCACCACTGTTCAGATTAATCCCCACCTTCCTAAGCAATCCCCTCCCCTTCCCCCTGATGCCAACGCTGAACTCTACCTCAGTTTTTGTTTTTAATCATAAGAATACATAACTCATAAGAGACATTACCTGACACACACACACACACACACACACACACACACACACATCTTATCTGAACGATACATTGTGGTTTTTCCGTAATAAGGATACCATGAGGTTTGAGGGTAATTTTCTCGTAGTAATGAAAACCACATCAACACGGAGCAGATTCCCAGAAAATTCATCATGGTACGTAATTTTTCTCCCTAACTGTAGTAATGAGAAAACACGTTTGATTGGCCCTGACGAGGAAGAACACGATGATGTGCTGTTGGTCAGGACGGTGCCGGAGTGGTGCTGAGGCGGTAGAGTGTGAGGAGGGGGTAGTGTGGGGAGGAGGGGGTAGTGTGGGGAGGAGGGAGTGGTGTGGGGAGGAGGGGGTGGTGTGGGGAGGAGGGGGTGGTGTGGGGAGGACGGGGTAGTGTGGGGAGGAGGGAGTGGTGTGGGGAGGAGGGGGTTGTGTGGGGAGGACGGGGTAGTGTGGGGAGGAGGGGGTAGTGTGGGGAGGAGGGGTGTGGTGTGGGGAGGAGGGGTGTGGTGTGGGGAGGAGGGGGTAGTGTGGGGAGGAGGGGGTAGTGTGGGGAGGAGGGGAGTGGTGTGGGGAGGAGGGGGTGGTGTGGGGAGGAGGGGATGGTGTGGGGAGGAGGGGGTAATGTGGGGAGGAGGGGTGTGGTGTGGGGAGGAGGGGGTAGTGTGGGGAGGAGAGGGTGGTGTGGGGAGGAGGGGGTGGTGTGGGAAGGAGGGGGTGGTGTCGGCAGGTGTGGGGAGAGGGTGAGGTGGAGAGAGGGTGTTGTAGGCAGGTGTGGGGAGGTGGTAGTGTGGGAGGGGGTAGTGTGGGCAGGGGTTGTGTGGGCAGGTGTGAGGAGTGGGTGGTATGGGCAGATGTGAGGAGGGGGCGGTGTGGTCAGGTATGAGGAGAGAGTGGTGTTGGATGGTGTGGGGGCGGTGTGGTCAGGTGTGGGGGAGGAGGTGGTTTTGGCAGGTGTGGGGAGGGGGTGGTGTAGGCAGGTGTGGGGAGGGGGTGATGTGGGTTGGTGAGGTGTAGGCTCAAGTGTTCTCGTGGACTAGCGGGATTTTCTCGCCAAAGCGTCAGGTTGCATGTCCTTCCTCCCTCACTCCCTCTCTCTACCGCACAGCAGTCCTCCCTCACTCCCTCTCTCTACCACACAGCAGTCCTCCCTCACTCCCTCTCTCTACCACACAGCAGTCCTCCCTCACTCTCTCTCTCTACCACACAGCAGTCCTCCCTCACTCCCTCTCTCTACCACACAACAGTCCTCCCTCACTCCCTCTCTCTACCACACAGCAGTCCTCCCTCACTCCCTCTCTCTACCACACAGCAGTCCTCCCTCACTCCCTCTCTCTACCACACATAAGCCCTTCCTCACTCCCTCCTCCCACCTCCCCTCTCTCTCTCTCTCCATCTCTCTCTCTCTATCCTCTCCTCTCGGCTAACTCCCCCCCGCCCCTCCCTCTCCCCGTCCTATACTGACCACATCTACTGTACTACTCACGGGAGACACAACACCTCTGCCGATACACAACCACACTACCCACCACACTCACCAAACAACCACACTACCCACCACACTCACTAAACAACCACACTACCCACCACACTCACTAAACAACCACACTACCCACCACACTCACTAAACAACCACACTACCCACCACACTCACTAAACAACCACACTACCCACCACACTCACTAAACAACCACACTACCCACCACACTCATCAAACAACCACACTACCCACCACACTCACCAAACAACCACACTACCCACCACACTCACCAAACAACCACACTACCCACCACACTCACCAAACAACCACACTACCCACCACACTCACTAAACAACCACACTACCCACCACACTCACCAAACAACCACACTACCCACCACACTCATCAAACAACCACACTACCCACCACACTACCCACCACACTCACCAAACAACCACACTACCCACCACACTCACCAAACAACCACACTACCCACCACACTCACCAAACAACCACACTACCCACCCTCACTATCCCTTACCTTCACTTGGGGTAATAACACGACCCTTACCTTGGGGTAATAACACGACCCTTGCCTTCACTTGGGGTAATAACACGACCCTTACCTTGGGGTAATAACACGACCCTTGCCTTCACTTGGGGTAATAACACGACCCTTACCTTGGGGTAATAACACGACCCTTGCCTTCACTTGGGGTAATAACACGACCCTTACCTTGGGGTAATAACACGACCCTTGCCTTCACTTGGGGTAATAACACGACCCTTACCTTGGGGTAATAACACGACCTGTACCTTCACTTGGGGTAATAACACGACCCTTACCTTGGGGTAATAACACGACCCTTACCTTGGGGTAATAACACGACCTGTACCTTCACTTGGGGTAATAACACGACCCTTACCTTAGGGTAATAACACGACCCTTACCTTGGAGTAATAACACGACCTGTACCTTCACTTGGGGTAATAACACGACCCTTACCTTGGGGTAATAACACGACCCTTACCTTCACTTGGGGTAATAACACGACCCTTACCTTGGGGTAATAACACGACCCTTACCTTGGGGTAATAACACGACCTGTACCTTCACTTGGGGTAATAACACGACCCTGACCTTGGGGTAATAGCACGACCCTTACCTTGGGGTAATAGCACGACCCTCACTTCGGGTAATAACACGACCTGTACCTTCACTTGGGGTAATAACACGACCCTGACCTTGGGGTAATAACACGACCCTTGCCTTCACTTGGGGTAATAACACGACCCTTGCCTTGGGGTAATAACACGACCCTTGCCTTCACTTGGGGTAATAACACGACCCTTGCCTTCACTTGGGGTAATAACACGACCCTTGCCTTCACTTGGGGTAATAACACGACCCTTACCTTGGGGTAATAACACGACCCTTGCCTTCACTTGGGGTAATAACACGACCCTTGCCTTGGGGTAATAACACGACCCTTGCCTTCACTTGGGGTAATAACACGACCCTTACCTTAGGGTAATAACACGACCCTTACCTTCACTTGGGGGTAATAACACGACCCTTACCTTGGGGTAATAACACGACCCTTGCCTTCACTTGGGGTAATAACACGACCCTTACCTTGGGGTAATAACACGACCCTTGCCTTCACTTGGGGTAATAACACGACCCTTACCTTGGGGTAATAACACGACCATTGCCTTCACTTGGGGTAATAACACGACCCTTACCTTGGGGTAATAACACGACCTGTACCTTTACTTGGGGTAATAACACGACCCTTGCCTTCACTTGGGATAATAACACGACCCTTACCTTGGGGTAATAACACGACCCTTGCCTTCACTTGGGGTAATAACACGACCCTTGCCTTCACTTGGGGTAATAACACGACCCTTGCCTTCACTTGGGGTAATAACACGACCCTTGCCTTCACTTGGGATAATAACACGACCCTTACCTTGGGGTAATAACACGACCCTTGCCTTCACTTGGGGTAATAACACGACCCTTACCTTGGGGTAATAACACGACCTGTACCTTCACTTGGGGTAATAACACGACCCTTGCCTTCACTTGGGGTAATAACACGACCCTTGCCTTCACTTGGGGTAATAACACGACCCTCACTTGGGGTAATAACACGACCCTTACCTTGGGGTAATAACACGACCTGTACCTTCACTTGGGGTAATAACACGACCCTTGCCTTCACTTGGGATAATAACACGACCCTTACCTTGGGGTAATAACACGACCCTTGCCTTCACTTGGGGTAATAACACGACCCTTACCTTGGGGTAATAACACGACCTGTACCTTCACTTGGGGTAATAACACGACCCTTGCCTTCACTTGGGGTAATAACACGACCCTTACCTTGGGGTAATAACACGACCTGTACCTTCACGTGGGATAATAACACGATCCTCACTTGGGGTAATAACACGACCCTCACTTGGGGTAATAACACGACCCTCACTTGGGGTAATAACACGACCCTCACTCGGGGTAATAACACGACCCTCACTTGGGGTAATAACACGACCCTCACTCGGGGTAATAACACGACCCTCACTTGGGGTAATAACACGACCCTCACTTGGGGTAATAACACGACCCTCACTTGGGGTAATAACACGACCCTCACTTGGGGTAATAACACGACCCTCACTTGGGGTAATAAAACGACCTTCCCTTGGGGTAATAGCACGACCCTCACTTGGGGTAATAGCACGACCCTCACTTGGGGTAATAACACGACCCTCACTTGGGGTAATAACACGACCCTCACTTGGGGTAATAACACGACCCTCACGTGGGGTAATAACACGACCCTTACCTTGGGGTAATAACACGACCCTCACTTGGGGTAATAACACGACCCTTACCTTGGGGTAATAACACGACCCTCACTTGGGGTAATAACACGACCCTCACTTGGGGTAATAACACGACCCTTACCTTGGGGTAATAACACGACCCTCACTTGGGGTAATAACACGACCCTCACTTGGGGTAATAACACGACCTTCCCTTGGGGTAATAACACGACCCTCACTTGGGGTAATAACACGACCCTCACTTGGGGTAATGACACGACCCTCACTTGGGGTAATAACACGACCCTCACTTGGGGTAATAACACGACCCTTACCTTGGGGTAATAACACGACCCTCACTTGGGGTAATAACACGACCCTCACTTGGGGTAATAACACGACCCTCACTTGGGGTAATAACACGACCCTCACTTGGGGTAATAACACGACCCTTACCTTGGGGATACTCTACACACGCACCAGGGATAACTCTCGCAAAATTCCGGCCAAGAATTCATTAAATGCTGTTGGAAAGTTAACAAGTGTTTTGTTACTGGGTAAAATTTTTGATAATACCGAGGGTGGAATCCTGTGTGTGTGTGTGTGTGTGTGTGTGTGTGTTCGTTAGATGGAGGTTTTACGTCTAGCGGACATTCGATATAGTGGATTTTCTTCGCAATATAGTCCCTTAAATAGAGGTCTCACACTGTATCACTGTCAGGACACACACGCGCCACTCTCTGCATCAAGTTTTTCTCGTCGTGTGTGAACCAAGAGACTCCACAGTCTGCCTTAAAAGATTGGTGATTTAGTTTATGTTCCTCTTGACTGATGGAGGCAAGAACGTCATGATGGTATAGCCTCATGTTGAGCCTTGTTACGGTGGAGGTTAAGAAAGGAATGACTCAAGAATATAACTCTTTACCGTAGCGTGAGTGAGTCAGCATCTATCACCGTGTCTTAAGTAATTTGACAATTCATCTTAATCAGTAAACATGAGCGAAACATTACGAAACGATTTTAAGTCTCAAGTTAAAAGGAGAAACAAACTGATTAATCATACTTTTGGAGAATCCGCGTCTGGTTGTTGTGGTGTGAGGTTACAGGAGTGATGAGTATAGTGTGACATCCCCCTTACACCTCCCTGGTGTAAGGGGGTGTTGTGTTGCGTTGTTGTGTTGTGTTGTCCGCCAACACCTGACCCAGTGTTGTCATACCTGGGGGCTGGTGGGGGGTATTGTTTAACTAAGTAACTCTTTGACAGCGTCTCGTGTCTCTTAAGTGTTAAAGACGTGTGTGTCGTGCCTCATAAAATATCGTTCCCCAAAACAGCAGTAGGTAAACAGGCCTAAATTAATATTCATAAATGACTAAAGAAATACCTACATAGACATAACCAACTTTAAATTAATTAAGAAACACAAGAATGAATGACTGAATAATACAAAAAATTAATAAACACAAATAAAACAATGAAAACTAGAAATACTGCAGAATGGATCTTATACAGAAGATAAATGTTGTGTTTTATGGAATGAGACCCGAGGCTGGTGCAGTGGTGAATATTGATATACAGCTACAACCAATATTCCCTGGACACTACCTGGCATATATCTGTCTGCCTGTGTGATTGGTTTATATTGCGGTGTTATGTAAAATCCCAGTACCCCTGACCTTGCGTGACCCGGGGGCCAACTACTTGTTGTCAAAGGCTATTCAGGGATTTTTGTCCATAAGTGACAGAGAAAATAAGATAAATAGAATGATAAACGAGTGACCTACAAAAAAACATATTTTAAAATGTTGGTTAGATATCGTTGCCTAGGGGGGGAGGGGGGCATATTTTTGGACGAATATTTAATATCACTTAGAGAGGGGGGTGGGAGGGCAGGACAGCCGTGTGACGTGCCATCATTATTATTAGATAATTATTTTCTGATATTTCGGTACAGAGAGAGAGAGAGAGAGAGAGAGAGAGAGAGAGAGAGAGAGAGAGAGAGAGAGAGAGAGATCGCGCGACAATATTTTTGGGGTTAATATTTTTTTTCTCGGTCAGTCAACCAGTCAGTCACTCAGTAAATTAATTCACGAACCAGTCACCCAAAAACTACCTTTTCAGCCTTTCAGTCAGTCAGTCAGTCAGTCACTCTCTCTTTCTTTCTCTCAGTCATTCAGTCAAACCACCGAACATGTCCACTAACAAAATAAATTATTCATTCATTCAGTACACACACACACACACACACACACATGCACATGTACACACACACACATGCACATGTACACATACACACACATGCAAACACAAAACACTCACTTACACACACACACACACACACATGCAAACACAAAACACACACTTACACACACACACACACACACACACACACACACATGCAAACACAAAACACACACATACACACACATGCAAACACAAAACACACACTTACACACACACACAACACACACACACAACACACACACACACACACAACACACACACACACACACACACACACACACACAACACACACACACACACACACACACAACACACACACACACACACACAACACACACACACACACAACACACACACACACACACAACACACACACACACACACACACAACACACACACACACACACACACACACACACACACACACAACACACACACACACAACACACACACACACAACACACACACACACACACAACACACACACACACACAACACACACACACACACACACACACACACACACACACACACACAACACACACAACACAACACACACACACACACACTCCATGCAGTAATGTTCGTTGTCCTGAAGATAAATAATACAGTATATATTTTATTCCTCCCGGGAGTTAACTGAACGTTGGTCTGTAAAACTATGTTGGTACTTGCATGTGTTGCTGAGTGTTGAGTGTGTATTGAGTGTGTGTTTCTGGGTGTTGAGTGTGTGTTTCTGAGTGTTGAGTGTGTGTTTCTGGGTGATGAGTGTGCGTTTCTGGATGTTGAGTGTGTGTTAATGGGTGTTGAGTGTGTTGCTGAGTTTTAAAGTGTGTGTTCTTGGGTGTTGAGTGAGTGTTTGTGGTGTGTTAAGTATGTTACTGTGTGTTGAGTGTGTTACTGGGTGTTGCTTGTGTTCCTAGGTGTTGAGTGTGTTTCTGGGTGTTGAGTATGTGTTACTGTCTATATATGTGTTTGTTAGTAAGTGATGAATGTATGTTTGCTGTGTGTATATTTGACGCATGTGTATGTTGCGTGTGTGTGTGTGTGTGTGTGTGTGTGTGTGTGTGTGTGTGTGAGAAGAAGTACATTCAACACCCAGCAGCACAGAGTCAACACCCAGTAACACACACTTAACACACTTTAACACCCAGTAACAACACACTTAACATACTTCAACACCCAGTAACACACAATAAACAACCAGAAACACACTTTACACACACTCAACACCCAATAACACACTCTTCCTCCCAGAATCTCAATGTAGTTTTAGACCATCACGTGGCACCACTGTCATGATCTTTGCTGCCCGCCAGATACAGAAAAAGTGCAGAGAACAGCGTCGTGACCCGCACATGGCCTTCATCGACCTAACCAAGGCCTTCAACTCAGTCAACAGGGATGCCCTCTGGCGGACTTTCAGCCGTTTTGTCTGCCCACCAAAATTCATCGCCATTGTGAGACAACTTCACGATGGCATGAACGGCAGTGTCCTCTACAATGGCACCCAGTCTGAGTTCTTTTCCATCCAAACGGGGGTAAAACAAGGGTGTGTACTGGCACCAACTCTCTTTTCTATTTTCTTGACTGCCTTCCTTACTCGTGCCAGTGCCAATTTAGCAGGCGGGGTCGACATCGAGTAACGGGTGAAGGGGGGTCTTTTCAACATAAGACGACTCCAGGCAAGAACAAAGGTGTCGGCAGCTTCCATTACTGAACTTCAGTATGCAGACGACCTCACCCTTGTCGCTCACACTAAACTCGACCTAGAGGAGATCCTGAACACCTACACAGATGCATATGCACACTTCGGCCTTGAGGTGAATTTTCGTAAGACTCAGATTCTCTTTCAGTCTGCCCCTGGTTCAGCCACACCTCCACCATTCATCCAGCTTAACGGCACTACCCTCTCATATTTTACCCACTTTCAGTATCTCGGCTCCCACCTGTCCACCATCGCGGACATCGATGAAGACATTCAACATCGGATCAGATGTGCATCTCGAGCCTTTGACAGACTCCGTACCCGTGTCTTTAGCTGTAGGGAGCTGAAATTATCTAAAATGGTGCACGTATATCGAGCAGTGGTCCTCCCCACCCTGCTATAAAGGCAGCCAGAAATGGGTCACATACAGGAGGCACATCAAGGCACTTGAAAACTTTCACCAACGTAGTCTACGTTTCATCCTCCGAGTTCGCTGGGAAGACAAGAGAACAAATGCCAGTATTCTTGTTGACACCAACTGTAGGAGCATCGAGGCTACCATTATCCATGAACAACTACGTTGGACTGGCCATGTTACCCGCATGGACGACAGTAGACTGCCAAAGTAGCTACTTTACTGTCACCTAACAAATAGCAAACGTAACGCTGACGGGCAACTGAAAAAGTTTAAGGACAGTTTAAAGACAAACCTGAAAAAGTGCCACATCGACCCCCTCACCTGGGAGATGATTACTCCACACCGCAACGCTTGGAGGAGCACCACCGCCAACGCCGGAAAGACGCTGCCGCCGCCCCTCCTGCACTAGTTGTAGCCTTCCTCATATGCAACATCTGTGGACGACCCTGCCGGTCCCGTGTCGGCCTCACTAGTCACCTCAGAGCTCACAAACGAAGGTGACATCCTTAATAACTCCTATCATTGTCTCATAGCTGGATGATCATCATACTTGATTCCGGGTGACAACAAAGTAGTAATAGTGTGCGTGTGTGTGTGTGTGTGTGTGTGCCACTGTGTGGGGTGACGTTTGTGTGTGTGTGTGGAGGGGAGGGGGGGGGGGGGTGGCGACGGCCGAGTCTGTGTCCACGGGCCTTATATTGCCTCCATGGGCTGTCGATATTGTACATCACCACTGTCGTCTCTCTCTCTCTCTCTCTCTCTCTCTCTCTCTCTCTCTCTCTCTCTCTCTCTCTCTCTCTCTCTCTCTCTCTCCGTTGTTTGACCCCGACCTAGCTCATTTTTGGGGTTTGTAAGTGTGTGTGTGTTTGGTATGAGAGAGTACGTGCACACACACACACACAGTTACTTGTACCACACTGTGTTATCACTACCAGCCGGCCTATCTTCACGCCTCACAGAGCGCCGCCTAGACCCCCGTCAGATGGGGGACTTAGGTCACTTGACTCAGCGATAACAACATTTTTCGAGTACCTGTCGAAAATTACCTGTCTGAGTTGTTGAGGTGTGAGAAGACGTCATCACCCTCCCATGTGTGTGTGAGATGACGTCATCAACCCCCAGGTGTGTGAGAAGACGTCATCACCCTCCCATGTGTGTGAGATGACGTCATCAACCCCCAGGTGTGTGAGAGGACGTCATCACCCTCCCAGGTGTGTGAGATGACGCCATCACCCCCCAGGTGTGTGAGATGACGTCATCACCCTCCCAGGTGTGTGAGATGACGTCATCACCCTCCCAGGTGTGTGAGATGACGTCATCACCCTCCCAGGTGTGTGAGATGACGTCATCACCCCCAGGTGTGTGAGATGACGTCATCACCCTCCCAGGTGTGTGAGAGGACGTCATCACCCTCCCAGGTGTGTGAGATGACGCCATCACCCCCCAGGTGTGTGAGATGACGTCATCACCCTCCCAGGTGTGTGAGATGACGTCATCACCCTCCCAGGTGCGTGAGATGACGTCATCACCCTCCCAGGTGTGTGAGATGACGTCATCACCCTCCCAGGTGTGTGAGATGAGGCCATCACCCCCCAGGTGTGTGAGATGACGTCATCACCCTCCCAGGTGTGTGAGATGACGTCATCACCCTCCCAGGTGTGTGAGATGACGTCATCACCCTCCCAGGTGTGTGAGATGACGTCATCACCCCCAGGTGTGTGAGATGACGTCATCACCCCCCCAGGTGTGTGAGATGACGTCATCACCCTCCCAGGTGTGTGAGATGACGTCATCACCCTCCCAGGTGTGTGAGATGACGTCATCACCCCCAGGTGTGTGAGATGACGTCATCACCCTCCCAGGTGTTAGTGTAATCACTGGCAGACGACACGACGCGACGAACCGATAACCAGTGTAGGCCAGGCTCCCTCACGCCCCCCCCCCCCCTCCCCAGCGTCCTGACACGCTCATTGAAAGTACTCACCCTCTCATAGTAGGTGCTGACGAAGGCTAAGTACTCCTGGGTATATAAGACTTGGTAATTTTAAGTTAGATGATGGGAGTTTGGCGTGAGCTGCATGTGAGAGAACTCAAGAACTCGTTTACTGCCTGATGGGAAAGGTGAGGAAGGGGAATTAGTGGTGTGTGTGGTGAGGAAGGGGAATTAGTGGTGTGTGTGGGGGGGGGGCATTTGCGTGTGTGTGTGGGGGGGGGCATTTGCGTGTGTATGTGGGGGTTATTTGCGTGTGTGTGTGTGTGAGGGGGGCATTTGCGTGTGTGTGTGTGTGTGTGTAGCCAGACAGAGAGGTAAGAAGGCGTGTCACATTCCCCGTGCGTGTCTTCAGCCACACATGTCCACTGTAAATGGTAGAAGTGCAAGGGTTGTATTGCACGCTGGTGGTAGAGTGGACTGACACGCTTCAGGTGAATTAGCGAGAGGAATATAACGTTTCCATAGATGATTCAGTACACAAGAATACATTGTAATTTGTTCCTGCAGCAGTAGAGTTACAGTTTCTGGAATACATATATAACTTATTCATATTACTGTATGATTTTAAAACTGGGATAAAAGAAAAAACTATTTACGTTGTTCGTGATTTTTTCTTATTTTCAATTTCCAGAGAACAAATCTCAATTTTTTTGTGTGTGTACTGAGTTGCAAATTAAATTAGAGTTAATATTTAGATGTACAGACTTACAAGAGTCGTGACTTCCAGCAGTTGCCTCGGAGAGAGAGAGAGAGAGAGAGAGAGAGAGAGAGAGAGAGAGAGTAATAAAAATAAACAATGATAATTAGACTGTAGTGAAGTGAACGCTACCTGGCTATGTTCTATATCACCTTCCTGTTGCATTCCCACACCAGCAACTTGGACCTGGTAGAGTAAGTGTGCCTGCCTGCCTGCCTGGCAACTTCAGCTCTGGCAGGAAACGGAACCAATACTGTTTGGTCAGGCGAGGTGGTAGGTGTACCCCTCCTCTCCCCTCACCCCCCCCCTTCACATTCTGACCCCACCGCCACCCCACCCCTCTATACCCTCACTTCCCCACCCAATCCTGTACTACTCCTCCCTCTCCCACCCTCACCCCCTCCCTTACCCTTAACCCCCATCATTCCTCCCTACCCCTACCCACATTACCCCTTCCCTACTGCACGGGGCTGGAGGCCGGGAGTATTGCAGGTGTCAAGGGTCATTAAACACATAAAATATTACTTGATTTTTTACCATGTATTTGTCTCCGTCCGTCAGCGTCCGTCCGTCCGTCAGCGTCCGTCCGTCTGCGTCCGTCCGTCCGCGTGAATTTCCTTACCTGGCGCATAACGCAAGATCCGTTTTAAACATCTAAAATGAAGTCAGTATACGTGCTCATTACCCTCCTAATAGTCCGACGACCTACAATAAGCAACAACTTCATTTATCACAATAAGACTCCAACATGCCACTGGGCTGCATTATTCAGTAAGGTCATCCTACTCGACCTCATTGACTGTAATCACTCGTAATAGCTACTTGGACGGTAAGTGTGCTCTTTAGTCAAGGATATATTTTAATTGTGGTACATACAGTATATATATAAGGTAATGGTCTATTATATGTATACACGGCTCTCGTAATGACCACAGATCTGGTTATTTTTTCTTATATCTCTTTATATATTTGTAATTATTTCAGTCTATATTAATAATGTTCTCTGGTTCATCTTCCTCTATACTCATATTTATATCGTTATGTTTATGTGTGTTTACTGTGAGTAAGTGTAGCGGCGTTCATTTAATTGTATCTAACCACAGCTAACTACTGTCATCATTTAAGTATTATTAATTTCAGCCTTCGTAAAAATTTATCTAACCACAGCTTTTACTTAATTATAGCTGACCACAACCTTCATATCAGAACACGCTGATTAATTATGTCTTATCTAGAAGAAGGGGCATTTAAGTTCTTCTTCTTCTTCTTCTTCTTCTTCTTCTTCTTCTTCTTTTTCTCCTCCTTCTTCTTCGTCTTCGTCTTCGTCTCCTTCTTCTTCTAAACAATTAACAATTAATCATCACACCTTCAGTTATATATCCAACTAATTTTATAACTTACGAGGCTCTAACCTTGATCTGACACAACCAGACAATTGTTTTTATTTTATTAATCAATTTCCAATTTTTATGGTGATTTTTTTTTATGAAGTTAAAAGTCAAATAATTAACACTAAAATGAGTAAGTTGGGGAGGTGACAGACACGTTGTAATAGAGAAACTGGTAAATGTCCTTGTGTCAAATGTCCTTGTGTCAAATGTCCTTGTGTCAAATGTCCTCCTTGGTATTGTAATAATTTTTTTCTTTACAATGGTTGAAAATGTCCTTGATTTTTTTTTATTTACGTTTTTAATTGTTTTTGTTTTATGTTGTAGAGACTTTTGAGTTAATGGCAGACACGGCGGAGTAACACTGACAATTGGGGCAGTGTTGACAAGGCCTTCGGTGGGGGGGGGGGAGAAGGGGGGGAGGGTGATTAAAGGGTTGACAGTCATTCCCTTCCAAGTACGAGTTAGTGTGTCCCTGTTACTATCTTAGTGCTTGGTGGTGCTCACTTGTTGTACCCAGTGCTTGGTGGTGCTCACTTGTTGTACCCAGTGCTTGGTGGTGCTCACTTGTTGTACCCAGTGCTTGGTGGTGCTCACTTGTTGTTTCCAGTGGATGTTACAACCCCCCTCCCCCCCCCCCCCCTCTCCGCCACCCCCATCGGGCGAGCAACCGTGGAGTGGACACGAGGGGCTGGCATACCCCCGGCATACACCAAGCCATATTAGGAATCGTTTCACTCACAATTTCCTCCTCCTCCTCCTCCCCACCTTGATGGAACGGAACGGTAAGAGTTATTATTAGCGCCGGACACACAAGGCCACGGCTGAGATACTCTGAGGAAACCATATTGTCTTTTGCAACACAACAAGGGACTTTCTGTGCCTTCTTCACTTACCCCTAAATGCTATCGTAGATGTTAGCAGAAATTGGATACTGCGGCAACAAGCTCTAGTTGTAGCCCGTTGATACACCAAACGTTGGCAGGGACTAACTCTACAACAAACGTTCATTGTAGGTAACTGGCAGAGCAAACGGTGGCAGGGACTGATACCACAACAATCGCTGAATGTAGCCAGTTGACAGAATAAACGTTTACCTAGAGTAAAACACTGCACCAAAACGTTGACTGGATGACTGTGTTTGCTGCTGAGATGAACGTTTTGTACAGCAGCACGATGAGCGGGAGTGTCAACAGTGAACAACATTAGTTAGGTCAGGAAAGACAGGTGAGAATTGGGTGACTAAACCAAGCCAAAAATATACGTACATAAACATATACAAGACAAAACATAAAATAGGTATTTACTTTAGTCCAAGGAAACAAGATATGAAATATACTTAACCTTATAAAAACTATATACTTACAGGTAATATATTTCTTTCCCTCACAAGAATCCTTATAGATTAGTTTTCTTGCTCACCGTCAGTTAATACACACAACACACATACGTAGTGAGGCATAAATAATCTGCTTTGAAAAGAAATATAGACGAGAGAAACTTAGCGTCAGGTGGCGAGACATCTCCATGCCAGAGCCAGGAAAAAACACTTCATTGACCTGGTTACACCTTCTGACGACTCGTTATTAACAGCATTTATTTAGTTGTCTCTTGTTTTAATTATCCTCGATTTCCACCTTTCTCGATTAGACTGATAATGTCTTTCGCGGGAGGGAAGTTTACGGTGTACGAGTATACAGTAGGGTGTGTCAATTTAGGGGGTGAACTGGCTAAATTGAAAATCGAGTAATTTGGTAGCAATTTATTGTAGTCTTTAAGCATGCAAAACAATATTCTGGCATAATTTTTTTTTTATAATAAGTCCTACCTACATCAAATGGATTTTTAAATGTACATATTTGTGAATTTATAACATAACCAGCGTTTGCACACATGTTACTGTTTCAAGTTTCAAATTATTATATTTTATTATCCGTAGTCTATTTGAAAGTAACCAATGCCTTCATACTCTCTTTGCTTTGGTTTCTTGTCATCAGTAGTCTGCTTGCTATTTGTGCTTTGATGTAACCTTCTCGCCTCTCGTGGCTGTAAACATGGCCCGCTGCTTCTGTGACCATTTTCACACATCTCTCCACACTTTGAGTGTGGGAAGGCCACTTCGGCACCTGCATTGGAGTCTCTTTAAGGTTTCTCAATTCTTGGCTAGTTAGACTTGTTGTCAATGGTGGCTCTAAGACTTCCAAACTCAAGTCAACCAATTCTGACAATTTGGTGGCATTGACGTTTATTGGGGGAACTTTTCTTGAATGAAACGAACAGTCTCCCAACTGGTCGTCATCTATTAGCGTTCCTCTAATCTTTAGAATGACTTCTACAGCCTCGGTTCGGAGATTGGTACATTGACTGCAAAGCATTGCTTGCAAAACTGCTTCTGATCGAGCATACCAAGCGGACCTTCTTGCCACAGGTAACACGATGTCCCTCACTACCTTCCTCTGTGTTCTTACTAGCTGCAATTGAAACAAAAGGTGATTGGGCCCATCCACCCACATAGGATTAAGTTTCACACTAAACCACTGGGGAAGATAAACTCCAATAATAAATTCAACAATTAACCTCAAATTCTTCAGCACTTTGCCCTTCAATTCGTGTTTGGAAATCCAAATCCTGCAGAAACGAAGAGCTGTAGTTAACCAACGGCTGTGACTGACAGGTCCAATCTCCAAGAGAGCCAATGACTGAGGCACTTCTCCTGATCTTATTGCTTGGACAATACGATAAGCATAGGATTGATCTGTGCTGAGATCTTTGATGACTCCTTCAGACAACGCCGGAAGGGGAGGGCCAACTTCGACCTTTGGAAAGGTTGTATTTATTTCTAGTTGTGTTGCTTCATCCAGCATGATGCCAAGGGGACCTGACCACTTGTTGTTGCTCTTTGTAGGACCATCAAGTTCCTGGATGAGATGACGAAGAGGTAGCTCGCCTGTATGTAAATCACATACAATCCAAACAAGTCTTCTTCCTAGTTTTTTCTCTAAATGCGTCATTACACCCCCCTGCCATCCGGTGTTCACTGCAGTTGAATCTCCACCAACAGCCTGCAGTGAACTGCCAAGTCTTCTCTCCTGAACCCAACATAAAATATGATCAGCAATGACCTCTGCATGTTTCTTCCCTTCTACTTCAGTTTCGGGAGCAAAGTGAAACAAAAACCGACCACCAGGCTCAGAACAGACAGAGTAGTGTTCTTCTTTGATGAGACCTGGAAACTTTTTGTTCACTCCCTCTACTTCTAGCAAAACTTTTGTGTCATCTATTCTTCCATCAAACAAAAGACAGGAGAGCCCTCCCTCGCTTAAATCTTTTTCATGCTGATCAGATATTTCCTTCATTATTTTTTCTTGTGCTCTTCTAATTTTATTATGATCTATCACCAAAGATACATCCTCTCGGCTGATGAGGCCTGCATCTATCCAAGCGGCAGTTGCAATTTCTGCAGCCTCACGAAGTCCAGCATGGTGGCGAATACTAGCTAAAGCAATGTTTGAAATATTTCTTGTGTTGTATTTCATTTTCTTTGGTAAAGGTTCAGATGGCTCTTTGGAACTATCATCTGATGTTGCTTCCTGTTCATCAGAAGAACAATCAAAGAAGTGATAAACATCTTGACACAGCTCTTCCTCTCTTTGGATGGCTTCTTCACTCTTCATTTTCTTCTTTTGTTCCCTCTCTCGGATTTGTTCTCTCTTCTTGGCATTAGCAATCTGCTTCTTTGTTTCTGAATAATCTATTGAACCCATTTGCATACTTCCTTGGCCTTCTGCCTTTGTCCTCTGTGCCTTTATAAATTCAAGCTCTAAAACAGGGATCTTCTTTTCACGAGGACAACCACAATCAATGTGGGAATTATTTTCTCTCTTACCTGAGTGAGAACAGTTGGATTCAGAACATAATTGTATGGAGCACTTGCAGGTCAAAATGTCAAACAGAGTATCAAGTGTGTGCAGAAATTCATTTTTCCTGGCCAAGTTTCCTTTACCAAGTGATGTTTCAACTGCTTTGTGCCATAATTTCGTTAGTTTTAGCTCAATAGTTCGACACTGATTAATCACAGGTGGTTTGAATAGTGCATTAGCTTTTGTCCATTGATGCAGAAGAGGGACTATCATGTCATTTATGAGTTCTTTATCTGTATAGTTCCTTCTGTCCTTTGCATTTTTTTCTCGAAGGAGTAACCCTAATCTTAGCATGTCTCTCACTGTTGGAAGTTCTGATACAGGAAGCTCCTTCCCTTTACCAACTAGCAGGCTCAAGTGGGTTGACAACTGACTTCTTGTCTTCAATTTTGACATCTTCGCACTATCTGACAAATAGAAAAATATTTCAATGTTTCATAATTCAATTGTTGTTTCAAAAAATATCAATTTGTTTATCAAAAATGCTGTAACAGAAATAACATAATAATTTCTTAGAACATAATGTTTTATACAATGATATAAGTAACTGCGACAATCAATATGCCCTACTTACAATAATTAAAATGTAGAATTCGTCTGGTAGAGTAGGTGCAAGTGCAATGAGGGCAAACCACCGTCTATGATATCTAGAAGGAGAGTGAGCCGGGCGCCTTATCCTCACGCTTGGTACAAGTCAAAACAAGAATTAAACTGTCCCACACGGAGAGCATGTTCATGTTCTGACATGCATATTGTACACAAGCTATAGAACCATAAAATACTCCATAATCTATATGCTTACATGAGATTAGTTAATATCAAGTGAATAATTCTAATCAAGTCTCATTAATTTGTTGAAATACTGATATTTGAAACTTTAAGGTATAATTGATGTAGGTGAGGGTTATTTCAATTCATTTTTGTTTGCTAATCTCAAGTTTAGACATAAAGAGGCACAATATTTTGACTACCAAATTTGATTTTTAACATGTTGACAAAATTGACACACCCTAGTATACAGGTATATCAAGAGAGTTACGAAATGTATACTAGTATTAAAAGTATTTGTGTTTGCCATACCTTGGTAGTGGATGTGTGACAGGTGAGGTGGTGGGAGCAATGCTGGTGTGGTGTTAGTGATGGTGGTGATGGCGGTAGTAGCGGTGGTCTAGTGGTAGCGAGTTCTGTGGTCGGGGCCCAGAGCTCTGTAGCCATTCATAAATACTGTCTTGTGAAGGTATATACGCTTGGTTGTAAACGTGTGTGGTAACGAGGGGAAAGGAGTGGAGGCCAGTATCTTTATTTGTGGTTGAGGACATGAGGAGAGGGGAGTTGGGGGCGCCATCTGTTGCTGGGATTCCTAAGACTGCTGTGTAGAGGGTGGTCACTAGCTGGGACAACCATGGTCCGTGTTTGCTGGGATTATTCTATATAGGGACGCTTGTAAATTAGGCCCATTGCTTACAGGATCCACTGGAATTATAATATGCTGGGCTTGCTAGGAGTGCTGTTTACTAGGGTTGCTAGGACCACAACAGCTGGGTCTGACAGGGTTCATCTCTGTTAAACATCCTCAGACCACCCCCCTAATTCACTAGGACCACTATCTTCTACACTTACCAGAGCCACAGTTAGTTCTACCAGGACTAGTCTGTGTTCTGGACTTGCTAGGATCACAGCTGGGTGTGCTGGGACCTGGAGGAAGCATAGCGAGCCTTTAAGGGCCTACCCCCCAACATCCCTCCGGAAGACGTGTATTTATAGAAGGGTTTTATTATTGTTTTATTGCTGCTGGCTGTGTCGTCAAGAAGGGGGGGGGGGTGGGCTACACTCACGACCTGCAGTCTAAATTTAATACGTTTTTGGGCCATTTTAGTTGCTTATCTAAGGTGTAGGCCTACATACCTACACTTGGCTTCCGTAAAACTGTTATCAGGTACTTCATCATTTCGTTGAACGTGTGTGTGTGCGAGATGATCACAGGTGTCTCACTATCAGAGGCAATAATGTTCCAGCGTCAAAAGTCACTCTTAAAACACGTTAAGAAACTACTTAAGGCAGAGGTAGATGTACAGGTGAGGAGGTAGTGAGGACCAGTGACAGGTGAAGAGGTGGTGAGGATCAGTGACAGGTGAGGAGGTGGTGAGGATCAGTGACAGGTGAGGAGGTAGTGAGGACCAGTGACAGGTGAAGAGGTGGTGAGGATCAGTGACAGGTGAGGAGGTGGTGAGGATCAGTGACATGTGAGGAGGTAGTGAGGATCAGTGACAGGTGAAGAGGTGGTGAGGATCAGTGACAGGTGAGGAGGTGGTGAGGATCAGTGACAGGTGAGGAGGTAGTGAGGACCAGTGACAGGTGAAGAGGTGGTGAGGATCAGTGACAGGTGAAGAGGTGGTGAGGATCAGTGACAGGTGAGGAGGTGGTGAGGATCAGTGACAGGTGAGGAGGTAGTGAGGACCAGTGACAGGTGAAGAGGTGGTGAGGATCAGTGACAGGTGAAGAGGTGGTGAGGATCAGTGACAGGTGAGGAGGTAGTGAGGACCAGTGACAGGTGAGGAGGTGGTGAGGATCAGTGACAGGTGAAGAGGTGGTGAGGATCAGTGACAGGTGAGGTGGTGGTGAGGACCAGTGACAGGTGAAGAGGTAGTGATGATCAGTGACAGGTGAAGAGGTAGTGAAGACCAGAGACAGGTGAGGAGGTAGTGAAGACCAGAGACAGGTGAGGAGGTAGTGAGGACCAGAGACAGGTGAGGATATAGTGAGGACCAGTGACAGGTGAGGAGGTAGTGAGGACCAGAGACAGGTGAGGATATAGTGAGGACCAGTGACAGGTGAGGATATAGTGAGGACCAGTGACAGTTGAGGAGGTAGTGAGGACCAGGGACAGGTGAGGATATAGTGAGGACCAGTGACAGGTGAGGAGGTAGTGAGGACCAGAGACAGGTGAGGATATAGTGAGGACCAGTGACAGGTGAGGAGGTAGTGAGGACCAGAGACAGGTGAGGAGGTAGTGAAGACCAGAGACAGGTGAGGAGGTAGTGAGGACCAGAGACAGGTGAGGATATAGTGAGGACCAGTGACAGGTGAGGAGGTAGTGAGGACCAGAGACAGGTGAGGATATAGTGAGGACCAGTGACAGGTGAGGAGGTAGTGAGGACCAGAGACAGGTGAGGAGGTAGTGAAGACCAGAGACAGGTGAGGAGGTAGTGAGGACCAGTGACAGGTGAGGAGGTAGTGAGGACCAGTGACAGGACAGGTGAGGAAGGGTGTAATGACCGCCAGCTAGGACAAGGTCATTAAGAAACAGTGTCAGGTAACAGTACCCACTCAGGCTCCAAGGTTAACATCGCCACCACAAATATAAACATTAAAACTCTGAATTGAAACTTAACTTATAATTAGTAACGCTATATTTTATTGTCTTGAACTTAACCTATTATTTGTACGGCTATCATAGTCAATTGGCTCAAATTAGAAGAGCGATTTATCGAGAGTTCTTAAGTACTGTGGGTGTATTTTTTAAGGGTTCAAACTTCTAAATTACCGGTGTTAGTGCAGCTCATGTTACGAGGAACCTCTATTTTTTATTTATTTTTTAATGCAAGAGAGATGGTGGGAGAACCTGTCTGCCGGGGGTGGTGCATGAACTAGCCTGGCTGCCCTCCACACAAGGACGAGTCTTCCTTCTCCTCGTGTGCATTATCGTTATGTGTGTGTGTGTGAGAGGGCGAGGCACATCCCAGTGAGTGGCTGATGACTGCTGGCCGGGTGGTGTCGTGTGTGTGTGTGTGTGGTAAGCCTGTTTACCAGTTGATTGCTAGTGTAGGAGTTACTTCATGTTTTGACGTAGATAAAATATCTAGTTGAAGATGGTTGTGTCCAGGACTGAGGCGAGGAAGCTGTGGGTGGTGGTGGTGGTGCTGGGGAAGGAAGGTGGTGGTGAGGATGGTGGTAGTGGTGTTGAAGGTTGTGGTGGTGAAAGTGTTATTGGTAATGGTGATGCTCGATGTGGTGGTGGTAGTGGTGATGGTGGAGGTGGTGATGGTGGAGGTGGTGAGGGTGGAGGTGGTGATGGTGGTGGTGGTGATGGTAGAGGTGGTGGAGGTGGTGATGGTGGTGTTTGTGATGTGTAGACTCGCGTGTGTTAGTATTAGATACCTACAGACGAATAATTAATCTGGTGGACAAGCAAGCAGTATCTCAGGAGGACCATACCGTATGTGGGGAGGCTGGAGGCACACTGTCTCATGCTGGTGGTGGTGACAGTCCCCCCCCCCCCCTACACACACACGCACACTCTTCTACACCACCACCTTTTCTCTTCTTCTCTTCTGCTGTTTCCCTGTTTCTTTTCCTTTAATTCATTCATTTGTTCTTCTTGGTTATTTTTCATTTTCTTCTACTTGTTCCCCTCCTCATCTTCCATATTGAGGTCAAGTGTACGTAACCTTTGTCCAGGTATTGGCAGTATTTCGGTCATCTGGTGTTGACGTGTTTACAGAATTACGTTTCCCAGACTATAAGATGCTCGGTGCCCTGTGAGTGTCCTGTGCAGTTGATGAGAATATTTGTTGTAGGTCTTTTAAGTCATTTCCTACTATACTGTAGTGTAATAATAATAATAATAATAATAATAATAATAATAATAATAATAATAATAATACTTTTAATGATAACTAAAACTTATAATGAAATTCTCAGTAGGAGGAAAAAAAAAATCCAAAGCTATTGTATATTATTTATGAAGTCGGTAAGGTGGTTCGCTGAGGTCAAGAGTGACATACATCTACAATAATCCCATAACTCAGTAGAGATCAGCGTATTGATATGGGGTCACCTGAAGATTAAGCACCCCAGCTTGTTTCACCTGATGACTAAACACCCCAACACATACCTAGCCTAACTTAAGTTAATAAAATCTAACCTAACCTAACCTCACCTAACCTAACCTAACCTAACCTCCCAGATAGCTTTAAGGTATTTGATCAACAGGTAAAATGAACAAGAAAAAACAATTCCAGTATAAACCGTCGGTGGAAAATCTTATTGCTCTCGATATTGTCACTGTGTGTGTGTGCGTGTGTGTGTGTGTGTTATCACGACGTCATCAGTGCCTCCTCCCCCTACTGGCGCCCTCACCTTATTGTCCAGACTTGACCGCCAAGGTTTTGCTTCCTTATCGACATCTGCGGCCCGTCTGTGTCACAAGTTTAAATTGTCCCGAAAACCTCTTCATCTTAGGAATACATCTGGGGTAACGAACCTGTTATTGGAAGGACATTATGGTGGTATTTACTTTACAGATAGACGTAATGGAACAGTTTTCTTTGGTTAACAGGTTCTTGGGCCATTTACTTTGAGGAGAAGTGTATGTTAAATCGTTGTGTTTGAGGTGATAAGGGCTATTGAACCATTTAATTTATTTTAAGGAAAACTGTTCATTAAAAATATTGCCCATTTTTTTAAGGAAGAATATCAATCCATTTTCCTTAAAGGGATAAAAACGTCATCTTATTTTCTTGGAGTGAGAAAAGTTGATTATTTTAAAGGAAAACAAACATAAGGTAACAGAAGATACTAATATATTTGTACCAGTAAAGTGTGTTTTTGTGTCGTGTTTGTGAAGGCATAATTTGCATACTCTCTGGTGAACGCCCAGAAGATGTCTGCTCTCTTGTTTACAAACTTCTTATATGTTCAGGTGGTGTTTTTTTTTTTACTTACATTCTTGGGGAAATTAACCCACCCACGTGAGACGCTGAGGCCAGGCCGGTGTAGTGTATCGCTCGTATAGTACAACATGGTCTCCAGTGTGTTGTTGGCGACATGGTTTGTGTCTTTGTTTTAAGAAGCCACATTTTTTTTTATATTGTAGCGAGACCGAAACATATATACGTGCGAACACACTCAAATGCACACACACACACACACACACACACACACACACACACACACACACGTTATTATAACACATTAACAGTAGATATGTTAATACTTCCTTGTTATAGTATATACCGATGATAATATCTCACTATATGACACTGAAATAAATACAAATGCCAAAATCTCCGGTATGATACAACCTCTGTAACACCAATAATATATCTGACCTCTGACCTCTACAGCACCAACAATATACCTGACTTCTGACCTCTGCAACACCAATAATATATCTGACCTCTGACCTCTACAGCACCAACAATACACCTGACTTCTGACCTCTGCAACACCGACAATATACATGACTTCTGACCTCTACAACACTAACAAATATACCTGACTTCTGACCTCGGCAACACCAACAATATACATGACTTCTGACCTCTGCAACACCAACAATATACCTGACCTCTGACCTCTGCAACACCAACAATATACCTGACCTCTGCAACACCAACAATATACCTGACCACTGACCTCTGTAACACCAACAATATACCTGACCTCTGCAACACCAACTATATACCTCACCTCTGACCTCTAGAACACCAACAATATACCTGACCTCTGACCTCTAGAACACCAACAATACACCTGACTTCTGACCTCTGTAACACCAACAATATACCTGACCTCTGTAACACCAACAATATACCTGACCTCTGACCTCTAGATCACCAACAATATACCTCACCTCTGACCTCTAGAACACCAACAATACACCTGACCTCTGACCTCTAGAACACCAACAATATACCTGACTTCTGACCTCTGCAACACCAACAATACACCTAACCACTGACCTCTGTAACACCAATAATACACCTGACCTCTGACCTCTGCAACACCAACAATACACCTGACCTCTGACCTCTGTAACACCAATATCATAGTACATAATTTAAGTCTGTCTGTGTCTAATTAATACTCGGTGACAAAAAGTATTACATGGAGAGGCGTGACTAGACTGATCGAATATTTTAGTGAATTAACCAAAATATTTAACCAAATTACCAAAATGTTAAGTTAAAATCACCCAAATTATTACTACCATTAGTTGGGGACAAAAAGATGAAGGTATATATGACATGCCATTGCAATAATATATATATGTATACACCTGCAATAACATATAGTATACATCTGTAATAACAAAGAGTATACACCTGCAATAACGTATAGTATACACCTGCAATAACATATAGTATACACCTGCAATAACGTATGGTATACTTCTGCAATAACATATAGTATGCACCTGCAATAACATATAGTATACACCTGCAATAACGTATAGTATACACCTGCAATAACATATAGTATACATCTGCAATAACATATAGTATACACCTGCAATAACATATAGTATACACCTGCAATAACATATAGTATACACCTGCAATAACATATAGTATACACCTGCAATAACATATAGTATACATCTGCAATAACATATAGTATACACCTGCAATAACATATAGTATACATCTGCAATAACATATAGTATACACCTGCAATAACATATAGTATACATCTGCAATAACATATAGTATACATCTGCAATAACATATAGTATACATCTGCAATAACATATAGTATACATCTGCAATAACATATAGTATACACCTGCAATAACATATAGTATACACCTGCAATAACATATAGTATACATCTGCAATAACATATAGTATACACCTGCAATAACGTATAGTATACACCTGCAATAACATATAGTATATACCTGCAATAACATATAGTATACACCTGCAATAACATATAGTATACACCTGCAATAACATATAGTATACACCTGCAATATACAGTATAACCATCAGTCGAGATAAAATGTCATAATATAATCTGAATTCTGTAGTAAGATGCTGTATGATGTATTTACTCACTCAAATTAGTGGGTAGGGAAGTGTGTGTGTGTGTGTGTGTGTGTGTTCCGCCTGCTGCTCATCAGTCATCTCCTTCATCTTAACGTCATTTCTCTAACAATTTCCTGGGGTGGCAGCTTCCAGTTCCCGTTATTTCCTCTCCTCATTTTTTTATTTTATGATTTGGGGGAATCTTACTTTTTATCGACTTAAGATTAGATACGTCAGCTTATTTCACCTGATGAATGAACACCTTGACGATAACCTAACCTAACCTAACCTAACTTAACCTAACCTAACCTAACCTATCCTAACCTAACTTAACCCCCCTTCCAACCAGGCAACTTAAAGGTGTTTATTGATGTAAAATAAGCTGGGGTGCCTAATATTCATGTGATCCTATTCTTTATTGTTATATCTGAGTGAGGTGAAATTATTACCCTCCTTGATGGTGGATTAAGTGTCCGTCCATCTATCCGTCTGTCTGTCTGTCAGTTGGTTGGTCGAGACTCAGCAGTATGATCATGTTAGTTCATTCTGGACATACCATGGAGGTCAGAAGGTCAAGGTCATGGTGGGGTCATGTAGTGCAAAATTGTGAACTATGTTTGGGTCCCCCCCCTCACCCCCCTCCCTCCCCCCCCTCACCCCCCCCCCCCCCACCCAGAGTGTAATTTTGTTATGTTTTTATATACGGTTTGGGTTTGTTTTATATATCGGGGGTTACGTAAAATGTGTATGTCTCTAGTTTTAAAGTTAGTTATGTCAAGTTATTTATCATTTATCGTTTTATGTTGGTGGATGACGTGTGGATGTACGGTGACTCACAGTTCTGGCTCACCAATACTCAGGTGTGTGTGTGTGTGTTACGCCCACCTGTCTCCGCTTACACTACCAGGTGGCCACATTCGTCCACACGTGCCCACACCCGCCCACACATACTCGCCCTTCACCGTCCGGTCAAACAGGGTGTCCACACCTTACCTAGGATAGTGTAAACGCCCCTCCATGGTAGTGTAGATGTGTGTGTGTGAGGAGAGGTAAGCCCACCCTCACTCACCACCCACCCTCACTCATCACCCACCCTCACTCACCACCCACCCTCACTCATCACCCACCCTCACTCACCACCCACCCTCACTCATCACCCACCCTCACTCATCACCCACCCTCACTCACCACCCACCCTCACTCACCACCCACCTTCACTCATCACCCACCCTCACTCACCACCCACCTTCACTCATCACCCACCCTCACTCATCACCCACCCTCACTCACCACCCACCCTCACTCACCACCCACCCTCACTCATCACCCACCCTCACTCATCACCCACCCTCACTCACCACCCACCCTCACTCATCACCCACCCTCACTCCTCACCCACCCTCACTCATCACCCACCCTCACTCATCACCCACCCTCACTCATCACCCACCCTCACGAGGATAGAACTGAATTAGAACCATAGTAATTGAGGGTAGAACTTAAAACTTGGATGAACGTCGATGTATGTCTTACACACACACACACACACACACACACACACCTGGCCTCCTTGTATTTACTCTTTTTTTATGAGTTGATATTTGTCAAGTGCCGTGACGCCCCTCTTGGTCACTGCTCCCTCCACCTGTATGTGTTACCTGTATGTGTTACCTGTATGTGTTACCTGTACTGTATGTGTTACCTGTGTGTTTTACCTATATGTGTTACCTGTGTGTGTTACCTGTATATTTTACCTATATGTGTTACCTGTGTGTGTTACCTGTGTGTGTTGCCCGTATGTGTTACCTGTGTACACGTGTTGCCTGTGTATGTTACCTGTATGTCTTACCTGTATATGTTACCTGTGTGTGTGTGTGTTACCTGTATGTGTTACCTGTGTGTGTTACTTGTGTATGTTACCTGTATGTGTAACCTGTGTGTGATACCTGTATGTTACCTGCGTGTGTTACCTGTATTACCTGTGTGTGTTACCTGTATGTTACCTGTGTGTGTTACCTGTATGTGTAACCTGTGTGTGTTACCTGTATGTTACCTGCGTGTTCTCCCTCATATTTTTGTTCCCTATGTGTTTTATTTTGTCTTATGTAGGTTATTGTTCCTCTTATGTGTTCCTTGTTCTCGTGTGTTTGTTATTGTTCCTCTTATGTGTTCCTTGTTCTCGTGTGTTTGTTATTGTTCCTCTTATGTGTTCCTTGTTCTCGTGTGTTTGTTATTTTGTTATAGTTGTTCTTGTTTTTGTTACCTGGAGTATTGTTCTTTTGTTGTCTTTGTATTGTATTGTTCTTCCTTGTGTGTGCCGCCTATGGCTTCCTTCTCCCTCACTCTTGTCTCTCCCTCACTCTTGTCTCTCCCTCACTCTTGATTCTCCCTCATTCTTGACTCTCCCTCACAACAGTATTGTCTCCTACTGTTGTACTGTTATATGATACAAGCGACATCGTGTGTGTGTGTGTGTGTGTGTATCGTCATATGGTCTTCTCATCATCACGTTGCTGAGATAAGAAGCTGGCAGCCCCATGATTCCTCTTACAGCACCGTCTCCACACAGCTCAGAGGTTCACCCAGCCCTAAGGCTCACCCAGCTCAGAGGCTCACTCAGCTCAGAGGTTCACCCAGCCTTTAGGTTCACCCAGCTCAGAGGCTCACTCAGCTCAGAGGTTCACCCAGCCTTTAGGTTCACCCAGCTCAGAGGTTCACCCAGCTCAGAGGTTCACCCAGCTCAGAGGTTCACCCAGGCTTCAGGTTCACCCAGCTCAGAGGTTCATCAGCCCTCAGGTTCACCCAGCCCTTAGATCCAGCCAGCCCTTAGGTTCACCCAGCCCTCAGATCCAGCCAGCCCTTAGGTTCACCCAGCCCTTAGAAGCACCTAGAATCCTACGACGGGGATATCACTGTTTACACGCTGCCCGACACTTTACTGCGTATACAGCACTGAAGGAAGGTCGGTCACTGAAAGCCTTGATTTACTAACGGTGAAAATCGTGTGACTGAAACCATTACGGTAGGTCGTATTGGAGTGGTTGTGTTAACACTTTCTTGCTGCGGAGCTCATTCATGGGAAGCAGAGATCCATATGGGTGGAATTCCTTTGGGTTAGACCAGTAGGATGGGTCGTGGGGGACGTGTAGGGTTAATATCCCTTGTGTCCTCGTGTTGTGGGATTTTAAGGCTAAACTGGAGATGTTGGTGGTGGTGGTGGTGTGTGGTAGTAGTGATGATGGTGTGTGGTGGTAGTTGTGGTAGTGGTGATGATGGTGATGGTAGTGGTGGTGGTGGTGGTAGTAGTGATGATGGTGTGTGGTAGTGGTGATGATGGTGTGTGGTGGTAGTGGTGATGATGGTGTGTGGTAGTGGTGATGATGGTGGTTGTGGTAGTGGTGATGATGGTGGTGGTGGTGGTGGTAGTAGTTGTAGTGATGATAATGGCGTGTGGTAGTGGTGATGATGGTGGTAGTGGTGGTGGTGGTGGTGGTAGTAGTGGTAGTCATGATGGTGGTGTGTGGTGGTAGTGGTGATGGTGGTGATGGTAGTGGTGATGATGGTGGTGGTTGTAGCTGTGGTGGTGTGAGCATTGATGAAGATGGTAATGGTTGTAGTGGTGGTGGTAGTTGTGGTAGTGGTCGTGTTGGTAATGGTAGTTGTGGAATGATGGTGATGATGGTGATGGTAGTAGTGGTGAAGATGATGGTAATGATGCTAAGGATGGTGGTGGTGATGGTGGTGGTGGTGAGGATGATGGTAATGATGGTGAGGAGGAGGATGATGATGGTGGTGGTGGTGGTGAGGATGATGATGATGGTGGTGGTGGTGAGGATGGTTTGTGGTGGTGGTGGTGGTGGTGATGGTAATGATGGTGAGGATGATGATGATGATGGTGGTGGTGATGGTAATGGTGGTAATGGTGGTGAGGTTGATGGTGGTGAGGATTATGGTAATGGTGTCAGCGTGTGGGCTCCCTCCTTCCCTCCCTTAACGGTATGTAGGGACTTTCATCAGGCCTCACCTTTTACCACAAGGAATAATTAGACTCTACAAAAAAAAAAATACCAGACCCGTGTAGGCTTTCATTCCTGTGAGGGCTGGGGAGAGGCAGTGATACGCACCTGTCACCGGGAGCTGCCGCACATCTCATCAGTAAAAACAAAATTAAATAATTTTCTTACTCTTGACTTGTTACTTGTTATTCAGTACATATGAGGGAGAGGCAGGCACATAAGGGGATTTTATGTATCATATGAAGAATAGTCGTCACAGCTTACTTTACCTGATAATTAAAGACCCTAATGCTACCTGGGAGGGGTAAGTTAGGTTAGTGTTAGGGTGATTAATCTTAAAGTGAAGTAAGTTGGGTGCCTAATCTACTAGTGATGCGAAAAGATTTCCTGTACAGCACACAGCGAACCTCTTGACCACAGTGGAATAAAAGTTGACCTCTTAACAGTGTACTACTCGCGTCCACTTAACGACGAAGATGTTCACTAGAGGTTACCTGTTTATCATCAGAACATCAGTAAAGACGTCCTTGAGACATATCCTAACTCAGGGATGATAGGAGAGGAGTGAGAAACAATATCGATCCTCCCGGGGGTGTCTTACGGGTGCGTGCCAAGACCCTTTAGTATTGGCCAGTCGTTGGTAGTCATATTATACATTCATTAGCATATGAATGTTTATGGACATTCGCCGGATCAGTGAATGATTGAAAGCTAGACACAGATATGCATTTGAGCCTGGGATAATTGGATCATGGAGTGGGTCATAAGCTTGAATTCCCCTTTAACTCCCCTCCCCTCCCCCCTCCCCCCCCCCCCTCTCGGGCAGGAACAACATTGAACAATCAACACATGAAATTAATGAAAAAATATTTGTTCAGAGACACCATTCCAAATACAGTGTCACCTTAAACTTACCGCCAACCATATTTCACCTGATAGAGAAGGTAATCTTAGGGTGATAAAAGCTGGGGAGCTGATCTTAAAGTGATTCTAAATACATGTTTAGGTGTGAACTAGTGTTTATGGTGGCGTCTTTAGGTTAGTATATAGTCGTAGCACATAACAGTGTCCAGGTCAAGGTTGGGGCAGGTCTGGCTGCTGGTGTGTCAGTGGAGACAGAATACGTACAGTCCGTGACGGGTAGGTGGCAGGCCCGGGTGCTTCTGAGTGCGTGGAGACAGGACAAGAGTACAGCCCGTGACTGGTAGGTGGCAGGCCCGGGTGCTTCTGAGTGCGTGGAGACAGGACAAGAGTACAGCCCGTGACGGGTAGGTGGCAGGCCCGGGTGCTTCTGAGTGCGTGGAGACAGGACAAGAGTACAGTCCGTGACGGGTAGGTGGCAGGCCCGGGTGCTTCTGAGTGCGTGGAGACAGGACAAGAGTACAGTCCGTGACGGGTAGGTGGCAGGCCCGGATGCTTCTGAGTACGTGGAGACAGGACAAGAGCACAGCCCGTGACGGGTAGGTGGCAGGCCCGGGTGCTTCTGAGTGCGCGGAGACAGGACAAGAGCACAGCCCGTGACGGGTAGGTGGCAGGCCCGGGTGCTTCTGAGTGCGTGGAGACAGGACAAGAGTACAGCCCGTGACTGGTAGGTGGCAGGCCCGGGTGCTTCTGAGTGCGTGGAGACAGGACAAGAGTACAGCCCGTGACGGGTAGGTGGCAGGCCCGGGTGCTTCTGAGTGCGTGGAGACAGGACAAGAGTACAGTCCGTGACGGGTAGGTGGCAGGCCCGGGTGCTTCTGAGTGCGTGGAGACAGGACAAGAGTACAGTCCGTGACGGGTAGGTGGCAGGCCCGGGTGCTTCTGAGTGCGTGGAGACAGGACAAGAGCACAGCCCGTGACGGGTAGGTGGCAGGCCCGGGTGCTTCTGAGTGCGTGGAGACAGGACAAGAGCACAGCCCGTGACGGGTAGGTGGCAGGCCCGGGTGCTTCTGAGTGCGTGGAGACAGGACAAGAGTACAGTCCGTGACGGTTGGTGGGCAGCATTGATTTTTTATTTTGCCACTTACAGCGGCTACTTTATTGTGCACCCCACACTCATCCTGTGAGCGGTAGCGCAAAAGGATTACAGAGTAGAGTTTACAACGGGTCATAATAATTAACCCCCGTGGTCAGGATATTATGGCACTGAATGTTACACAGTATTTCAATTACATTATTTGTTTAGTTCTATACATAAAGGGTAACTTATTCACAAATGCGTGAGTACAGGCGTGTGAGGCAGTATGTCTGGCCGCACATTTTGTTATTCACATTTGCGTGAGAAGTATTCAAGCACATTGTGTATTTGGTTCTGCACGGTGGGCAGCAGGCCTGGGTGTGTGCGTGTCAAGGACGGCAGCTGACGTGTTGTAGTCTCAACAAATTAGCCGAGAGAGAGACAGAGTTGACCTACGAGCTGTGTTATATACGTGGGAAATTGTGACTCTTATCTAATATGATCTTTTAATGCTGTTACCATTCCTGACCTTCCGTGTGTGTGTGTGTGTGTGTGTGTGTGCGTGCGTGTGTGTGTGTGTGTGTGTGTCACAATCTGTTAACATGTTTGATGGTCTTAACGGAACACAAGATGTACAGTATAAGTTCTTCAACACACACACACCCACACACACACACACACAGGCGCCATAGATCCTCAGCAATTTGGCAATATGAAAACTTCCTCCACTACTCACTGTCTTGTCAGCTTTCTCGACTACATATACCGCCATCTGGAAAGACGAAAAACGTCTGTAGCTGTCGCCTTCATTGACTTCACCAAAGCATTTGACCTAGTCGACCACAATTTAATCATCAACAAAGCTATCGACCTCGGGTTTCGAAGAAGTCTCATACCATGGCTTACAGACTTCCTTAGTGACCGACGCCAAGCTGTACGCTTCCGAGGGGCTGTCTCCACTTTTCAGTCACTCACCTGTGGCGTCCCCCAAGGCACCAATATGGGACCGCTCTGCTTCCTTATGCTCATCAATGATGCCCTAAGAGATACCCCTGTTCGCTGGAAATATGTCGACGACTCCACCATTGGGATTAGTGTCAACAACTCCGCTCCCGACTATACCGCCCGCCGGTATTTATTGAAGTCTCCATAATTGGGCCACCAACAATCACGTCACGCCATACCAAGACCATGGTTATGCACATCAACCTCTCCTCCGACGTTGTCCCACCCCCTTCCATTACTTTAGACCCCAACACACTCCAGGTTGTGGACTCCACTAAGCTCCTCGGCGTCACTATAGACAACAAACTAAATTGGAAAACACACGTCAGTGAAGTTGTCAAATCCTCCAGTTTCCGTCTCCACCTCCTCCGCCGACTCATGTCCCTCGGAGTTCCTGCACCCGAGCTCCTCAGTGTTTACACAACATTCATACTTCCCAAGCTCACCTATGCCTCCCCCACCTGGTCATCCTCCCTAAATGGCGCACAACGTAAGCACCTAGAAAAAGTGCAGAAGAGGGCGTGCGAAATTATTCTCTCCCCTTTCTACTCCCCATATCAAGAAGCGCTCAACACACTGACCCTCTCGGTTCTTTCTGACCATCATCACGACCTCATCTGCAAATTTGGTGAGAAGCCTTCCACACCATCCTCGACACCGGCTCCTACTACCACCCGAGATCCCTCGTCCACGAATTGCTGTTCGACACCACAACCACACCCAGCCCATACGAGCACGTACTGATCGCTTTAAGAACAGCCCAGTCCTAACCATTGTAAAAATTATCAACAACTCGTAATCAACCAGTGTATTCCTCCCAGTCAATCTTACCTTTTTGCACTGTCACTATGTTGAAATACCCTGTAGTATGACCTTCTCCCCATTTAGTCATTGTATATCACATTTGTATCACATAGGTTGCTTGTATATTATTTGTCCATCAAGTGACCCATTCCCCATTTTGTAACTGTATATCTTCAGACTTCCTGCTGCCATGCTTTTTCAATAAACCGTTAATTATTATTATTATTATTATTATTATTATTATTATTATTGTTACACACACACACACACACCTTGTATACCTCACAATTATCGACAAGATCACTCGTCATGTTGACCTGGGATCTACCCAACCTAACCTTACTTCACACAACCAAACTTAACTAGACTCAATCCAGCCAAGATGTTCTTGTCTGCTCCCCGTGTAGTTCTTCGTAATATATTCTGTTCTTAAATTAGTCGTGTTCTTCATGGAATTCTAATCGTCGTGTTTATTATTGAAGTTATGATAATTTGTGGATAATTTGTCGAGTCAACGTTTATCTCCCCATCTTGTTTCTATTTTTCGGATCACCTCAAGATTAACCCCCACCCACAAACTTATATCACCTGATAATTAAATACCCTCATGTTACCTGTGGGGGTTAGGTTAGGTTAGGTTAGGTTAGGTTAGGTTAGGTTAATTTTAGGATGCTAAATCTTAAGTTGAAATAAGCTGGGGTCTCTCATCCTCATGTGATGTTATTTATCTGCTTGTTTTTTATAATTGGGTAATAATTGCAATTTACCGAATGATTTACCCCGTCAACGTGAATTAGTTACCTGAGTGTTGAGGTGGCCACTCAGGTGTGCAATATAATTAACCCCTGACCCCATTAGATGACATATTATCCAGGTGGGCGGGGCTGAGACTGGAGGCACGTGTTTGTGTGGAGAGAGAGAGAGAGAGAGATTGGGTTTTTGCAGGAGGTGGTGGGTAGCTATGAGCATCAATTGGGATGGGGGAGACTGGATGTGGGTTCACCTATTGTGTGAAAATAACGCACGTAAATAAAATAAAAAAACTCCTACCCAGCGTTAGATTCAGTATTACCAGATAAGAAAGAAAGAAAGAAGAGCAATGTAATTTAATGTTGTATTTTAATAGATTTTATTTGTTTGTGTATAATATCGTCTGATGTAGTGAGTGTTTCATCTAGCCTGGTACTGTCAACACGGGGCACCTGATACACTTACCGTCCACTTGTATCGATGATTCTAGGAACTGTGTTGTGTTGGTACTAATGGTGTATTGTGGTGGTGGGTCACTGTGATGTGTGAGGCGGTAGTGGTGGGTTACTGAGATGGGTGAAGCGGTAGTGGTGTAGTGGTGGGTTACTGTGATGGGTGAGGCGGTAGTGGTGGGTTACTGTGATGGGTGAAGCGGTAGTGGTGTAGTGGTGGGTTACTGTGATGGGTGAGGCGGTAGTGGTGGGTTACTGTGATGGGTGAAGCGGTAGTGGTGGGTTACTGTGATGTGTGAGGCGGTAGTGGTGGGTCACTGTGATGGGTGAAGCGGTGGTGGTGGGTCACTGTGATGGGTGAGGCGGTAGTGGTGGGTCACTGTGATGGGTGAGGCGGTAGTGGTGGGTTACTGTGATGGGTGAAGCGGTAGTGGTGTAGTGGTGGGTTACTGTGATGGGTGAGGCGGTAGTGGTGGGTTACTGTGATGGGTGAAGCGGTAGTGGTGGGTTACTGTGATGTGTGAGGCGGTAGTGGTGGGTCACTGTGATGGGTGAAGCGGTGGTGGTGGGTCACTGTGATGGGTGAGGCGGTAGTGGTGGGTCACTGTGATGGGTGAGGCGGTAGTGGTGGGTCACTGTGATGGGTGAGGCGGTAGTGGTGGGTTACTGTGATGGGTGAGGCGGTAGTGGTGGGTCACTGTGATGGGTGAGGCGGTAGTGGTGGGTTACTGTGATGGGTGAAGCGGTAGTGGTGGGTCACTGTGATGGGTGAGGCGGTAGTGGTGGGTCACTGTGGTGGGTGAGGCGGTAGTGGTGGGTCACTGTGGTGGGTGAGGCGGTAGTGGTGGGTCACTGTGATGGGTGAGGCGGTTGTGGTGGGTCACTGTGATGGGTGAGGCGGTTGTGGTGGGTCACTGTGATGGGTGAGGCGGTTGTGATGGGTCACTGTGATGGGTGAGGCGGTAGTGGTGGGTCACTGTGATGGGTGAAGCGGTTGTGGTGGGTCACTGTGATGGGTGAGGCGGTAGTGGTGGGTCACTGTGATGGGTGAGGCGGTAGTGGTGGGTCACTGTGATGGGTGAGGCGGTTGTGGTGGGTCACTGTGATGGGTGAGGCGGTAGTGGTGGGTCACTGTGATGGGTGAAGCGGTTGTGGTGGGTCACTGTGATGGGTGAGGCGGTAGTGGTGGGTCACTGTGATGGGTGAGGCGGTAGTGGTGGGTCACTGTGATGGGTGAGGCGGTTGTGGTGGGTCACTGTGATGGGTGAGGCGGTAGTGGTGGGTCACTGTGATGGGTGAGGCGGTTGTGGTGGGTCACTGTGATGGGTGAAGCGGTTGTGGTGGGTCACTGTGATGGGTGAGGCGGTAGTGGTGGGTCACTGTGATGGGTGAGGCGGTAGTGGTGGGTCACTGTGATGGGTGAGGCGGTTGTGGTGGGTCACTGTGATGGGTGAGGCGGTAGTGGTGGGTCACTGTGATGGGTGAGGCGGTAGTGGTGGGTCACTGTGATGGGTGAGGCGGTTGTGGTGGGTCACTGTGATGGGTGAGGCGGTAGTGGTGGGTCACTGTGATGGGTGAGGCGGTAGTGGTGGGTCACTGTGATGGGTGAGGCGGTTGTGGTGGGTCACTGTGATGGGTGAGGCGGTTGTGGTGGGTCACTGTGATGGGTGAGGCGGTAGTGGTGGGTCACTGTGATGGTGAGGCGGTAGTGGTGGGTCACTGTGATGGGTGAGGCGGTAGTGGTGGGTCACTGTGATGGGTGAGGCGGTAGTGGTGGGTCACTGTGATGGGTGAGGCGGTTGTGGTGGGTCACTGTGATGGGTGAGGCGGTAGTGGTGGGTCACTGTGATGGGTGAGGCGGTAGTGGTGGGTCACTGTGATGGGTGAGGCGGTTGTGGTGGGTCACTGTGATGGGTGAGGCGGTTGTGGTGGGTCACTGTGATGGGTGAGGCGGTAGTGGTGGGTCACTGTGATGGGTGAGGCGGTAGTGGTGGGTCACTGTGATGGGTGAGGCGGTTGTGGTGGGTCACTGTGATGGGTGAGGCGACACACATCTCACTGCTTTGGCTTTCGTAAGTTTGTGTTGTTTGTTATATATATATATATATATATATATATATTATATATATATATATATATATATATATATATATATATGCAAGTAAATCACTGTAGGTGCGCGTGATCTAGGTATATGCTGATAACCACCAGGAAAGAAGAAAACACGAAGTTCCCAAGCGCTTTCGTGTAATTCACATCTTCAGGGGTGAGTACAGACTAGATAGAGTAATGCAGAACAAGATGAATATATACAGAGGAGGGTGAGACCAGGTCCACAATGGTCAGGTAATGACCCTACTAATCTTTAAATGGCACACAACGGTTGGTGGTTGGGTCAGATGGGACAGTGACCCGCCCTCTCACCTGATCACCCTCCTCTGTATATATTCATCTTGTTCTGCATTACTCTATCTAGTCTGTACTCACCCCTGAAGATGTGAATTACACGAAAGCGCTTGGGAACTTCGTGTTTTCTTCTTTCCTGGTGGTTATCAGCATATATATATATATATATATATATATATATATATATATATATATATATATATATATATATATATATATATATATATATATATATATATATACGTAACGCAACTTATTCGAAGTTTAAATTAATTTCTTGAATAATTATTGGTCATTAGAATAATTATTAGTCATTTAAGGAGACGCGCACACGCTTTCAAATTGTGTGTGTGTGTGTGTGTGACAGCAACAAGTACGCAGTAACAGTTGTGGGTGTTAAGGCCTGGCTGGGCACACTGGACACTCGCAGTAAAGTTCTTCAGTCGTCAGTATCTGGTGTTGTGTTCCCCATTCATGCCACATTTCTCGGTCTTAGCTATACACTATAACATCAAAAATTATATTCACCATTTTTGTGTCTTCGTAGATGACAATATGATAGTGGTTCTGTTGTACTAATTGATCAAGTAAGTAAACTAGCCAGTGTGTATCTTACTGCCAGTTAAATTAAGATAAAGTCGAGGATGATGATTTTATCTGTTAACTTGTGAGTGCAGAAAGCTGCCTGTGCGCCCCACCTTACCCTGAGATGATCCAGGGGCCCCCGTAGGCTGTAGGGAAGCCCAAAAGAGAAATAAATCCCTGTTTAAAACATCAGACGGGAGGTACAGTACGTACACGTCTGTGAATATAATTGGAAGGACAGGGTGCAGGTGAACACGCGTCGTAGGTGCAGGTGAACACTCCTCGTAGGTGCAGGTGAACACGCGTCGTAGGTGCAGGTGAACACTCCTCGTAGGTGCAGGTGAACACGCGTCGTAGGTGCAGGTGAACACTCCTCGTAGGTGCAGGTGAACACTCCTCGTAGGTGCAGGTGAACACTCCTCGTAGGTGCAGGTGAACACGCGTCGTAGGTGCAGGTGAACACGCGTCGTAGGTGCAGGTGAACACTCCTCGTAGGTGCAGGTGAACACTCCTCGTAGGTGCAGGTGAACACGCGTCGTAGGTGCAGGTGAACACTCCTCGTAGGTGCAGGTGAACACGCGTCGTAGGTGCAGGTGAACACTCCTCGTAGGGGCAGGTGAACACTCCTCGTAGGTGCAGGTGAACACTCCTCGTAGGTGCAGGTGAACACTCCTCGTAAGGGCAGGTGAAAACTCCTCGTAGGGGCAGGTGAACACTCCTCGTAGGGGCAGGTGAACACTCCTCGTAGGTTATACTGTAACTAGTATTAAGTGAACTATATAGTTAAGGTAGAGTAACGGTGCTGTGCTGAGATTATTCTTGGGTGTTACAGTATTTTAGCGTTTGAGCTTCAGTCAGCGGGTTAAGAACATTCTTATATCTTCTGTTACAATAATATCTATAGTGCGTATCATTGTCAGTCCGCACCGTGCGAATTGTCCGGCGACACTCGCCTGAGGGGCCAAAGGAGAAAGGAATATGAGTCTTAGTGTTTGTTTAATGTCTACCAAACAGGGAGGTACTACTGCCTGGGAAGATATTGGAAGCATAATGTGTTGTCTAATGGTAGACCCTGCTGCCATATGGCATCACGAAAATTATGACCAAGTCCCAGGTTGCTGATCTGACTTTCTGCCTCATTTACGCACAATTGCAGGGTCTCAATTGTTTCACTTACTCTGACAACACAACACAACACAACATATATTGTTTCTCACTGTTGATCTTTTTTTTTATTTTGTATTTATTTGTGGGTCTTTAATATTATTTTTTTTCTTGTATTATAATTGTTTGCTTATTTTTATATATTTTTATTAATTTTATTATTATTATTATTATTAATATCATCATCATTATAATTATAATTTTTATTATTTAATTATATTATTGCCCCCCCCCCCCCCCCCCCCAGGCCTTGATGTGGGTCATTCAAAATGACCTGCCCGGGTGGGCTAATGCCCTTAAGCACTGGGCAGACTTTTAGAATAATTGTCTTGAAAACAAGTACCTATTCCAAGTTGTGTTTGACCCTTTGGTGCGCGGGGGTAGGTAGGTAGTGCTGGCTGCCGGATACTGACCAACAGTAAATGCTAGTTGACTGGTTGATAGTGATGGTGTGTAGGTGGTGGTGGGTGGACGGCAGACCTCGAGTGAATGGTTGGCTGGCTTGTTTGGTTGTGGGTGACTTGGTGGATCAGTCGAAGTAGTTGGTGGTGGTGTGTAAGGTTCAAGGTTGAAACCCGAGGTGTGTGTGTGTGTGTGTGGTTGGTTGGGTTGCCTATCATGGGTCAGATGTCTTGGGTTGCAAGCCTGGTTATGGTAAGAGAGAAGGGTTGAGAACTGGTTGGCTGGTTTGTTGGTCGGTGGTTGTGGTGGTGGCAGGCAGGCCAGGGTCCCGGCAGGCAGGCCGGGGTGGCTGGGCTAGAGAGGCTCACCAACCACCCACCAGCTCAGTCTCAGTGGTCGGTGGGCTGGCGTGAGGGTCGGTGTGCGCCACCACCCGAGCGCCGCTGACGTAGGACCGACGTGTGTGTGTGTGTGTGGTAGTGACGGCCAGCAGTTATGATTGGTAGTGGGCGCGCGTATAGGACTCGCCTAACGCGGTATTTCACTTCAAAACAACATTCTTAACATCACTTGTGGTGTGTTGATGATTCTCCCACATACCTTCAAGTGTGTGGTGAAACTTTGAAAGAAAAACAAATAACAGATAATTAATATAATCGACTTATATATGTATGTGGAGAGAGTTTCCCGCAGGCCTTCGTCACCGCCAAGGAACTAATGAACCTACAGTACAAGTCGCGCGTATATTGTGAAACTTAGATGAAAAAGAAAAAATATTTAATCTGGAACAAAAAGTGACGTTCAATTCTTGGACTTTGAAAACAAAAGACAAGAATTAAAAGAAAAGTGACTTAAAGTGACGTAATGTTTTGAGAAATGATCACAAAACTCAAATGACACAAGGCCCGTTACGGAGATGTTACGGGTGCAGTGTGACGCTTCTGTAGAGGATGGATGTTTGTTACATGTTGGTGGGTGATGTAATAACAGGTGACATGAGGGGGTTATGGGGTGTGGGTGATGTGACATGAGGGGGTTATGGGGTGTGGGTGATGTGACACGAGGGGGTTATGGGGTGTGGGTGATGTGACATGAGGGGGTTATGGGGTGTGGGTGATGTGACATGTGATTGAACTGACGTGAGTTATAACAAAAGGTGTGATTGATGTGACGTTGATATGAGGTCGAGGTGAGATGTGAGACATGTGACGTGAGATCGAGGTGAGATGTGAGACATGTGACGTGAGGTCGAGGTGAGATGTAAGGCATGTGACGGGACGGTGAATGAAACAGTGACGTGACGTAATTCGCGGTGAGGGTCGAGTTACGGCAGGAAGGTTGAGGCTCTCTCCCCCTCTCCATCATATCTCACTCTTACTGTAATGCTAATCTAGAGGCGAACACACACACACACACACACACACACACACTTAATTTACTCCCTCTACTTCTCACTTCCTCACCCCTCTCCCTCCTTCCCTCCACACCTCACCCCTCTCCCTCCTTCCCTCCACACCTCTCACCACTCCCTCCTTCCCTCCACACCTCTCACCACTCCCTCCTTCACTCCTTTCCTCACTTCTCCGTTCTTCTTTAACCTCACCCCCTTCTACACCCTCCCTCCCACACCTCTCACCACAAAACACCCGCCAGTGATCTAGTTAAGCGGGGCATTACTGACGTAGCCTCGCCTCGCCTCGTATCCTGTGGCGATGACCAGAGTCAACTGTATGTGTAGTGGGAACACACACACACTCACTCTCTCTCTCTCTCTCTCAAATTTAGGAAAAAGTGGTGCATTTTTCAGTAATGAGCAGCAAGTAGTTAAGTGACCTTGGGAAGAAGGGAGAGGTTGGGAGGCGGGGGGGTGAGTATGGTGTAAGTGCCTAGGTGTTTGAGTGCCAGAGTGCCTGCCTGCGTGAATCAGGCACTCAACTCTCCTGGCCCCTGGTGTGTGTGTGTGTGTGGTGGGGAAGACAATGTTATACTCCTTAATAGTTACGAGAGCTCAAGTGACCTTATAAACAGTGGAATAGCAGAGGAAAATGAGTTAAAAGAAAGAAAATTGGATAATTGAGAGAGAGAAAAAAGTGAAAGAGAGACAATGAAAAGAGAAAGAGAGTTAGTGACTGGGAGGGGGGTGAGAGAGTGAAAAATAGTGTGTGAAGAATAATAGTAATAATAATAATTGATGGTTTATTGAAAAAGTTATGCTCCTGAAGGCTGAAAATATACATTGGACATAAATGACTTATTACATACATTGGTGGTTTAACAAAAGCCTTCATTAGAGAAAGGTAAAGGAACATACAGTGAACATACAGATTATTGTAGGTGTTGAACAGCAAACACGTAGTGTAGTAACTCCCTCCCAGATGGTGTTAGGAGGGACCTCACGTGGTGTAGTAGTTCCCTCACAGATGGTGTTATGAGGGGCCTCACGTGGTGTAGTAATTCCCTCACAGATGGTGTTATGAGGGGCCTCACGTGGTGTAGTAATTCCGTCACAGATGGTGTTATGCGGGGCCTCACGTGGTGTAGTAATTCCCTCACAGATGGTGTTATATGAGTGATGTGTGGTCCCAGGCCTTCCTATCGTAGACGGATTAACACATCGCTGGTTGTTGGGTCTCACGGGTCGTTATCACTGGGTACCTGGGACCTCACTGTGTGAAGGTTAACTTGGGTACGACTGTCACTGTTGAGTTGTTCTCACTGACTTAAGCACTGTTCACCTCTGTTTAACACTGGTTCAATTCCTTTCCTAAATGAAATAGTAACTTCTGGCGAGAACTTGTTGATATTCCGGTGGGAGGAGGGTTCAGGGGAGGGAGTTGGTATGGGCCAACTTAACAGTTGACCTGGCTGCTCCGAGAGGAGCGCCAGGTACGTCTTGACCCTTCGGTGGTCAAGGATGTGTGTGCGTGAGATGTGGGGTGAGGGTGGTGCTGGAGGGTGTGTGTGTGTGTGTGTGTGAGATTGCCGTATCAATATCCATTTACCTGTAAACAGACACAACTGATGAGAACAGTAACAAAGGCTCGTAACATAAAGAAAACGAACAGAATATTGTCGGTAAATTTTAAGAAAACTATAAATCGCTAAAATAATATTGTCACTCCTGGGGAAAATTTGAATGTCAGTCAATATGTGAATTAGATGTGACTAAAAGAAGGGCGACTGGTGACACTAAAGGAGTTTAATGTAATATAGTGATGCCAGGTACAATAACTGAGTGAGTGAAGGTAAAATCCTGGTATATTGAGAACCTGATGATGGTAATTAGTGGAGAGGGTAATTAAATGTGTTGGTGAAAAGGAACAACAACGTACAAACACGGGAAATTGAGATAATTGGTTGTTGATGAAAAAAAATTGAGAAATAACAACTAGAAAATTGAACGGTGATTAAAAGATCTATATAAAATAATAGAAAGTTGAGAAAATGGGACCCAAATTCAACCAAGTAATTAAACCACAAAATTGAAGAAAAAAAAAGGGAGGATCGTTCAACAGAAACATAAAATGAAAACCACAGAAATTTTTAGGTTGATGAGACTTACGTGGGCATCTGGTGTGAGAGGAAGCCAGTGCTGATAGAAACAACAGCAGAGTGTAATTTAAAGCCCCTTAAAATTAAGTTTGTGGCGGTATAGTGAGGATGTGAATCTCAGAGGTGGAGTGTGATGGTGTGGTTGATAGCAGTGTAGTGGACAAGTGCGGTGGTAGGCACTGAGAACACTTGTGCTCACCATGGCCGACATCTGTACACCTCCACCAAGGGCAGCTGCATGTGTAATGTGTTTTACTTACAGATTCAGTGTTTTTACAGAGCTCGACTGTAATATTTCTGCATTTGTAATATAAAGGATTTTTCCTGAACATCACTTTACTTGTGTGTATTAGTTAAATGAATAACTCCAGTTCGTTTTCATTTAGATTATTCAATAGTGTTTTTTTTATTTATGATTGAAGAGATCTTTAACTTTTTTATGGAGGTAAACATGTGCTATAATATGTGTAAGTGGCTCTTGAGGTCACAATCATGTCAAAACAACCAGAACAGGTATTGGTCGTGTTTCTCAGACGTGTCCGGATTGGTCGTTATTCTCAGACGTGTCCTGATTGGTCGTGTTTCTCAGACGTGTCCTGATTGGTCGTTATTCTCAGACGTGTCCTGCATTAATCGAATGTTTCGCGTGTCCATTAAACGTGCGATGTTTTCCCAGATGTGTCATGCTTTCTCAGGATATGACACATGTTTCTCCGTGTTATGTGTGCTTAATATGTGTCAAGTGTTTCTTTTGTATCACGCGTTTGGTAGACGTGAGATCATCAGATGACACTATAGTAATGAACCATACAAGAGTAGCGAGCAAAAAAAAGATGACTTATTCCCTTGAGTACGATGATTTAACCCTTCAAGTACGATAATATAAGCCTTCGAGTACGATAATTTAACCTCTTGAGTGCGATGACTTTTAACCCCTCTAGTAAACGATAACAATCCCATTTCATTAGATCATGATACTCAAGGGGTTAAATTATCGTACTCAAGGGGTTGTCACGGTACTCAATGGGTGAAGAAAAAAATGATAAAACAGTGAAAAATCAGATAAAAGATACAGATGAAATAACAATAAATCACGAAGAATTACCTGTAGTTCTGACGTAATTTACCATTGTGTTAACCTCACGCTCAGGTGCAGACAGTCACCAGGTATATGATGTCAACATTTAGGTGTAATCGAGCGGTGGCTGACTCTGGCGGTGGCTGACTCTGGCGGTGGCTGACTCTGGCGGTGGCTGACTCTGGCGGTGGCTGGCTCTGGCGGTGGCTGACTCTGGTGGTGGCTGACTCTGGCGGTGGCTGACTCTGGTGGTGGCTGACTCTGGCGGTGGCTGACTCTGGCGGTGGCTGACTCTGGTGGTGGCTGGCTCTGGCGGTGGCTGACTCTGGCGGTGGCTGGCTCTGGCGGTGGCTGACTCTGGTGGTGGCTGACTCTGGCGGTGACTGACTCCGGTAGTGGCTGACTCTGGCGGGGGCTGACTCTGGCGGTGGCTGACTCTGACGGTGGCTGATTATGACGGTGGCTGACTCTGGCAATAGCTGACTCTGGCGGTGGCTGACTCTGGCAATAGCTGACTCTGGCGGTGGCTGACTCTCATTAATATATCAGTCGAATCCAAGGAAAATGATTAAACAGAATGATTCACACACACACACACACACACACACACGCACACACACACACACACACACACACACACACACGCATTTCAAGTCATTTAATGGAGCAGTCAACTAATGGAGCACGACACTTGACTCCGTATTAAAGGTCGTACCATTAAAAAGTTTATCGAGACAGGTCCAATAACACCACCAACACCCCCCCCCCCCTTCCCAGCTTTCTCCACACCGGGACAAAACGATCGTAAGTCAGTCAGTTGTTGAGATACGGTGGTCATATTTTACCATTGTAAATTAGTAATGAAGAATTATTTGTCGTAGTGTAAACCATAGTGGGGGAGGGAGGTGTGTGTGTGTGTGTCTGTCTGTCTGTCTGTCTGTGTGTGTGTGTGTTAGTCAGTCATCCTTCGCCCGAGTAAACCTCATCCTTGGTCTCTAGCCATAGTCCTACCTTCTTTCCTCCTATCCCTGTTGCCCCCATTCCCCTCATCCCTGCTGCCCGATTGCCCTCATTTCCCTTATCCCTGCTGCCCGATTGCCCTCATTACAGTAGTATGGGGACTTTGTATTAGAGGCCCAGCAGTCATGAGACCTTATCCTCTCTCTCTCTCTCTCTCTCTCAGAAAGATAAACTGGCGCTAATGGTCCTCGTGTATTGATCCGTCACTGCCACAGTCACTAACTCTCCCACAGTCACTAACTCTCCCACAGTCACTAACTCCCTCCCAGTCACTAACTCCCTCCCAGTCACTAACTCTCCCACAGTCACTAACTCTCCCACAGTCACTAACTCCCTCACAGTCACTAACTCTCCCACAGTCACTAACTCTCCCACAGTCACTAACTCTCCCACAGTCACTAACTCTCCCACAGTCACTAACTCTCCCACAGTCACTAACTCTCCCACAGTCACTAACTCCCTCACAGTCACCAACTCTCCCACAGTCACTAACTCCCTCACAGTCACCAACTCTCCCACAGTCACTAACTCTCCCACAGTCACTAACTCTCCCACAGTCACTAACTCTCCCACAGTCACCAACTCTCCCACAGTCACTAACTCCCTCACAGTCACTAACTCTCCCACAGTCACTAACTCTCCCACAGTCACTAACTCCCTCAGTCACTAACTCTCCCACAGTCACTAACTCTCTCACAGTCACTAACTCTCCCACAGTCACTAACTCCCTCACAGTCACTAACTCTACCACAGTCACTAACTCTCCCACAGTCACTAACTCCCTCACAGTCACTAACTCCCTCACAGTCACTAACTCCCTCACAGTCACTAACTCTCCCACAGTCACTAACTCTCCCACAGTCACTAACTCCCTCACAGTCACTAACTCTCCCACAGTCACTAACTCTACCACAGTCACTAACTCTCCCACAGTCACTAACTCCCTCACAGTCACTAACTCCCTCACAGTCACTAACTCTCCCACAGTCACTAACTCCCTCACAGTCACTAACTCTCCCACAGTCACTAACTCTCCCACAGTCACTATCACCCTCACAGTCACTAACTCTCCCACAGTCACTAACTCCCTCACAGTCACTAACTCTCCCACAGTCACTAACTCCCTCACAGTCACTAACTCTCCCACAGTCACCATACACTCACAGTCACTAACTCTCCCACAGTCACCATACACCCACAGTCACTAACTCTCCCACAGTCACCATACAGTCACCTCTCACCTACAGTTAACACACTGCCCCCCCCCCCCCTCACACCCCCTAAGTGTATTATAAGTGGTATGACTTCATAAACAATGACGTCATAGCTCCACGTAGTGATCATATGCTCGTGTCAGCTGACGTATGTAAACAAACAAGACGTGAGGATTGGCGTATATGGTAATCAGCTGTTGGTGTGTTTGCGATAGACACAATTGACTCTCTCTCTCTCTCTCTCTCTCTCTCTCTCTCTCTCTCTCTCTCTCAGGGGTGTAGGGGGAGTAACACATACCTGAGAACCATAGTGTGTTGTGTCTTCATTGTCAAAGTGACGCCTATGACTGTATAAATAGAACCAACTCCCTTTGTCCTCCTCTCGTTATCCATATAGTGTATAGGATATGTATATGAATATCGTATGTGAATATATAGACAATGAGTGAATAGTGTGTGTATGTAGAAGCTATGTATATATTTTGTTTATGTATATGAAATGTGAGTGTGTGTGTGTGTGTGTGTACTGAAAAAGTTACCATAAAGTACTAAGGCTAAGTGTGTTATAGTACTGGGGTTGTACTGTTGTCTTCCCGGGGTGATGGCAGCTCTTTTAGTCAGACACATAAATAAAATATTACCTCGTCGCTCTTACCAGCTACTGTGTATAAAATATTCTCACTGAAGATTCACTCGTTTTTCTTGTGTGTGTGTGTGTGTGTTTGTTTGTCTATATGTCTATCTGTGCTTGTTTTAGTGCCTTCTGGTATGTGTGTGTGTGTATAAATGTTTGTATATGTATGCTGTGTGTGTGTGTGTGTAATAATAATAATAATAATAATAATTGACGGTTTATTGAAAAAGTTCTGCAGCCCGAAGGCTGAAAATATACATTGGACATAAATGACTTATTACATACATTGGTGGTTTAACAAAAGCCTTCATTAGAGAAAGGTAAAGGAACATACAGTGAACATACAGATTAATGAAGGTGTTGAACAGCAAACACGTAGTGTAGTAACTCCCTCACAGATGGTGTTATGAGGGGCCTCACGTGGTGTAGTAATTCCCTCACAGATGGTGTTATGAGGGGCCTCACGTGGTGTAGTAATTCCCTCACAGATGGTGTTATGAGGGGCCTCACGTGGTGTAGTAATTCCCTCACAGATGGTGTTATGAGGGGCCTCACGTGGTGTAGTAATTCCCTCACAGATGGTGTTATGAGGGGCCTCACGTGGTGTAGTAATTCCCTCACAGATGGTGTGTGTAATAATAATAATAATTAACGGTTTATTGAAAGAGCTTGGCAGCCAGAAGGCTGAAAATATACAGTTACATATTTGGGGAATGGGGTACGAATTACAAACAATATACAAGTAACATAAATGACACAAATAAGACATATAATAACTAGATGTGGAAAAGCTCAAACTACAGTTCATTTCAACATAGTGACAGTGTAAGGAGCAGTGTTTACTGGGAGTGAATACACTGATTTATTACAAGTTATTGATAATTTTTACAATGGTTGGGACTGGGCTGTTCTTATAGCGATCAGTTCGTGCACGTATGGGCTGGATGCGGTTGTGGTGTCGAACAGCAATTCTCGGACAAGGGATCTCAGGTGGTAGTAGGAGCCGGTGTCGGGGATGGTGTAGAAGCTTCTTACCAAATTTGCAGATGAGGTTGTGGTGATGGTCAGTGAGAGTCGAAAGGGTCAGTGTGTTGAGCGCTTCTTGATATGTGGAGTAGGAAGGGGAGAGAATAATCTTGCATGCACTTTTTCTAGGTGTTTACGTTGTGTGGCATTTAGGGAGGAAGACCAGGTGGGGGAGGCATAGGTGAGCTTGGGAAGTATGAATGTTGTGTAAACACTGAGGAGCTCGTGTGCAGGAACTCCGAGGGACTTGAGTCGGCGGAGGAGGTGGAGACGGAAACTGGAGGATTTGATAACTTCACTGACGTGTGGTTTCCAATTTAGTTTGTTGTCTATGGTGACGCCGAGGAGCTTCGTGGAATCTACAACCTGGAGTGTGTTCGGACCTAGAGTAATGGAAGGAGGTGGGACAATGTCGGAGGAGAGGTTGATGTGCATAACCATGGTCTTGGTATGGTTGATGGTGACATGGTTGTTGGTGGCCCAGTTTTGGAGACTGTTCAATAAATCCTGAAGGGCGGTATAGTTGGGAGCAGAATTGTTGATGCTGATCCCAATGGTGGAGTCGTCGACATATTTCCAGCGAGCAGGGGTTTCTCTTAGGGCATCATTGATGAGCATAAGGAAGCAGAGTGGTCCCATCTTGGTGCCTTGGGGGACGCCACAGGTGAGTGACTGAAAGGTGGAGACAGCCCCTCGGAAGCGTACAGCTTGGCGTCGGTCACTGAGGAAGTCTGTAAGCCATGGTATAAGACTTCTCCGAAGCCCGAGGTCAATAGCTTTGTTGATGATTATATTGTGGTCGACTAGGTCGAACGCTTTAGTGAAATCAATGAAGGCGACAGCTACAGACGTTTTTCGTTTCTCGAGATGGCGGTATATGTAATCGAGAAAGCTGACAAGACAGTGAGTGGTGGAGGAAGTTTTCATGATGCCAAATTGCTGAGGGTCTACGACTCCTGCAATATCAGCATAAGCCCAGTCGAACACAAAACTTTCACAGATTAGGCTGGGTATTGGGGTGATTGCAATAGGTCGTAGCTGATTTAAGGATTGTGGGCTGGTTGACTTGGGCACTGGTGATACATAAGAGGTCTTCCAGTCAGCTGGGCATCTGGCTTGACTGAGAGAAGCATTGATGATGGAGCATAGGGGTTTAGCAAGCTCCGGGGAGAACTCGTTGAAGAGTTTCATTGGTAAGTCAATGGGGGTGGTAGAGCGTTTTAATTTCAGTTTGTCCAGGCGTTTTGCTACTTCAAATTCTTCTACTAAGTCAGTGGGAGGGGGGGCTGGTAGGTAAGCAGGGAGAGTGGTTGTGTCAAGCCGGGGGAGCGTCTGGCATATAGTAGCGAAATGGTTATTTGTTTGCTCAGCTGCGTCAACATTAGTGAGATGGCTAAGGAAGGGGAGGGGGTGTGTCTTATTGTTTAGTCCACAGAGTTCTTTAAGCTTACCATACCATTGACTGATGTTGGTCTGCTTCAGGTGTTGTAATTTGGTTGGGTAGTGGGACTTCTTTGCAGTGCGTATTTCGCGGATGACTCGGTTGCGAAGGGACCTGTAGCGGATGTGGTCATTGAGATGAAAGGCTCTGTCTCTCTGTTGCATAAGTCTTTTGATCCGAGGTGTGATCCAGGGCAAGTCAGCTGGGTGAGATCTGACGGACTTCTCGGGGAAGAAGTGGTGGTGAGCTTCCGTGGTGGTGTTGGTATAATTTATCCATTTGGTTTCCACGTCATCCACGCTAAGTACTTCAGTCCATGGATGGTGAACTATCCACTGCCCGAAGAGGCGCACTGCAGAGTCAGTAATCGGCCTGTAGGTCTTGATGTAGGGTCTCTGTACTTGAGTGGGAGTGGCAGCTGGGGACCAGAGCACTGATAAGTGTGTGCTACACCCGATAGGAGGCATTGGTTGAGGTGGTTGGTACTGGTCCGCTAAGTCAGTTAAGATAAGGTCAAGGGTATTTTGACCGTGTGTGGGGAAGGTCACAACTTGTGATAGTGATAGCTGGTCCTGGATATCAGTGGTGTCAATTTCATTTAAATCCCCACATAATACTAACTTGGCACATGGGTACCTAACTCTGAGGTGGTCTGAGGTGGTGATGAGATGATTGATAAGAGTGTCTCTGGTGGGTGATCGAGGCGGATGGTATGCCACACAGATTATGATGGAAGCAGTGTGGCGCGGGTGGGCCCGTAGCACGACACGTACCCATAATGCTTCCACATCTGCTGGGACTTGAACATCCAGGCGTGACGGGCGTAGGTCATCTTGACAGAAGAGGGCAACGCCCCCTCCGCGTCTATGTGAACGAAGGTGATGAAAGAGTTGATATCCCTCAATATGACACGTTTCAGGCACAATTTGCCAAGCCTCACATATGTGTGTGTGTGTGTGTGTGTGTGTCTGTCATTACAATAACCATATCTCCACCATTTCTACACTATTTACATCTAGTACCTGTAAACACGCCTCGATAATGTGTACATTACACCCAAGATAACAGAGAGAAACATTACACCCAAGATAACAGAGAGAAACATTACACCCAAGATAACAGAGATAAACATTACACTCAAGATAACAGAGAGAAACATTACACTCAAGATAACAGAGATAAACATTACACCCAAGATAACAGAGATAAACATTACACTCAAGATAACAGAGAGAAACATTACACTCAAGATAACAGAGATAAACATTACACTCAAGATAACAGAGATAAACATTACACCCAAGATAACAGAGATAAACATTACACTCAAGATAACAGAGATAAACATTACACTCAAGATAACAGAGATAACCATTACACCCAAGATAACAGAGAGAAACATTACACCAAAGATAACAGATAAAATTACACTCAAGATAACAGAGATAACCATTACACCCAAGATAACAGAGAGAAACATTACACCAAAGATAACAGATAAAATTACACTCAAGATAACATGTACAGTAATTATGTTATGATCGTGTTAAAATTAAATAGAGAGAGAGAGAGAGAGAGATGATGGGTACAATTGTTCTAATAAAGACAGACACAAGTAACACGAGTATAATAACCAAGTAACAGTAACAGGCTCACGTAACAACACAGGTAATACGAGTATAATAACCAAGTAATAGGCTCACGTAACAACACAGGTACACAGGTAACACGAATATAATAACCAAGTAACAGTAACAGGCTCACGTAACAACACAGGTAACACGAATATAATAACCAAGTAACAGTAACAGGCTCACGTAACAACACAGGTAACACGAGTATAATAACCAAGTAACAGTAACAGGCTCACGTAACAACACAGGGAACATGAGTATAATAACCAAGTAACAGTAACAGGCTCACGTAACAACGCAGGAGTATAATAAAGTAACAGTAACAGGCTCACGTAACAACACAGGTAGCTACACAAGACTCCTCCTGGCCAGGCTGCAACACATCACAGGGAGCCCAGAGACTCGTTCGTGACCAGAGTGAAGGTGAGGCGGCCATCTTGAACCCGACACCAGGTTGTAGATGAGAGTGACTAACAGTGGCCAGCCTTGACCTTGACCTCACACTAGCGGCAGACATGAGGACTGAGGAGCCAGGGGGGGTGTTAATAATAATGATAATAAACCATCAAAACATTAGTGAAAAAGATGCCATCACAGGCAGGTCAAGGTCAGAGGTTACCGTGGTCCTGTAGGTCACCACCACTAATCGAGAATGCCATGACTGTAGCGAAAATGTTTTAGACGAAATACACATTTTTGTTAGCTCGCGTCCCATGGCCGGACCCCAGCGAGTAAAATATTGGGTTAGAAAATAAGAAATAGTGACGTATTTTTGTGACGTCATCGCCCTTGAGGACAGCTCATGATCTCGTGTTTTAATTAAACCTAAACAAAGGGAAAATATTATCGCGGGCTTTTGTTCTTTACTTTTGTGGTTAATTTTTTTTCTTACGGGATTAGCCCATCAGGGCACAGGTCACTGACCCACATCATGGCCTGGGGGCGAAAATATGATGATAATAATAATAAAAATTATTAATAAAGAATTATAAAGAAGGTTAAATCACATATAATACTGATATTATAATGATAATCATTATAATAATAATAAAGGACCAAAAATGAAGCAAATTATACAAAAATATCAATAGTGTGAAACAATATATGTATGTTGTGTTGTCAATAGTAAGAGAAACAATTGAGATCCTGCAACTGTGTGTAAATGAGGCAGAAAGTCAGATCAGCTACCTAGGACTTGGTCACAATTTTCGTGATACCATATGGCAGCAGGGTCTACCATTAGACAACACATCATGCTTCCCATATCTTCCCAGGCGGTAGTACCTCCCTGTTTGGTAGCTGCCTACTACCTTAACGACATAATTATTTCTTGAGACATAAACACACACACTTCTCTCTCTCGCTACGTCCGAAGCAGGGAGATGGTAGCCTTCAAAGCAAGAAAGTTATCTCTGTAAATAGGAAGATCCGAGAGGTCATTAACACATGCAGATGAGCGCGGCACACAGCTCCGAGGGAGGCTTTTGGGTGTGTATGGAAGTTAAGATCACACACAACACACTCACACTCACACACACACTCACACACACACACACACACTCTCTCACACACACACACTCACACACACACACACACACACACTCTCTCACACACACACACTCACACACACACTCACACACTCTCACACACACACACACACACACACTCACACACACGTATGTATAAATCACAAATTAAAGACGTTTTATGGAATCGATCGAGAAAAACTTTGAAAATTTATATAAAATATCTAGAATAAAATAAAATAATGAAGTCTATCGTTCGTTCAAGTATATTTATCAATTATTGTTATTATTGTTGTTGTTCTTGTTAGTTATTTAAACAAAATGACTGAAGGATTACCAGTTAAATATAGACTTTGATTAATATAAAAAACAAAACAATTTAAGTCGGGTTAATATAAAAGATTCTTAGGTGAATAAAAATATAAAGAATAATATAAAAATACGTCTAAATATTTACCATTAAAAAAATCAGCCATATTTTTAAGTCATAAAAAAGTTGGTTAGGTTAGATTACATTTAATTAGGTTAGTTTATTTATGGTTAGATTAGGTTATGTAAGGTTAGATTAGAGTTAACGTTAGGGTGCTGCGGGAGTTAGCGGGGGGGGGGGGGGTGCTAATCCTCAGGAGACCCATGAAATAACCAAACACAACTTTTAACACACCAAACAGCTGATCTGGTCAACACAAGTCTCACACAACACAGCTGGAAGACCTTAATAGCTGGTGGTCACAGTCACCCATACATAACTTACGAGTGAATAAATTTAGTAATCATATGGGCCTTTCAGAGGTACTGGATGAGGTGGGTGAGTGAGTGAGTGAGTGTGAAACATGGCATCAGTGGTCGACCTCAGCTCTCTGTTAATCACTTGGTTTATTTCTTATTCATATTTTTTTAATTCTCTCATAATAACCACCGTCATCATCTGAGACTTGTACGAGGTCCGTTTGTTTGTTTGTTTCTTCTTCGTTTCTGTGTGTCTATTTTGTTCCAGGTATCTTATTCTCTCCTTAGCTTTATCTGCTTCCTGTCTGTTTATCTGTTTGTTTGTATTTGTTTTTTCACGGTATTGTTTGTGATATTCAGAGGAAGGTGCATTAGCATACGCGGGCGAACCTTTTTCCTGTCCAAATTACTCCGAAACTTTCCCGCCAAATTTTATCTTTTAAGTTTCCCGCCACGTTTTATCTTAAAGGTTCCCGCCAAATGTCGCTGTCGAACTTTCCCGCCAAAACTTATGTAAATATATCGCTGCCTCCAAACACGTTCCTTATAGAAAAAAAAATCTCAATAAAGTCACCTACCTCTATCATCTCTCCTCCCCCCCCTCTCCCCTCCCCCCTCTCCCCTCCCCCCTCTCCCCTACCAACTCCCCCCCCCCCCCCTAGTGTGAACCTCCCAAACACGAAGCCAGCCAGCCCTTGAGACCGGATCTTTGCCCCGCAGGAACTAAATAGCCTCCATATTTTACTTCAGGTTAGGAAAAAGTCAGCTGAAGAGTAATTTTTGTCTTGAGACGTTACACAGCCATCAGGGGTGATTTACGACACTTTAAATGCATTATATTATGAGTTATGTTTCCGCCTTATGGTGCTTGTTGGGGAATAGTGTATACCTCGGATGACTGTTAATGATGGTGGTGGTGCAAGAAGTAGAGATATTATTATTATTAATTTGGTTTCTGGATCAAAGTCAGAATCTTGTAGGGTATATAAACACCTCAAATGAGTAAGTGCATTTAGTTATGCATTAATAACAATCAGCTTAGATCCGGTTAAGGCCCCAAGTAAATCTCTAATTACTGAATAACATCAATATATAAGTGATAACCTATGGTGTGTGTGTGTGTGTGTGTGTGTTTGTGTGTGTATATATACATATAGATAAAGTAAACAGTGGCTCACTATTGACAGTAATAGGCCGTCATCACGCACCCGGCAGACTCCGGCCTTGCAGGAGCGCACACCATGAAGACCACCACCAATAACGCCTCCAATTTCTCGGTAGACCAGTTACAAGACCTTACTATCCTGGGAGGGGGGGAGGGATGCCAGGACCTAACCTTGAGTAACTTCAACCATCTCGTGTTATCATCTTGGGGGTGTAGTTGAGATAACCTGTAGATTAGCCACCCTACACCCAGCTTATTTCACTGTAACGCTAATCTACCCTATCATAACAAACATTACATAACACCCCCCCCCCCCACACGTTACGTTAGGGTATTCAACCATCAAACAAAGTGAATGTTTACAGAAATCATTTTGTCTGCATAAAATAAGAAGCTTTGGTTGATGGTGAACCCTAAGATAATGATGGTCCCAACACGTGATACTGGAGGAACTTGTGTTGTGATGTTACTTGAGGAAGATAGACCTTCACTTGTCATTAGTGTTTGGGAAGATGATGGTGGTTATAGTAATGGTATTGGTGGTGGTAGTGTTGTTGTTGGAGGTGATGGTGGTGTTGGTGATAATGATAGTGGTGGGTGGTGATAATGGTGGTGGTGCGACCTTGGGTAGAGTTATCCCACCGTGTGCAGAAGACCAAGAGCCTTGCATGCTGCTCACCCATTAAGGTTCTCTGTGTGTCCACTACGTGTAGATCACGTACAGGGAAGGGAGAAAATAAAGGCCATGAAAGTGGTGAAGAGAGAAGAAGAGACATAGTCACCGTAGCTGGCGAGATAAAGCAAATGAAAGAGGGGAAGAGAGAGGGAGAGAATAATAGATCAGTTAGAAAAAAAGAAAAGCAAGCGACAAATAGTAATGGATGAGAGAGAGAGAGAGAGGGAGAGAGAGAACTTTGTAGTTAGTAAGCGAAAAAAACCTGGTGAGAGAAATGGGAAACCATAATGGGTGTGTGAGGGCAAAGGCGAGTTTGTAAATAAACGTGACACGCTGTGGTCAATACCTGGCGGCCATTACTCACAGCCAAGTTATAATAGACAGAAAATTAGAGTCTTGCAACCCTGAAATTGACATCAAAGGAGTAAGTAACATTTGTGCCTATGATTGAAGACTTCCCAGAGCTCGACCACTGTATTAATGACAGTCGTAACTCTCTCTTAGTTAGTTTCAATATTCCCTGAATCTGAATACAGGTTTTTGTTCCCCAGAAGAGGAATATTACAAACTTACCATGACTGTAATAGCTGACTTACAGTTTTATTTAATTCTAATCGTTCTTATATCAGTTTTCATTATAATTATTTTTAATGTATGGAGGGGAATCGTGCACTAAACATTCATTACGGTTTAAGAGTCATGTTTATTTTTATCAAGTTTTAGTCATCAATATTTAGCCACGACGTTTATTGCCTCCTGAAGCCACTAGACCAGGAACTATTGCTAGATAACAGGAAGGTGAAGGTGACTGAGATCAGGCCATGTTGACTCTCAGGAGGGAAGTCGGAAGTTAGTGAGTTGTGGGTGAATTAAGAAGTTGTTTGGAGTTTGTTAATGATGATGAAGGCGATGTTATCCCACACACCGGCCGACAGTGATAGTTTTATGGTGTTGCGGCCATGGGGGCGTGTTAGTGGTGGTGTGTGGTGGAGGGTAGGGGGTGGTGTGGTGGTGTGTGGTGGAGGGTAGGGGGTGGTGTGGTGGTGTGTGGTGGAGGGTAGGGGGTGGTGTGGTGGTGGAGGGTAGGAGTGGTGTGTAGTGGAGGGTAGGGGGTGGTGTGGTGGAGGGTAGGTAGTGGAAATGGTGGTAGTTGCGATGTGTGAGGGTTAAGAGGTGATGGTGGTGATGGTGAATGTGGTGGTAGTTTTAGTAAAGTGATAGTGATTATAGTACAGATGGTGATGAGGATGATGAAGACTGATGTGACGGTACATTGTGGTGATGGTAACAGTGGATGTTGACAATAACACTGGAACACCACACAACAACACCATCACAGTCAATTGTGTTATTTTTGTCCCCTTCGTTACCACCACTGTTCCTACTCTTGTGTTTTACTTACCTTAAGCACCAATATCGCTTCCTCTGGCGTTGTTGTGCCAGGTAAAGACAACATGACTGCGGGAAGGATCTGGCAGACTCGGCTAATGGCCAAGACGGGGACTTGCAAATGAGGGAGTAAATGATAATTATGCCAATGAAGAGAACTGCTGGAGGACGCTGTGCTGTGCTGTGCTAGGATGGCCTATGCTATGCTGGGGTGGGGATGTGAATTACCACTCCAATGGAACAAAAATATATGAGGAAGGCGATGAAAGGGGTGGGATCTGTGAGAGGGAAGGAGGAGGAGAGGAAGGAAGATGGGCACGACCAAAAAAAGTAAAGGCAAACCGTGGGAACTGTCAAGGGTAAGAGAGATGGCAGGGAACGAACAAGAAGCACTAGAGGAAAAATAATTAGCATTTTTTAAAATGTTTTCCCCACAATGGATACCTCTTTCTTTCCCTCTGTCTAGTGAGGTTTTTCCATCACTCCTGCAGCAGTAGTTCCTCACCACTTCTCCTCTTCCCCACCGTCGTCCTTTCACTGTACCATGAAGCTCACACAGTCAACAGAGACGATGTATTGGGCAAGTCTTTCTCCTGGATTACTGGTGGAGATGCTGGAGCCACCTCGGTGACGAACTGAGTCGAATGTCAATATGTTCCGCAAATTTGTGGGTCAACACTCGTCACACCTCCCCCACCCTGAGATAACAAGGGGGTACGGGGGTGGTGGAGGAGAAGGGGCAGTGTTGGAGGGGGACCATTGAGAACAGTGTTAGATTAAGAGGAGCAGTGTTGGAGGAGGAGGAACAGCGTTGGAGGGGGAGAAACACTGTTGGAGGAGGACGACCAAACACTTATTATTGAAGGAGGAGGAAGCGAGGCAGCAGTCTTGTGTCTCACTGGAAGATGACTTATTGGAAGAAGTGGTTTAATTTGGGAGAAAGTTTGTCATCAATTCACCAAGGGTCAAGGTCACACACCAAGGGTCAAGGTCACACACACCAAGGGTCAAGGTCACACACCAAGGGTCAAGGTCACACACTAAGGGTCAAGGTCACACACTAAGGGTCAAGGTCACACACTAAGGGTCAAGGTCATACACTAAGGGTCAAGGTCACACAATAATGGTCAAGGGCACACACTAAGGGTCAAGGTCACACACTAAGGGTCAAGGTCTCACACACACCAAAGGTCAAACTTTCCCAGGGTGTTGACTGTCTGGTAACGAGCACACAACAGCTATGCCAACACCATAGTCTTAACGCCACATGTCACTAACTTCTTATCACAACAGAGAATCATGACCTCCGCCGCTACTATTTATATACAACTTGAAGGTAAAACTCGCGTATATAATCTGAGAGACTAGTGACATCATCAGAGGTAATTAACAGCACAAACAACCCTTAGTTTATATTACCACTTAGATGATTTATACCAACTCATTCATGAAGTAATGTTAATATATTCTACCTAGTCTTTAATCTTTCATTTAAACGTTAATGAATTATAGTAAGTAATTCATTAATTTATCATGTGGATATTACGTTAGAATATTCAACCAGACTGTGGGAGGATGGCCCAGGGAGAATGGCCCACTGGTCCAGGGAGGGTGGCCCAGGAAGGGTAGCCCAGGGAGGTAGTTGTGGTCGCTTGAGGATGGTACTTGTCAACAGTGATTTTGGTCAACACACACACACACACTCACACACACACACACACACACACAACAGGAAAATGTAGGGCAAGTGTCACCCGGCAGTCAGGGGGAGCCTTGCCGGGCCATCACTCACTCTAACTGATATTACCCACCACGCCCACACGCCCACACTTCCTCATTTACTCTCCCACGCCCACATGATCACACATCCTCATTCCACTCCCACAAGCCCCCTTCACTCCCTTAATCCACGCCCACACACTTCACTCACCCCCCCCCCCCGATACTCCCTAGCTCCACGCCCCTTCACGCCCACCCTACCTTGTTATATAATGGACTCACTGGGTCGCTCGCTCCCTCAGTCCAGCACATGTAGTTAATTAAATCTCTCTCTCTCTCTCTCTCTCTCTCTCTCTCTCTCTCTCTCTCTCTCTCTCTCTCTCTCTCTCTCTCGTCTACAGTCAACAAAGCTCACTAATGATCAAGTTCCATACCTTGTTATTGAGGATAGTTTGAATACGTCAGGCTAGGTAGGGGAGGGAGTGGAGGGTAGTAGGGGCTTGGGACATGAAAGGGACGTAGGTTGGAAGGAGAGAGAAAAGGGAGGGATGAGGAGGGGTAAGAATAGGAATGAGGTGAGAGTGAAGGGAGAGGGAGAGATATAGAAAAATAGTGGAGATAAGAATGGTGAGAGGGGGGGGGAGGAGAGAGGAAGGGAGAAAGGAGACAGATGGGGAAGGAGGATGGAGAAGAGACAGGGGGAGGGTGAGGACAGGTAAGAGGAAGGATAGACAGTAAGAGAAGGATGATAGAGAAGGGTAGAGAGAGAGGGAGAGGGGGGGGAGCCTTTAACATAACGCTTCACTCGCACCAAGTGACCAATAGAGGATACAAGGGTGAGTGACCTGCTGGCCGATGATGTTGTGATGTTCAGGCCAGGATAGTGTAGGGGTGGATAGAGCCGAGGGTAGTTCAGGCCAGGATAGTGTAGGGGTGGATAGAGCCGAGGGTAGTTCTGGCCAGGATAGTGTAGGGGTGGATAGAGCCGAGGGTAGTTCAGGCCAGGATAGAGTAGGGGTGGATAGAGTCGAGGGTAGTTCAGGCCAGGATAGTGTAGGGGTGGATAGAGCCGAGGGTAGTTCTGGCCAGGATAGTGTAGGGGTGGATAGAGCCGAGGGTAGTTCTGGCCAGGATAGTGTAGGGGTGGATAGAGCCGAGGGTAGTTCTGGCCAGGATAGTGTAGGGATGGATATAGCCGAGGGTAGTTCTGGCCAGGATAGTGTAGGGGTGGATAGAGCCGAGGGTAGTTCTGGCCAGGATAGTGTAGGGGTGGATAGAGCCGAGGGTAGTTCTGGCCAGGATAGTGTAGGGGTGGATAGAGCCGAGGGTAGTTCAGGCCAGGATAGTGTAGGGGTGGATAGAACCGAGGGTAGTTCTGGCCAGGATAGTGTAGGGGTGGATAGAGCCGAGGGTAGTTCTGGCCAGGATAGTGTAGGGGTGGATAGAGCCGAGGGTAGTTCAGGCCAGGATAGTGTAGGGGTGGATAGAGCCGAGGGTAGTTCTGGCCAGGATAGTGTAGGGGTTGATAGAGTCGAGGGCGCTGTTGCCACAATGTGTGTATAGGGTCAGGCTTTTCCCGGGGTATGGCAACGATTCGTACTGAGGTGGCCAGACAAGAATGCGTGTTATGGCCATGGCAGGGTGGCCAGAGATATGAACATGACTGGTGAACGAACACGACTGATGAACAAATATGACTGATGAACGAACACGACTGGTGAACGAACATGACTGCTGAACAAACACGACTGATGAACAAATATGACTGGCGAATAAACATGACTGGCGAACGAACATGACTGGTGAACGAACATGACTGTGGCGAACGTAAACACATAAGGTTGAACGTCCAGGGTGGGTCATTTGTTAGTATCGAGTGTGGAACCCAAGATTATGTTGTTTACCAGAGAGAGGGAGAGAGAGAGAGAGAGAGAGAGAGAAAAGGCAGAGAAACAGAACAGATAATTAAACAGAAGAACGAATAAACACACACACACACATACACCCTGATAACGAACGAATGAGCGAGGGAAAAAGAATAAAAAAAAATACATTGAAATACGAGTCATAAAGAAGGGGAGGGAGGGAGGAGGTGAATAACAATATACACAACGAAAAAGGAAAGAAATAGAAGTAGAGAATATAAAAAAAATATAAAATAACAAAAATATAGAAAAACAGGAATAATTATTAAATGGAGGGAGAGAAATATATAGAGATAAAAGATATGAAGAGAGGGAGAAAAAAAATAAGTAGGATTGGAAGGTTATGGTAAAAGATGGAGTAAAGTGAGATGGTGGAAGAGAAGGGTGAAGGAAATGGAAGAGGAAGAGAACTGGAAGAGGAAGAGGGAAAGGGACAGTTGAAGATGAGAGGAGCAATAAAAAATGAAAGATATAGAGGAGGAAGTGAATGGCGGAGGGGGTAAGGAGAAGCAGTGAATAAGAGGACTCACTCACTCACTCTCTCACTCACTCACTCAACCGCTCGATTTATCATTCATTCTTGCACTCAAATGTACTTAAACAATCTGTCTCTCTTTCTCACACACACACAGCTACGCAGACACACGTACACAGTATCAATAACATACACAACACACACACACACACACATGCTTCTATACACAACACTAGTACATCACACCACACTGTAATAAATCACACAGTACACTCTCTCTCTCTCTCTCTCTCTCTCTCTCTCTCTCTCTCTCTCTCTTTCTCTCTCAGCTGACAGAGGCCTCCCACAACAGTTCAGCATCTAAGTGCATGATCAGAATCACACAGTGTTCCCGGCCACGATCTTTATTTCATGCCAGGTGCCGGGCATGACTCTGAGGGTATGCGAGGCCACACGCTGCCTTGAAGAGTGTGTGTGGCGCTGCATTTAAGAGGCTCGGGGGATAAAACGCCCTTCTCCTCCCCCTAACCTAACCTCACCTCACCTATCCTATCCTAACCTAACCTAACCTAACCCAGCCTGAACCATGCTAGTGAGTGTGTGTGTGTGTGAGATCATGTGAGATTTTCCTTGGAATGAAAGGTGAAATCCCAGGACGAGACCTGACTTAATTCATGGCGGTGATGGTGGTGGTGAAGGAGATAGTGGTTGTGGTGATGGTGATGAAGGTGAAAGTGATGGTGATCATAATGATGGTGGTGAAGGTGATAATGGTGGTTGGTTGTCATGGTGGCTGTGATGGTTGTCGTGGTGGTAGTCGTGGTTGGGATTCTTGATCGTCAGAGGCAGGCCAGGCAGGGTCGGATAGTTCTCGTGCTGGTCACATACCGTCTTTGTGCTTACCTAAGGCAAAACCTCGCCCAAAATCTATCAAAGAGAGAGAGAACGATTTTCGACATTAAGGAGTGTGAAGGGAAAATGATGGCCTCGTGAGAGTGAGATAAATAATGTGATGGATTTATCTTTTTTGTTAGAGAATGTTTGTGTAGGAGTTTAATTTGTATGAATATTTTGCTTTTATGCCAAAATATGTGTGTGTGTGTGTGTGTGTGTGTGTGTGTGTGTGTAATATAAGCGTCAAGGTTGAGGTAATTGAGACTAAATTCACTCGTGTGTAAGAAATATAATAACATTACCAGGGGAGGATGAGGGAGCACCGTCCGCTAGGATCCAAGTGTCCTGGTCTTAATATAAGGAGAGAGAGAGAGAGAGAGAGAGAGAGAGAGAGAGAGAGAGTTCCGTCTTCAAATATCTTCCCTGAGGTCAAGGTGTGGATGGCTCGGGGAGTCTGTCTCATCCAGCTTATGTGGGATTACTGAGGGTGAGTGGGAGGCCGGCCCTAGGGTGAGTGGGAGGCCGGCCCTAGGGTGAGTGGGAGGCCGGCCCTAGGGTGAGTGGAAGGCCAGCCCTTGGGTGAGTGGAAGGCCAGCCCTTGGGTGAGTGGGAAGACGGCCCTAGAGTGAGTGGGAGGCCGGCCCTAGGGTGAGTGGGAGGCCGGCCCTTGGGTGAGTGGAAGGCCAGCCCTTGGGTGAGTGGAAGGCCAGCCCTTGGGTGAGTGGGAAGACGGCCCTAGGGTGAGTGGGAAGACGGCCCTAGGGTGAGTGGAAGGCCAGCCCTTCGGTGAGTGGGAAGACGGCCCTAGGGTGAGTGGAAGGCCAGCCCTAGGATGAGTGGGAGGCCGGCCCTAGGGTGAGTGAAAGGCCAGCCCTAGGATGAGTGGGAGGCCGGCCCTAGGGTGATTGAGTGGCCGGCCCTAGGGTGAGTGAGAGGCCGTTCTTAGGGTGATAGGAACACGGACCTAGAATGGACGTTCAACAGTGCACTGCTGTTCGAAAATAGTGCAGGTTGTTCGGACAGGTGTGTTGGTCCTTGGTGCCTTAATATCTAGTGTCCAAATGTTGTTTTGGGATCGGTAACGATGTCCGGAATTCGTGTCCTCTGTGTGTGTGTGTGTGTGTGTGTGTGTGTTGAAGCAATAAGACGAGGCAGGGAGGGGGTAAGAAGCCTTATTTCAGAGACACGAGGTCACTGGCGGACTGTAAACACAACGTAGGTATGTGACTTTGGTCGTGGCTGTGGTCGTGGCCATGGCTGTGGTCATGGTCGTAATCGTAGTTGAAGTCGTAGCCTGTTATCACTGTTATGATCGTGATCAGAGTTATCGTCGTTGCCTGCTATCGTAGCCATGGTCGTGGTCGTGATCATGGCTGTCGTTGTGGTCGTGGCCGCAATCGTAGTTAAGGTCGTAGCTTATTATCGTAGTCGGGGTCATATTTGAAGAAGTCGTTGCCATGGTTGAGTTAATGAGTGAAATAACTTCGACCAATCACAGGGCACCAATAGGCTTTAAAGCTCAATGAAGGACCATTATCTCCTTTACTCAAGTCAGATCCGAAACATATACTGTATTCAGAATTGATTAAATCACTTTACGAAAACCCAATTAAAATTCTAACCTGTATTCGAGAGAGGAGAGGTACAACGTCTTTGCGCGCGGTGTTGCATCAAACAGAGGAGGGAAGTAAGAGTGGGTGTGTCTTACCCCCTAGGGCCAGGTAGACAGGTGGGTACGGAGGAACAGGTGATGTTACGTAAAGAAGGCCCGAGGTACGTGGGCCAGGGTTACTCTCTCCTCCGCCCCCGCCACACTGCGTACTTCCCTCGTATGTGTGTGTGTTTGTTGTTAACTTTGGTTGTGTGTGTTTGTTGTGTGGTTTGAGAGTTTGTGCATCTTTGCTGCTGTAATCTGTGTGTGTGTGTGTGTGTGTGTGTTTCTGTTAGCCGTTACCACAAATGTTACAGAATAGTACACATGTGTTGCAGAGTTACAGCAGATTTGGTTCAGAGTCGTGTACATCATATGTGAGGGAACGTGAACTCGGCAGTGGATCAGGTGTGGTGACACGTGTGAGTCAGTACCTGTGTGCAGGTGTTGGGTATGAGGAGGTATTCCGTCTCCACAGATGTGCGCGACCATATACAACACACTCGCACATATACAGCAACACATGTATACCCAAGTATATTCTACACAGGTGTACATAGCTGTATTCCCACACATGTAGAAACACACACACACACACACACACAAAACGTACTTTTTCATGCGTAGACACATTTGCGCAACATATTCACACACATATACGCACAATTCCACAGATGTTACTCTCACTTTTACCTCTTCACTTGTACGCACAATTATACGCCCACACATACTCTTAATTATACACCCAGACTGATACACACACAGACACACACACACATACAGCAACTAGAGTAGCATCACTGGTCTAAATTTTTAATCTAAATTCATAGCTTTTCAAGATTAAACACCTGACAGGTGAGTGAACCGTGTGGCGTTAACAGTTACTCGGGACAAGACTCAGGTGTGATTGTTGTAATATCTACTGTTGTCCTCTGTTGCTTGACTGAGGTGTGTGGGAGATTAATTAAGTTTACCTGACGTTTACCTGGAATACGATAGTTGGGTGGAGCGCAGGTAGGCAGGGCGTAGGTCTGGCAGGGCGGGGCGGGGCCGTGTGAGGTAGGGAGAGAGGGATGGGGTCATGTCAGGGGAGGATGATGTGAGAGGAGGAAAGGGTCGTGCGAGAGAAGTGAGGAGGAGGGGTGTCGTGTGAGAGGAGGAGAGATGAAAGAATTGGATCGTGGAAGAGGAGAAGTGAGGGGAATGGGTCGTGGGAAAAAAAAAGAGAGGTAGAGGAGTGGGGTTGAGTAAGAGGGGAGTAGAGGTGAGAGGGACAGGGTCGTTTGAGCTAAAGAGTCGTAAGGGAACCATTTGAAGAAGGGAAGTGAGGTGATAGAGGAATGATATGAAGGGAAAATGGAAATGGAAAGGGTTCTTGTAAGTGGGGAAAAGGGACGATGGGAGAAATGTATCATTAGGGGAAGGTAGGGCTAGACGTCAACAGGAAAGACAGACACTTCAACAGGGATTATTAAACACTTCTCTTACCAAATAAAACAAAATCCGGAACTGAAAGTCTATGAAAAAAAAAAGAAACCATTCTTAATCTACCTAACCATAACTCACATTTACCCAATTTAATACATTATTTTCACCATCTATGTATTAATTGTATATCTTCATTCGTATTATACTGTATTGTGAGGGTATCCATGTTGTATACTTAACCAACTGTCGTAGAGAGAAGAATTGTATTTTATCTCCTCCAAGACTCCTCACTTCAACCACTACCTTCAGATGTCTTGCACAGTTTCAACGCCGCCTCTACCCCCCCCCCCCCCTCTTAAATAGTGTCTTGTGTTTGGTGGTGGTGTGTGTCTGTGTGTGTGTGTGTGTGTGTGTGTGTTCTATTTTTTGTTTTTTCTTGAGTGAGGTTCAACTTGCATCTTATTCTCTGCACGACCCACAGCTGCCTTAAGACGTCCTACTCCAAGATGGTGCCAGTCCCCACCCCCCCCTCCCTCCTCTCACCCCTCACCCTTGCACCATCCCGGCCCTCTCCCCTCATCGGGCCTTCACCATCATCCTCTCACCAGGGCCACACCAGTCCTCAGGTCTTCACCAGTCCCCAGGTCTTCACCAATCCCCAGGTCTTCACCAGCCCCCAGGTCTTCACCAGTCCCCAGGTCTTCACCAGTCCCCAGGTCCTCACCAGTCCCCAGGTCCTCACCAGTCCCCTCACCAACACCACCACTTCCCTCAACACACCTTAGTCTTCTCTGTTCTTCTCCCGGCACCTGCTCAGAATTTTTCCACCTCCTTCCTTCCCTCCTCCTCCTCCTCCTCCTCCTCCTCTACATTTCCCCCCAACACTGAGTTTCAACATGGGTGAAGTCCTTGGTTTCCCAGCAGTTTTCACCGTATGTTTGCTGCTCCTCCTCCCTGACCCACCTCTTCCTTTCTTACCTATATTTATAAAGTCTCTGATTTCCGTATTTGTATATTTATTTATATTATTATTATTATTATTATTATTATTAATATACAAACTCACCAGATATATACATAAAGGAACAAACCATAATAACATGATCCTACTGAGCCTGCAACACTCATCCCTCGGTGGTCGAATCCAATTAGCCTTGAGGTTGAAACGCCACATACCTATTTAACACCTGGAGAGCCGAGCTGGGCGTGTGTGGCCGAGTCTCTATTAACTCACCGCCCTCACTCAGGCTCTACCCCACGACCTAGGCCACCACCCCACACCTGGAGGGCCGACCTAGGCCACCACCCCACACCTGCTAAAATAAGAATACGAAAAATAAACAAAGGCTGTGTGTTTGTTTATTTAATTGTTTTGTAGTGAACTTGTAGAATAAACAAATGGGTGGAATTCTGACTTGATACTGAGCTTGTTCGGGCAAGAAATGTATTTATGTATGTATGCATGTATGTATGTATGTATGTATGTATGTACAGTATCATCTCACACTTTAACAAGTGCAAAAATATTTGTGATGTTTCCATTTTTTACACACACACACACACACACACACACACACACACACACACTCACACTCTCTCCCTCTCTCTCTCTCCATCGTATCTCCCCTGAGGTAGAGCTAGGTCATTTGTATCTCCCTTGGGGTAGAGCTAGGTCACTTGTACCTCCCCTGAGGTAGAGCTAGGTCACTTGTTCCTCCCCTGAGGTAGAGCTAGGTCACTTGTACCTCCCCTGAGGTAGAGCTAGGTCACTTGTTCCTCCCCTGAGGTAGAGCTAGGTCACTTGTTCCTCCCCTGAGGTAGAGCTAGGTCACTTGTACCTCCCCTGAGGTAGAGCTAGGTCACTTGTTCCTCCCCTGAGGTAGAGCTAGGTCACTTGTTCCTCCCCTGAGGTAGAGCTAGGTCACTTGTTCCTCCCCTGAGGTAGAGCTAGGTCACTTGTGCCTCCCCTGAGGTAGAGCTAGGTCACTTGTGCCTCCCCTGGGGTGAACTAACTAACTCCTGGCTGCGGCCCGCCCAGGAAGGAAGCAATTCGTGACGCCTTTTGCATATGTATGTATGTATGTATGTATGCATGTATGTCTATGTAAGTATATCTGTTTGTGTGTATGTACAGTATGTATGTAGCCCAATTTTTCAATTGTAATTTAGTAAGAGATTTGAGTCTGTCATTAGCAGTCGTGGCTCTGCCGTGGTCAGGGCCCACACACGTGTTACAGCCCGTCATCACCATAGATTACACTGAGACTGGCTTACGGTCATCACACTAAGCCGGATGTTTGTGTTGATCATCACACTAAGCCGGATGTTTGTGTTGATCATCACACTAAGCCGGATGTTTGTGTTGATCGTCACACTAAGCCGGATGTTTGTGTTGGTCATCACACTAAGCCGGATGTTTGTGTTGATCATCACACTAAGCCGGATGTTTGTGTTGATCATCACACTAAGCCGGATGTTTGTGTTGATCATCACACTAAGCCGGATGTTTGTGTTGATCATCACACTAAGCCGGATGTTTGTGTTGATCATCACACTAAGCCGGATGTTTGTGTTGGTCATCACACTAAGCCGGATGTTTGTGTTGGTCATCACACTAAGCCGGATGTTTGTGTTGGTCATCACACTAAGCCGGATGTTTGTGTTGATCATCACACTAAGCCGGATGTTTGTGTTGATCATCACACTAAGCCGGATGTTTGTGTTGATCATCACACTAAGCCGGATGTTTGTGTTGATCATCACACTAAGCCGGATGTTTGTGTTGATCATCACACTAAGCCGGATGTTTGTGTTGATCGTCACACTAAGCCGGATGTTTGTGTTGATCGTCACACTAAGCCGGATGTTTGTGTTGATCGTCACACTAAGCCGGATGTTTGTGTTGATCATCACACTAAGCCGGATGTTTGTGTTGATCGTCACACTAAGCCGGATGTTTGTGTTGATCGTCACACTAAGCCGGATGTTTGTGTTGATCGGCACACTAAGCCGGATGTTTGTGTTGATCGTCACACTAAGCCGGATGTTTGTGTTGATCGTCACACTAAGCCGGATGTTTGTGTTGATCGTCACACTAAGCCGGATGTTTGTGTTGATCGTCACACTAAGCCGGATGTTTGTGTTGATCATCACACTAAGCCGGATGTTTGTGTTGATCATCACACTAAGCCGGATGTTTGTGTTGATCGTCACACTAAGCCGGATGTTTGTGTTGATCATCACACTAAGCCGGATGTTTGTGTACTATCTGTCGTGACTTCTCCATCCCTCATGTCTGGCTGTGCCTTGAACCCCAGCATGCCTTCCATCCTTTCACAACCTTAACCTAAAAAGAAAAAAAAAACAGTGGTGGTGGTGGTGACATGGTGGTGGTGGTGATGGTGACAGTGGTGGTGGTGATGGTGGTAGTGGTGGTGGTGACAGTGGTGATGGTGGTGGTGGTAGTGGTGGTGGTGGTGGTGGTGATGGTGACAATGGTGATGGTGGTGGTGGTGGTAGTGGTGGTGGTGGTGGTGGTGATGGTGACAATGGTGATGGTGGTGGTGGTGGTGGTGATGGAGGGGCCGAGCATAATAAGACTGGTTTAAAGTGTAGTGAAGTAAGTCCCTGGTTATAGCTGAAGGAGTAAAGTTTAGGCCGACATGAAAGTTAGTTAGTTTAATGGATCTCTTAATGGTGTAGCGGCAAGAACTTCAAGCACAAGCTGATGTGTGTGTGTGTGTCACTCCCCGCCAGGTATGGTGTACACGTGTGAGAGGCGTGTATACAAGAGCGGATGTTTACACACAGGACACACACATGTGCTCCGTCGACCGTCTGTCGGTACTGACGTCACGCCAAATTAGGAAGTACAGGTGTGTAAACATCACCTCCCGCCACCTCACCTGCTCCCAAATTTACCTCCCTTTATAAATTACGAATAAACCGGAGAATAATGAGTCCTTAATGAGGAGGAGTGTCGGTGGTGTGTGATTAGTGTGTTGCCTTGACCAGCTTAGCCAATAGGAAGAGAGTCAGTGATGAACGACTTGGCGAACAGTTAATATCATGTTTTAGGGGCACTGTGTACCTTGTTCTCGTGTACAGGGTCGTTTAGTCCAGTTCTGCATAACGTAGCATGTGTTTAACGCCTTTGGGGGTCGTGAAGCTAGATCCAGATTCTCTTGTATTGTCAGTTTGTTTTTGTCTGAATGCTTGTTATATGTGATGGTATTCTTAGTCTCTCTCTAGCCCTCACCTGCCTGACCTCCCCTAACCCCTCTGCTACCCAGCCCTCATCTCCCCGGTCACCCCTCACCCCTCTACTACCCAGCCCTCACCCACTCCAGCCCCACCCCTCTACTACCCGGCCCTCACCCACTCCTGCCCAGCCCTCACCCACTCCAGCCCCACCCCTCTACTACCCGGCCCTCACCCACTCCTGCCCAGCCCTCACCCACTCCTGCCCCACCCCTCTACTACCCAGCCCTCACCCACTCCTGCCCCACCCCTCTACTACCCAGCCCTCACTCCTTCCTACCCCACCTGGGCACAAGGGAGGGAGGTCTGGTAACTACAGTGACGTGTCAGTAAACATAGGTGTGACCCATTAACCTTCACTCTGCTTATTTCTTTGCTGTGTCGACCACCACAAACCGGGGGGGGGGGTGGAGGGGGGGGGGCAGCACCAGGGTGAAGACCAGCCAGGTGAGGGCAGGTGAGGACAGACGAGACCCGGGAGGTGAGGGTGAGCGTGTGAGAAGAAGTAAACAACCTGTGGGCGGCGTTAAACATACGCCCGCCATCGCCGTAGTTGTTTACGTTACCTTACTCCAGGGGATCATCTGAGGTTTACGCACCCCAGCTTATTTTACCTGATGATTAAACCTGACCTGACCGAACCTAACCTAACCTAACCTCTCCTAACCTAACCTAACCTCTCCTAACCTAACCTAACCTAACCTCTCCTAACCTAACCTAACCTCTCCTAACCTAACCTAACCTAACCTAACCTAACCTAACCTAACCTAACCTAACCTAACCTAACCTAACCTCCTCTAGATGACATTAGGAAGTTTGATGATCAGGTGATATAAGTTGGGGTGCTTAATCTTTAGGTGATCCCTACGCGGTTCATTTACCCCTTCGGTGTTATTGACTCGTACCTTCACCTGGGGCATGAGGGCACCCCCCCCCCCCCCACAACTCGGGTATAGTAGAGAGCGGAAGTAAACACAGGAAGTGGGGGGAGGCGCCAGGCTCAGGTTATTCTGGGGTGTTGTAAATTTTCATTGTCTAAAATAAAGTTGTGATCAAGGCGGCGGATTAGCTAAAGGTGGTCGGTCACCTCAAGATTGACCGCCTTACACTAAACTAACCTCAACTCACCTAATCTAATCTAACCTAATCTAAATTAACCTATCACTAACATAACATAACATAACATAACATAACGTAACCCTCCAAGTAACGATACAGTGGGGAAATAAGCTTAGGGGGGGGGGGGGCGACTGTTAAAGGAATCCATATTAAAGCCAGTTAACATCTACCTCTGTTTTATTTGAATATATTATAATGACATGAATAAGATAACATTAGGTAAAAATAACTAAAAAAAAAAACAAAACACAATAAAAATATAAGAATTTTTAAGTGTGATTTATTTATATTTTATTACTATCATATTTTTTATTATTATTATTCATTTTATTTTGTGTTGAAGATAAACCCAAGACTTTTACTTCAATATTATTCTTAATGTCCTTTTATATAACCGAGAAATAATGACAACTAAGAGAATACAATAGAATGGATGAGTCACCGTCACTCACCCACTAAGAATCATCCGGTGAAAACGTCTCGGGAAATGCTGAGGAGACACCAACTCACACTCTCTCTCTCTCTCGAATAACAGTACAAAACTATCCCTGTATACTGTTGAATATATACACCACAAGGGCCAGGAGGGTGTATATATAGCACTGTATTTATCGTGTCTGTATGAATATTTCGTCGATCTGGAACACAATTTCTTGTTATTTTCTGTCATTTCCCTCACAGCATCCGGGAGGTCTGGGTGATGACGTCATGCGGTAGAGCTATTATTCACACCGGGGAAAATAATGGATGATGGTGGCGGTAGTGGTGGTGGTGTTGTTGGTGGTGATAATGTTGGTGGTAGTGGTATTAATGGTGGTGTTGGTGATGATGATGGTGATGGTGATTATGTTTTTGGTGGTGATGGTGTTCGTGGTTGTGGTGGTAGTTGTAGTGGTGTTGGTGATGACACAAACACCTTTAAGCATTAGGTTGACGTGTTTGTGTACCTTGGAAAACTTGTCTATATTGAAGCTTAACTTATATTGATCGTTTAAGTTATGAAAATCAGAAGGCGAAACAAGTGAAGGTCATCCATCGTGTGAATGTTGGTGTTGCAGATGGGTGAAGGTCATCCATCGTCTGAATGTTGGTGTTACAGATGGGTGAAGGTCATCCATCGTCTGAATGTTGGTTTTACAGATGGGGGAAGGTCATCCATCGTGTGAATGTTGGTATGACAGATGGATAAACGTCATCCATCGTCTGAACGTTGATGGCTGCCACTGTCGTCCACCTGGAAAATTGACGTCAATACACTGCCATTGTTTACAACTGGTGAACAAAAACGCTACATCATTATGACATTAAATAAAACACAAGTAACTATCACGTAATGTGTCGTATTTTTCTGTGACTTGTTTTCATGTTACTTTCAGTTTTCCTCCATTACACTTTTATGTCAAGACTGGCAGCGTTGTGTGCATTGATTTCATGGTCACTCGGGCGCTGGGAGGTAATTTACATGATAGGATGGTTGGGAGGAGTGTGTAGTGTGGGGGGGTACCTGTGGTGGAGGGTTGGGGTGGCTCTGAATGCCTGTGGTGGAGTGTGGGGGTGACTCTGTATGCCTGTGGTGGAGAGAGTGGAGGGTAGCTGTGTGTGCCTGTGGTGGAGGGTGGGGGTAGCTGTGTGCGCCTGTGGTGGAGGGTGGGGGTGGCTGTGCGGGTGTTCCTGTGGTGGAAGGTGGGGGTGGCTTTGCGTGCCTGTAGTGGAGGGTGGATGGCTTTTTTGTAGAGGAAGAAGGGGTGAAAGGAAATTAGAGGTGGGGGAAGGAAGTTATAGTTCGGGAATTGAAGAAAATTAGGAGGAGGTAGAAGGAGGCGGGCTGATTGTGTGTGCCTGTGATGGAGAGAGATGGAGGGGTGAAAGAAGATTAGAGGAGGGGGGAAGGAAGTTATAGTTCGGAAATTGAAGAAATTTAGGAGGAGGTAAGAGAGGGCGGGCTGACCGCCTAGCTAAGCTAATGGTGTGTTAGGGTTGTGTCATGGGTTAGTTATTGTCTGTCGGTACAGGCACTAGACATCCTACCCTATCCCATATATGGGTGTTTTGAGGGCCTTATTTCATATTCCGCCAACCCTACTGGCGGATGCTGGTCTAGGGAGGTTGTCTATTGCCTGGTTGTATAGATCGGGGGTGGTAACGGACCTTTTGAAATTTGGTAACTTTTTGGGAACCATGTATGGTTGTTGTCGTTATCTGGTGGGAGTCTTTGAAGGAGTTCTTGCTCTGATCGTTCTATCTTTTGCTAGACTCTGCTGGCCAGGGTGTGCAGCTGCTGGTTGATGGGTTTTATTCTCGGGTCTCTAACTATCTCGGCTGTGGTTCTGGTGAAGGGGTGTCTCTTACCTGTAACGAATCTTAGGGCTTCATTTTGGACCAGGAGGTAAGTGTGGTGGGGAGGGAGGGAGAGTGTGCCTGTGGAGGGGAGGTAGGGAGGGAGGGTGTGCCAGCAGTGGAGAGGTAGTGTAGGAGCTGGGAGTGCCAATAAGTAATGCTGGTCTTGGGGGAAATTGAGGCATATATTTTACTGGGTGACGATGTGGTGGTGATGGTGGGGTTATGCTAGGTCAGGACGGGGGAAGGATAACATAGGTTAGTGGGTCAGGAGGATGTGTCGAGGACGAGGATTAGTCAGGTGGACGTGTCGAGGATTGGTCAGGAGGATGTGTCTAGGACGATAATTGGTCAGGAGGATGTGTCTAGGACGAGGATTTGTCAGGAAGATGTGTCGAGGACGATGATTGGTCAGGAGGATATATCAAGGAACAGATCACAACCAACATAAAGTTAAAATTTGAGGGGAAAAAAAAAAAACTCTTCTTCACACAGCCAAAAGACACTATACACCCCATCAGTAAAGGCGGGTGTGTGGGTAGAGTGGACCGTACGCCTCGTGTTTACTGAGTCATACAGCCATCATAAACCCTTGCTGATGTGATGGATGGTGCTCCACTATTACCTGCCTCTTGAAAGCTCCTGTAGTTCACGCCTTATACACCTGATGATGCTTCTTAGGTCTTATTAACAGTCTTGTGAATAGTGCACACCTTCTTCTTCTTCTTCATCTTCTTTCTTCTTTCTTCTTCTGCCTGCTTTCTTCCGTTTTGCTTCTTCTCCTCCTTTCCTTTTCCTATTCTCCTTTCCCCACTCTCCTCCTTCCCCACCTTTCTCTTCTTTCATCTCCACCCTCTTCGTCCTCCTCTTACCCCACCCTCCTCCACCTTCCTCTTCCTACTCCACCTTCCTCTTCCCACTCCACCTTCCTCTCCTTCCCACTCCACCTTCCTCTCCCTTCTACTCCACCTTCCTCTTCCTACTCCACCTTCCTCTCCCTTCTACTCCACTTTCCTCTCCCTTCTACTCCACCTTCTCCTCCATGCACGCCACCACAGCACAGTCTGGTAGCCTCAGTACACCACCGTCAACTGTGATGGAGAACTTCACTTTACTGCTAAATATTTACACTGGGAAAATTACAGTTAGTTATGTGAGGTTTCTCCCCATAACTTACTCTCCCTCCTTCCCTCCCTCCTTCTCTCCCTCCCTTTCTCCTTCCCTCTCTCCTTCTCTCCCTCCTCCTCCTCCTTCCTTGACCCTCACTACCCCATGTTCAGTGGTCGTATGTCTTTCATTTCGTTCTCGTACAGTTTTAATGTGGTTTTTCATTTGTTGTTCATTGTGGAAAAACACGATGATTTATGAGTAATTCTTTTAATAAGTCAGGTGCGAGATACGAGATGTGGTGATAATAGTGATAGTAGTAATGTTGATAGTAGAAGTAGTAGTAATAGTAGTAGTAGTAGTAACATTATTATTATTATTATTATTATTATTATTATTATTATTATTATTATTATTATCATATATGGCCCAACAGTATATAAGGTCGTATGTTATTAGTATCGTCCATTAACTTGTTATATCATAAAACATCGGATTTTTATATTATATAGTATAAGTCGTATCACCTAGTTAATTATTTTAAGGGATACATCAGAGTCGTGTATAATTAAATATCCTCCATCAACTCGTCCTGTAAGGCATATCCCTCCCTCCCTCCCTTCTCTCCCTCCCTCCCTCCCTCCCTCCCTCCCTCCCTTCTCTCCCTCCCTCCCTCCCTCTCTCCCTCCCACTAACAGGAAGTTAATAAATAATCACTATATCCGTAACTTGATTGGCGCTATATTACTACATGGGGGGGAGTTACAGCTCATAGTTTATCTGGTATACTTCAGTAAGTTTACCTTAATAATTGTAGCCTATATTTACCTTAGCTAATCTGTTTTCACCCTTAATAATATTATTTTTTTTAGTTCACCTCACTTGACCTAGTTTACCATAGTCTACCTCAAGTTTACCTTACTGGAATTAGTTAACCTCAGAGGGAGGAAGGGAGGAAGGGAGTTTGCTTGGGGTGGGAGGTGAGATATCTTGCAATTCGCAGTATCGATCGGTGTGTGGGTTCCGGAGGGGTGGTCGGTCGGTCTTCCCTCCCTCATTCCCTCCGTCTCTCCCTCCCTCCCTCACACACACTCCCTCTCCCTATCCCTCCTTTCCTACCTCCCTAGTTCAAGGTCACTGCTGCCGTGTATAACAGTGTGGTGCAGGGAATGGGATCAGCACCGTCACATGTACGCTATCTTGGCCTGTGAGTGTTGCCTCTCCCCATCACCCCTCTCCCCATCATCCCCTCACCCCATCACCCCCTCACCCCATCACCCCCTCACCCCATCACCCCCTCACCCCATCACCCCTTCCCCATCACTCCCCATCACCCTCTTCCCCCATCACCCACACCCCTACCCCCGTCACTACCCGAAATCACCGTCAATGAATCCCTCACAAGACCCTCAAGGCTGAGACGGGAGCAGTCGAGAAGTGATGGTAAAGTACGATAGACAGACGATACATGATGATAACGTAAGATAGACAGACGATAGATGATGATAAAGTAAGATAGACAGACGATAGATGATGATAAAGTAAGATAGACAGACGATAGATGATGACGACCTAATACGCTATTCAATAGACACTAATTACCCATTGTTTGGCAGGTGTAAAAAAGGTACAACACGATCGATCGGATAATGAGAGAGAGAGAGAGAGAGAGAGAGAGAGAGAGAGAGAGAGAGAGAGAGAGAGTTCAGCTGCCCTAAAAATAAAATGATTCACAATAGCGTAACTATTCACTCCATAAACTGTACATAACTGAATGGATAAACACACACACACACACACACACGCTCTCTCTCTCTCTCTCTCTCTTAAAACCATTCACAAGGAACCATTGAAGTGACCTTGAAGGGGTAGAGCAAAGCGTGTGGGGGAGAGTGGTGGAGTCGGTACTCTTATGGAATATTAATACTACTCCAAGGTAACCAGCCCTCCTCCAGCCCTCCTCCAGCCCCCCTCCAGCCCTCCTCCAACAACGATTTTCTAGTTGTAGTGTGTTGACGTGGGCGGGGAGTGAGTGACAGGTGGAGTGGGGGGAGTGTTTAGGTACGCTTAGGAGTAGAGGAGTATAGGGGAGGGGAGGAGAAGAGGAGATAGTGGAGTGGAGTGGAAGAGGAGGAAGGGGAGGTGGGAAAGTGGAGGAGTGGGATGGGGAAGAGGAAGTGGAAGAGTGATGAAGGGAGGGTGGAGTAGAGGTAGAAGGGGAGGTGTTCAACTTTCAATAATTTAGTATAGGTGTGGTCTAGTATAATTGGTTGTAATTATAGGCTTATTATTATGAACTGTGTCCTTATATGATCATTATAGGAATATTATTATAGACTTTCATTATATAAGATTGTGTTAGACTTGAAATTGTAATCATTTCAGGGTAATTATTGACATATCATTATAGCTCATATTATTATAGCTCATGAAAGAATTGATTATATATCTATCATCATAGGATTATATATGGCTGGATTATTATCATCTGAACTGGGATATCATGACTGTTATGGTTTGGTGACAGTTATCTAGAGACTGTCAGTTTTGCAGGACAGTTACTTGCCATGACAACTAGGGTGAGAGCGAGTGAGTGTGACTGTCGTGGGAAGACTTGACTGGATGGGTCGAGACGTCAATAATTTAGACTGAACAAAAGGTCTCGGTCGTACTCTAAAGAAGGGGAGTGAGTGGCCCGCTCCTCCGACTGACTGACTGGCTGGCTGACCGCTCTTATTCAGTGTAGATTGAAGCTATTTATGTGATTCTACTTCAAGGTTATATTGGTTAGGTTAGGTTAGGTTAGGTTAGGGGAGACAGTAGGGTCGCAACATCGATTTTCAGGTTATAATTTTCCAGGGGTCAATATTCCCATGGGTCAATATATCCAGGGGTCAATATTTTCCAGGGTCAGTATTCTCAAGGGTCAATATTCTCCATGGGTCAATATTTTCCATAGGTCAATATTCCCAGGGGTCAATATTCCCAAGGGTCAATATTCCCCAGGGGTCAATATATTCCAGGGATCAATACTTCACACAAGGGTCAAATCATCTCATAAGGGGTCAGAGATATATAGCTCCACCCTGAACACCCTAACGTTGGCCCTCGCGTGACACTAAATACAAACTTCATCTTTTACTCTCAACTTAGGTTTTGAGGTCAATTTTAACGCTCTATACTTAACCCATTACACCTTATTTATTATACACAAAGACACTGTCATATTCCGTGGTAATAATTCAGGCTACAGGAACAGGATATAAAGACGAAATTGGAGTAAGAGAAATCAATAATGTATAACAAACTAGTGAAGGAAACAGAAAATGGGAAGAATTTTAGCGATGAGGAACTGTTATTGTTTTCGGGAGACCAAATTTCTGGTGACTTTTTTTTTTTATGGATGTAATTCTTTTTATTCTTCGTATTTATTAGGGTTTGGTTGGTCGTATTTCATATTTCTTAGTTTGTTCGACTATGTGTGAATTTATACTAAGATGCATAAAACAGTGAAAATAGTAAAGCGTAACGAATATAGAATAATAAAAATCAATAAGAAATTAACACCAAATTTGTATAATGAAAATTAGTCAATCAAATATACGACCTTGGATAAATAAACACAAATAACTAAAGCTGAACTTGAGGTGACAAATAATACCGTGACAAAAACAACTATAAATAACACAAATAACATGATAAATACTTAGACAGTTATTTACAGCGGCGCTACATGACACAGTACAATCACCGTGTGTTTATATACTGTATGTGGCTGGCAGTGCACGGGACAGTCACTCTGCTGGACACTACTGAGGGAATGAATATTTGATCAGTGTGTCAGGATGTTGTAGTAACTTTTATATACGCTTAACTGAGCTAGAGATGTTGGAGGGGAGAAAAAGCTTTAAGTTGTGATCGTTGTTATGGTTGGTATGATTAAGCTTGATAAATGTGAGGTTGTTCCAGTAATCTAGTGGATCTCAGCGTTCACGAAGCCTTCGAGTTGACGCCAGATAAGGTTTTAAAGCTTGTGAGAGATGCAGCTATTGTAGGGGTAAAATTATAAAAGAAAAATATTCCTTGATGAAGCTTTTTTTTTTAAACTTACTTTATACAATACACATCAATAATGTATACGATAAAACATACAACAAAGATATTTATAAAGAATATGTACTAACACAATTTGGGTGAGGGTGAATGATCTGAAGTTATTGCGGGGGTCCATTATACAACAGGCTCCTACAATACACACACAAGACACTGCTTCTATTATTCACCATCTCGTGTACGATACGAAGATGGTGTTGTATTTTCATATCACAACTTTGACTTTAGCTTAATTAAAGTTTGCTCCGTGGAGGAATTACACCGTCTTCTCTTATTAGTTTTGGAGAAATTTTTTTTTTTTTTTTTTGCTTGGCGTTCAAAGTTTTCTGTTGAAAGTTAAGAGTTTTTTTATATGTGAACTTGGATGACTAGGAATGAGAACTCAACGAGGACATTAGAGGCGGTAAATTACACCTGGCTGGTCCTAACAAGCGTCAAGATGCAGAAAGTAATGTAATTAGAGATTATTGGACTGTGTGATCCAGGCTCCCAGATTCATCAAGGTTCGTATGTTGATTTTTATTCCCAACTGGTGGCGTAGGACAGCTTTACCTGGCTAAGGCTGGCGACCCTTTCTCTCTCGTCAGCAGTTATAAGATAGGTATATTTAACGAATTATCCTCGAGATATTGAACTCATAAATACTTTGGCTGCGTTTGATTCTGTACACGTCGTCACTCTCCCAGGTGATCCAGAGGGTTAGCAGGTTGGGTTAGGTTGGGTCAGGTTGGGTTAGGTTGGGTCAGGTTGGGTCATTTGCGGAAGAAAGGTTATGGAAGAAAAGTGTCTTAGAATAGTCTGAACTATTGAGTGCAGCCATAAAATTCTCAAAATTCTTTGGGTGGCAACAAGTGAATTTTGCCGTATCTATACCCTCGCCTGTAGGGCCATTAATTTTTGGTTTCAGTGTTATTCCCAGAATTCGTAATACTGTACAGTATATTCAACTGGGAGGCCATTAAGTGTGGAACAGTCACTGAAGCCAGAAGTGACAGCAGCACCCGGGCCAGTTGTGTGACCCAGACCAATGTTGTCATGTATGTACGTTTTCTCCCACCACGACTCCCTCCTTCCTGTCCTCATCTCGTGTCCGTTTTCTATGGGTGAGAGGCGAGCCGCGGAGGCTGCTCTACATTCTAACAGATTCTCTCTCTGTTCGCAACACTTTAATGTCTCACTTTATAATACCCTGATGGTGTTGTATGAATCATAAGTAAGAGTTAGAAGTTTTTGTGTTTACATTTACACACTTGACGTTGTTTTGAACTCAAGACATCTGATAAATGAATCGTCAGTTCATCACTGTATTATCTTTGTCAGCAGGAGTTATACAGTAGTGGTGGCCAGTTGTATAATGTTAACTTACCTCAACGCTGTACAGTACCTCAACAAACGTGTATCTTTCTGGCTAATAACTGTCCACACTACAGTACACTGACTATAAACACCACATTTAATGACTCTGCTGTAAGTGAACTGGTAACTCCTTCCTGTGTGTGCTGACGACAGAGGATGGCCATTAGTGTCGCTGTCTGCTGGTGGCCATTAGTGTCTCTGTCTGCTGGTGGCCATTAGTGTCTCTGTCTGCTGGTGGCCATGAGTGTCGCTGTCTGCTGGTGGCCATGAGTGTCTCTGTCTGCTGGTGGCCATAAGTGTCGCTGTCTGCTGGTGGCCATAAGTGTCTCTGTCTGCTGGTGGCCATAAGTGTCGCTGTCTGCTGGTGGCCATGAGTGTCTCTGTCTGCTGGTGGCCATAAGTGTCGCTGTCTGCTGATGGCCATAAGTGTCGCTGTCTGCTGGTGGCCATAAGTGTCGCTGTCTGCTGGTGGCCATAGATGTCGCTGTCTGCTGGTGGCCAACTAATGTCGCTGTCTGCTGGTGGCCATAGGTGTCGCTGTCTGCTGGTGGCCATAAGTGTCGCTGTCTGCTGGTGGCCATGAGCGTCGTTGTCTGCTATTGCCCGTAAGTGTCGCTGTCTGCTGGTGGCCATAAGTGTCGCTGTCTGCTGGTGGCCATAAATGTCGCTGTCTGCTGGTGGCCATAAGTATCGCTGTCTGCTGATAGCCATAAGTGTCGCTGTCTGCTGATGGCCATGAGCGTCGCTGTCTGTTGGTGGCCATAAGTGTCGCTGTCTGCTGGTGGCCATAAGTATCGCTGTCTGCTGGTGGCCATAAGTGTCGCTGTCTTCTGGTGGCCATAAGTGTCGCTGTCTGCTGGTGGCCATAAGTGTCGCTGTCTGCTGGTGGCCATAAGTGTCGCTGTCTGCTGATGGCCATAATTGTCGCTGTCTGCTGATGGCCATAAGTGTCTCTGTCTGCTGGTGGCCATAAGTGTCGCTGTCTGCTGGTGGCCATAAGTATCGCTGTCTGCTGGTGGCCATAAGTATCGCTGTCTGCTGGTGGCCATAAGTATCGCTGTCTGCTGGTGGCCATAAGTGTCGCTGTCTGCTGATGGCCATGAACGTCGCTGTCTGCTGATGGCCATGAACGTCGCTGTCTGCTGATGGCCATAAATGTCGCTGTTTGCTGATGGCCATAAGTGTCGCTGTCTGCTGGTGGCCATAAGTGTCGCTGTCTGCTGATGGCCATGAACGTCGCTGTCTGCTGGTGGCCATAAGTGTCGCTGTCTGCTGGTGGCCATAAGTGTCGCTGTCTGCTGGTGGCCATAAGTATCGCTGTCTGCTGATGGCCATAAGTGTCGCTGTCTGCTGATGACCATAAGTGTCGCTGTCTGCTATTGGCCGTAAGTGTCGCTGTCTGCTGATGGCCATAAGTATCGCTGTCTGCTGATGGCCATAAGTGTCGCTGTCTGCTGGTGGCCATAGGTGTCGCTGTCTGCTGGTGGCCATAAGTGTCGCTGTCTGCTGGTGGCCATAAGTGTCGCTGTCTGCTGATGGCCATAAGTGTCGCTGTCTGCTGGTGGCCATAAGTGTCGCTGTCTGCTGATGGCCATAAACGTCGCTGTCTGCTGGTGGCCATAAGTGTCGCTGTCTGCTGGTGGCCATAAGTGTCGCTGTCTGCTGGTGGCCATAAGTGTCGCTGTCTGCTGATGGCCATAAGTGTCGCTGTCTGCTGATGGCCATAAGTGTCGCTGTCTGCTGGTGGCCATAAGTGTCGCTGTCTGCTGGTGGCCATAAACGTCGCTGTCTGCTGGTGGCCATAAGTGTCGCTGTCTGCTGATGGCCATAAGTGTCGCTGTCTGCTGATGGCCATAAGTGTCGCTGTCTGCTGATGACCATAAGTGTCGCTGTCTGCTATTGGCCATAAGTGTCTCTGTCTGCTGGTGGCCATAAGTGTCGCTGTCTGCTGGTGGCCATAAGTGTCGCTGTCTGCTGATGGCCATAAGTATCGCTGTCTGCTGATGGCCATAAGTGTCGCTGTCTGCTGGTGGCCATAAGTGTCTCTGTCTGCTGGTGGCCATAAGTGTCGCTGTCTGCTGATGGCCATAAGTATCGCTGTCTGCTGATGGCCATAATTTACAACTTGCACACACAGCAACATATTCAAGTTCATGGCAGCCATTGTGAAAGCTTTAAACAATCACAACACAACAATGGAACTAACGTCATGAACTAAAGTGTATGATATATGTATGGATAAAGGTATACACCGTATGAAATGACTGGGAGAACGTCATGTTAACCTGTTGTTTAATTGGGGTTGGGTACTGTATCTGTGTATGGTAATTCAGCGTAATTATTCATTATCAGTAATTATACCATTTTAATGATGTTCGTCACAGCTTGGTTGTGTCAGGAACATCCACTAATTAATTAATTATCGTGCACCTCATCCATGGTCACCACACACACACACACGACACATACACACACATACACGACACACACACACATACACACGACACATACACACACACATACACGACACACACACACACACACACATACACACACACGACACACACACACACACACACATACACGACACACACACACACACACACACACACACACATATACTGTACACGACACACACACACATACACATACATGATACACACACACACACACACACACACATTTACATATATACTCGTATACACGGCTGGATAGAGGTTATGGAGGATAATCAATAAGAGAGGGAGAGTAAGGAGGGGGTGACCTTGTTAGGGAGAATGAAGGAGGGAAGGAAGGAAGGAAGGAGAGAAGGCTAATTTGGGAGGAGCGAGAGGGTTGATTACTAAGGTGGCGAGGGAAAGGAATAACCAGCTGTCAGGGTCCTAGACTTAGTTATACACACAGGATACTCACAGGACATTCACAGGATACTCATAGGATATACACACAGGATACTTACAGGTTCGTGTATAAAATTTCCTTTGGATCACTTTAAGGTTAGGTTAGGTTAGGTTAGGTTAGGTTAGGTTAGTGTTAGGTTAGATTAGATTAGGTTAGTGTTAGGTTAGGTTAGGTTAGGTTAGGTTAAAAAGAGATAACCTTTCCCTCCTCAAATTGACAACCCTAAGGAAAACTATATGTCGTTTTCAACCTCAAAATGACGGCGATATTATTCTTGACTCTCCACTCTATAAGAGCCCAACAAAATGGCGTCAAATATACTCCAAGACCCTAGACTCTACCTTAGAAAACACCCAAAATGACTTCCTAATGTGGCCTGAAAATCAACCATAACTTACATTTTTTTTCTCAGCCCTAAGTTAAGGGAAGAAATTAACCTGTAGTTTCTCTGGGAATTTGAGACTGTGACCTAGTGTTGAAGGGCCCACCAAGAGAGACGGACGGGAGGCTGGCACTGGCACTTAGGCACTTACAGGGTGGTGGGGAAATAAGTACTACACCAGGAGGACAGAAATGACGCAGGAGACTTTGTAACTGGTGTTCTTAGACTGTCTGTCTGTCTGTCTGTCTGTCTGTCTGTCTTACCTTCCTTAACATAATAGGGAACGTTTTAAACAATGTTGTGACCATTTTGCTGTACGTGTGGTCTGCCTCGTGTGATGACTGGTAGAGGAAGGACAGATGCTGTACACGTGTAAGATCTTCTATACGTGACCCTGGACGAGGAACCTCCCTCCCTCAAGTGTGGAGAGGAAGCTGAAACTCCTCCCTCTCCTCGCCGCTTCTTCCTTATCTATTCTCTACCTCTCCCTTCCTTCTCTTTCCTCCTTTCTCCCTTTTATGTCATTTTGTTTTTCTTCTATTTCTCATCCTTTCTCCCTCTCTCATTTTCCCCTCCTCACTTTCTTCCTCTCTCCCTCCCTCCCTCTTTCCCTATCTTCCTTCTCCCCCTTTATTTCCTCTTCCCTTCCTTTCTTTCTGTCCCTCTCTCCCCCCCCCCTCCCACTAAAATCTGACACACCACCCTTCCCCCCCCTTCCCCCTGAACGTAATTAGCATGCATCAACGTAATTATATCGCAATAATAACATTCTGGAGCCGTAATTACAAAGCAGGATTGTCCCCCCCCCCCCCACACACACACCAGTCTGTGTACCAGTCAACCGTGGTTTTGTTTCTCTGATGTGCCTGTCAGACGTCCTTTTCTACCTCCCTCCCTCTTTTTTCTACCCCACTCTGCCCCACTCTACGTTCTCTCCCTTCCTTGACCCATTTCCTTACCTCCCTCCCTCCCTCCATCCTTCACTCCCTCCCGCCATTCTTAATCTACACATATATAAATTTGACTTTTCTGGCATTTCCTTTTTATCTCTTGTTCTCCTTCTCTCTCATCTTTCTTCGTTTACGTTTATTACTCTGGTACTTCCTCTCTGTGTCTCCCTCTCATCAGTCACCATTACCCATCTTTTACTCTTTTTTCCCCTGGGTCCTTCCTCGTCACCTTCTCTGGACTCCATATGGACTGCCTTGTGTAAGTGCAGTATATATATATGGACAAATTGTATGTATTGAATTCTTGTAAAATATACCTGGAAATATACAATATATATCCTTGTATTTTACTCCCACTAAACACACATCAGCACACAAGGTGAATATAGTCAGGACAGGTCTTTGTGTTTTAGAGCTTACATAAAAGAGATGCGTTTGGCATATAAAGTTAATTGAGTTGACGTGTGTGTGTGTGTGTGTGTGTGTGTGTGTGTGTGTGTGAGTGTGTACAGGTTAAGGTACAGTTACTAGCACGTGTATAGGTTAAGGTACGGTTACTAGCACGTGTACAGGTTAAGGTACAGTTACTAGCACACGTACAGGTTGAGGTGCAGCTACTAGCACATGTACAGGTTAAGGTACAACTACTAGCACACTTACAGGTTGAGGCTAGGCTATTAATGATTGTACTCGCGAAGGGTTGAGGGTTGAGTTCTTACAGCACGTGTAACGGCTGATTGCTGTGGTCTGTCGTCAGGTCGGTGCAGCTGCTGTTAATGAGTTGTTTACGTATGCTTGGGCACGGGCGCTCGTCGGTGAGAGAGAGAGAGAGAGAGAGAGAGAGAGAGAGAGAGAGAGAGGTTGTTACGTGTGTGTGTCAGTTATTATACCGTTAGAGAACATCAATACAAACACCCAATCATCATCCAGTACACAGATCCCCGACAGCGACTTGACTTAATTGACAGCAATACCGAAATGGAGAGGTCACCAGCGCTGCAACACACACATGATAACCTCATAATTTATAACCAAAGAAGCTTTTTTTTAATGTGGCTTGGCTCTGTATTGTCTCTGATGCTTCCTGGAAATTGTGGGGTGTCCTCTCCCTCACTCCCTTCCAACTCTCCCTGTCACGCCACCCTTTCTCTCCCTCATTTCCCTCTTTCCTCCTCGTCTCCCTCTCTCCGTGTCACGTCTATGCCTCTCCCTCCCTCCCTCCCACCACACCTCTCCATCCTACCCTCCCTTCCCTCTTTACACGTAGCTGCACTGCCTCCCTTTTTTCTTCCTTCCTCTCCTCTTCCCTTCCTCCTTCTCCTCCTCCTCCTCTCCTCTTCTCCTTCTCCTCCTCTCCTCCTCCTCCTCCTCCTCCTCTCCTCTTCCCCTCCTCCTCCTCCTCAGTTTAAGAGTTATAGTGTCAGTAAAGTTTTCTGGATTTGGCAGCCTATGTTTATATACAAAGTTCACAGTGATAGATTCTCTCTTTTCTGAGACGTGTGTGTCTGTCTGTCTCTGTCTGTCTGTCTCTGTCTGTCTGTCTGTCTGTCTGTCTGTCTTTCTTATTATCAGTATCTTGACCAATTTAGTTTTACTGTAGTGACATAGTGACTTATTTAATGTACATACCTCATGTACTCAATACTGTAGTGTACTCAATGTGTAATGTACTCAATTTATCTGACTCGGGGCTCCAATTGGTGTTTGTGTTTGTATTTTTAGGAGTACGAAGTAAATTATACGTATTATTTTAGTGGTGGTGTGGTTCGTCTCTCTCTCTCTCTCTCTCTCTCTCTCTCTCTCTCTCTCTCTCTCTCTCTCTCTCTTCTTCTTCTTCTTCTTCCTCCCTCTTCTTCCCTTCTCACTCTTCTTCTTCTCCCCTCCTCTCTCTCTCTCTTCTTCTCAAGATCACTTTCCTCTTCATCCCTTCAGCTTCTTTTGGTACCTTTCCTTTCACTCTCTCCCTCCTTATTCCTTCCTTTTCATCTTATTTTTTTCGTTTTTTCCTTCCCTTTTCTTCCCTCCTATCCATTCTCTTTTCCTCTTGCTTTCCCCTCTCCTTTATTATATCTGTTCTCTTTTCTTTTTCTCCACATCTCTCATTCCCCTATTCATTTCCTCCACCTCTCCCCTAGCCCCTCTTCCTCATTTGCCTCCTCTCTCCTGTCTCTCTCTCTCTCTCTCTCTCCTACCCTTTCCCCTCTCTATCTCTCGGGCAGTGATTGTTTATATACGGTGGTGTAGGGTAATGGTGGTAGTGGGTGATGGTGGTAGTGGGTGATGGTGGTAGTGGGTGATGGTGGTGGTGGGTGATGGTGGTGGTGGGTGATGGTGGTAGTGGGTGATGGTGGTAGTGGGTAATGGTGGTAGTGGGTGATGGTGGTAGTGGGTGATGGTGGTAGTGGGTAATGGTGGTAGTGGGTGATGGTGGTAGTGGGTGATGGTGGTAGTGGATGATGGTGGTAGTGGGTGATGGTGGTAGTGGGTGATGGTGGTAGTGGGTGATGGTGGTAGTGGGTGATGGTGGTAGTGGGTGATGGTGGTAGTGGGTAATGGTGGTAGTGGGTGATGGTGGTAGTGGGTGATGGTGGTAGTGGGTGATGGTGGTAGTGGGTGATGGTGGTAGTGGGTGATGGTGGTAGTGGATGATGGTGGTAGTGGGTGATGGTGGTAGTGGGTGATGGTGGTAGTGGGTGATGGTGGTAGTGGGTGATGGTGGTAGTGGGTGATGGTGGTAGTGGGTGATGGTGGTAGTGGGTGATGGTGGTAGTGGGTAATGGTGGTAGTGGGTGATGGTGGTAGTGGGTGATGGTGGTAGTGGGTAATGGTGGTAGTGGGTGATGGTGGTGGTGGGTGATGGTGGTAGTGGGTGATGGTGGTGTAGGGTAATGGTGGTAGTGGGTGATGGTGGTGGTGGGTGATGGTGGTAGTGGGTGATGGTGGTAGTGGGTGATGGTGGTGTAGGGTAATGGTGGTAGTGGGTGATGGTGGTAGTGGGTGATGGTGGTAGTGGGTGATGGTGGTGTAGGGTAATGGTGGTAGTGGGTGATGGTGGTGGTGGGTGATGGTGGTAGTGGGTGATGGTGGTAGTGGGTGATGGTGGTGGTGGGTGATGGTGGTAGTGGTTGATGGTGGTGATGGGTGATGGTGGTAGTGGGTGATGGTGGTAGTGGGTGATGGTGGTAGTGGGTGATGGTGGTAGTGGGTGATGGTGGTAGTGGGTGATGGTGGTAGTGGGTGATGGTGGTGTAGGGTAATGGTGGTAGTGGGTGATGGTGGGTGATGGTGGTGGTGGTGGTGGGTGATGGTGGTAGTGGGTGATGGTGGTGATGGGTGATGGTGGTGGGTGATGGTAGTGGGTGATGGTGGTAGTGGGTGATGGTGGTAGTGGGTGATGGTGGTAGTGGGTGATGGTGGTAGTGGGTGATGGTGGTAGTGGGTGATGGTGGTAGTGGGTAATGGTGGTAGTGGGTGATGGTGGTAGTGGGTGATGGTGGTAGTGGGTGATGGTGGTAGTGGGTGATGGTGGTGGTGGGTGATGGTGGTAGTGGGTGATGGTGGTAGTGGGTGATGGTGGTAGTGGGTGATGGTGGTGATGGGTGATGGTGGTAGTGGGTGATGGTGGTGTAGGGTAATGGTGGTAGTGGGTGATGGTGGTGATGGGTGATGGTGGTAGTGGGTGATGGTGGTAGTGGGTGGTGTTGGTGGGTGATGGTGGTAGTGGGTGATGGTGGTGATGGGTGATGGTGGTGGGTGATGGTAGTGGGTGATGGTGGTGATGGGTGATGGTGGTGGGTGTTGGTGGTGATGGGTGATGGTGGTAGTGGGTGATGGTGGTGGGTGATGGTGGTGATGGGTGATGGTGGTGGGTGTTGGTGGTGATGGGTGATGGTGGTGGGTGATGGTGGTGTAGGGTAATGGTGGTAGTGGGTGATGGTGGTGATGGGTGATGGTGGTGGGTGATGGTGGTGATGGGTGATGGTGGTAGTGGGTGATGGTGGTGTAGGGTAATGGTGGTAGTGGGTGATGGTGGTGATGGGTGATGGTGGTAGTGGGTGATGGTGGTAGTGGGTAGATGGTGGTAGTGGATGGTGGTGGTGGGTGATGGTGGTGGGTGATGGTGGTAGTGGGTGATGGTGGTGGGTGATGGTGGTGATGGGTGATGGTGGTAGTGGGTGATGGTGGTGTAGGGTAATGGTGGTAGTGGGTGATGGTGGTGATGGGTGATGGTGGTAGTGGGTGATGGTGGTGGGTGATGGTGGTAGTGAGTGGTGGTGGTGGGTGATGGTGGTGGGTGATGGTGGTAGTGGGTGATGGTGGTAGTGGGTGATGGTGGTAGTGGGTGATGGTGGTAGTGGTGATGGTGGTGGTGGGTGATGGTGGTAGTGGGTGATGGTGGTAGTGGGTGATGGTGGTTGGTGGTGTGTAGTGGTAGTGGGTGATGGTGGTAGTGGGTGATGGTTGTTGGTGGTGTGTAGTGATAGGTGGTAGTGGGTGATGGTGGTGGGTGATGGTAGTGAGTGATGGTGGCAGTGGGTGATGGTGGTAGTGGGTGATGGTGGTAGTGGGTGATGGTGGTAGTGGGTAATGGTGGTAGTGGGTGATGGTGGTAGTGGGTCATGGTGGTGGGTGAAGGTTACTGAGTGATGGTGGTAGTGGGTGATGGTGGTTGAATAGGTGGTGGGTGGTGGTAGTAGGGTGCGGGTAGTAGGCGGTGGTGGTAGCGGTGTAGCAGTAGTGTAGGAAGCAGACCTTGAGATAGTGGGAGATACTGCAACACAAGCACCGCACTGTGCATCCCTCCTCCTCCTCCTCCTCCTCCATTCCTCATCTGGCTACTGCTTCCTCCTCCTTCCTACCTCCCTCCTTCTATTGCCACTTTTTTTTTACTTACCTCCTTCCCTCCCTCTCGCTGTTCCTTCTTTCCTCACCTTCCTTCCTAACCTAACCTCCCTCATCCTGCAATTGACTCTTCCTTCCTTCCTTCCTTCCTTCCTTCCTTTCTTCCTTCTTTCCTTAACTTGCTACTGCCTCCTCTTCCTCTCATTCTCCCTGCCACCCCCTCCCTCCTTCCCTCCCTCCCTCCCTCCCTCCCTCCTTCTACCCTCCCCTTCCTCCTTATCCCAGATACTGCAACAGCTCTCCTGTCTTCCATCAACTGGGGAGGGGGGGGGAAGGAGGGGTGAGAAGGAGGGGTGGGGGGGAATGATGTAACCTTCCTGTTCCTCAACTGGGAGAGGTAAATGGAATGGGGGGGGGGAAGGGAGAGAACCGCCTTATCTCTCATCTCATCAATTATAGGGGAAGAGGGGAAGTAGGGAGTGAGAGGGGAAGTAGGGAGTGAGAGGGGAAGTAGGGAGTGAGAGGGGAAGTAGGGAGTGAGAGGGGAAGTAGGGAGTGAGAGGGGAAGTAGGGAGTGAAGGGGAAGTAGGGAGTGAAGGGGAAGTAGGGAGTGAGAAGGGAAGTAGGGAGTGAGAGGGAAAGTAGGGAGTGAGAGGGAAAGTAGGGAGTGAGAGGGGAAGTAGGGAGTGAGGGGGAAGTGGGAAGGGCGAGGTGGAAATTAGAATGGGGAAGTGGGAAAAGGAGACGAAAGAGGAAGGGAAGATGAAGAGGTAGAGGAGGAGGAACAGGAGATACGGAGAGGGTGAGATGGAACAGTTCTCATATTTCGTCATTTCTCTCTCTCTCTCTCTCTCTCTCTCTCTCTCTCTCTCTCTCTCTCTCTCGTGTGATTTATCGGTCCACTTGACAGGTTCACTTCAGGGGCGTCACTTTATGTAGATAGAAAAAAGTAAAATGCAGAACAGGCATAACTTGATGATGTAACTGGCAGACTGGTGAGTGGGAGAGACCGTTGACTGGGAGAGACCGTTGACTGGGAGAGACCGTTGACTGGGAGAGACCGTTGACTGGTGAGTGACCGTTGACTGGGAGAGACCGTTGACTGGTGAGTGAGGGGCCGCCAGTGTGTTTATCCCCCGCCTTCTCCATTAAGCCTGTGTCTGTTTGTCTCATTGTTCTCACCTAATAACTCCATCCTACTAATGTGATGTTGGACAATACCTTGGACAATACCTTGGACAATACCTTGGACAATACCTTGGACAATACCCCTCTATCCTACTAAAAGTAGAGTGATTATGTTGGTTGGTCAGGTTAGGTTAGGTTAGGTTATCAGGGTACGGTAAGTTAAATATAGCTAGGTTAGGTTAGGTTAGGTTAGGTTATCAGGGTACGGTAAGTTAAATATGGCTAGGTTTAACTTGGATGGAAATAATGTTAATTTAAGTTATGGTAGATCACATAACATCAGTCTAAACACAGACTTAATTCTAAACATCCTCCTATTAACCTTAACTCTCCACCACCACATTAACTATCCTGCAGTTAATTGCCCTTAATGAAGAGACGTTTAAGATAAGCTGAAGATTTGGCTCCCTAACCTAACCTAACCTTACCTAACCTAACTCAACTCTAACCTAACTCAACTTTAACCTAACTCAACTCTAACCTAACTCAACTTTAACCTAACTTAACTTTAACCTAACTCAACTTTAACCTAACTTAACTTTAACCTAACTCAACTCTAACCTAACTCAACTTTAACCTAACTCAACTCTAACCTAACTCATCTTTAACCTAGCTCAACTCTAACCTAACTCAACTCTAACCTAACTCAACTTTAACCTAACTTAACTTTAACCTAACTCATCTTTAACCTAACTCAACTCTAACCTAACTCAACTCTAACCTAACTTAACTTTAACCTAACTTAACTTTAACCTAACTCATCTTTAACCTAACTCAACTCTAACCTAACTCATCTTTAACCTAACTTAACTTTAACCTAACTCATCTTTAACCTAACTCAACTCTAACCTAACTCAACTCTAACCTAACTCAACTTTAACCTAACTCAACTCTAACCTAACTCAACTCTAACCTAACTCAACTCTAACCTAACTCAACTTTAACCTAACTTAACTTTAACCTAACTCATCTTTAACCTAACTCATCTTTAACCTAGCTCAACTCTAACCTAACTCAACTCTAACCTAACTTAACTTTAACCTAACTTAACTTTAACCTAACTCATCTTTAACCTAACTCAACTCTAACCTAACTCAACTTTAACCTAACTTAACTTTAACCTAACTCATCTTTAACCTAACTCAACTCTAACCTAACTCAACTCTAACCTAACTCAACTCTAACCTAACTCAACTCTAACCTAACTTAACTTTAACCTAACTCATCTTTAACCTAGCTCAACTCTAACCTAACTCAACTCTAACCTAACTCAACTTTAACCTAACTTAACTTTAACCTAACTCATCTTTAACCTAACTCAACTCTAACCTAACTCAACTCTAACCTAACTCAACTTTAACCTAACTCATCTTTAACCTAACTCATCTTTAACCTAACTCATCTTTAACCTAGCTCAACTCTAACCTAACTCAACTCTAACCTAACTCAACTCTAACCTAACTCAACTCTAACCTAACTCAACTCTAACCTAACTCAACTCTAACCTAACTTAACTTTAACCTAACTCATCTTTAACCTAGCTCAACTCTAACCTAACTCAACTCTAACCTAACTCAACTTTAACCTAACTTAACTTTAACCTAACTCAACTCTAACCTAACTCAACTCTAACCTAACTCAACTCTAACCTAACCTACCAGGTAACCTTAGCATAATTAATCCTCAGGTGATCCAGTGTTTTCCTAGCCCACATCTCGCTATTTATGTTGATATGCACTAAGGCGTCGTATTAACAAGCTCGTTAACCTGGGCTGACGTGATTGGTCGTTAATGGTGTGTGTGTGTGTGTGTGTGTGTGTGTGTGGACGGTTAACGACGATGGAGATAGAGTTAACGAGCAGCGGATGTTGTTAGTTAGGGTAGTTGTGTCAAATTTGCTTGTTGTTCATCTTCATTATCTGTATTCTTGTTTCTTCTCACTTTTCGTTCCTCGTGTTTCTTTGTTTACTATTTCGTTCTTGTTCCCTCTCTATTCTGTTCCATTCATCTTGTTCGCTCTCTACTCTCCTCTATTCCTTATGTTCCCTATCTGCTCTGTTTCTGTACCTCTTGTTCCCTTTCTGCTGTTCCATTCCACTTATTCCCATCTTTACTCTCCTCTATTCCTTATGTTCCCTATCTACTCTGTTTCTGTACCTCTTGTTCCCTTTCTGCTGTTCCATTCCACTTATTCCCATCTTTACTCTCCTCTATTCCTTATGTTCCCTATCTACTCTGTCCCTGACCTCTTGTTCCCTTTCTGCTGTTCCATTCCACTTATTCCCATCTTTACTCTCCTCTATTCCCTATGTTCCCTATCTACTCTGTCCCTGACCTCTTGTTCCATTTCTACTGTTCCATCCCTCCTAATCCACCTCTACCCTGTTCTGTTCCTTTTAATTCTCTTGTGGAAAATTAATTTAATGGTTTGTTTTTGACCTTTTTGACAGCTTCGAGTTGGGTGGAAAATGTAATAAAATGTTTTTATTTGGATATTAATTACTTACGTAAGTGATTAAGTTCATATCGGGACAGGTAATTCAGTGGTTCAATTTACACCTTAAAACACCTGAGCCGCTAATTCTCCAATGTTTAGGAGTTATATTTTGTTCCTATAATTTATTAAGTGATATATCCAACACTAATTTTAACTCTACAGGGCGAAGTTGACAGACAAAATGGTGAATAAGTTACCCTGAGACTCGACCTGACGTTAAATGCGTTAATCCGTTAGTTATAAAGGATAAACTCTCTTAGGTGCGTTAATTTATTGTTCAGTTATAGGGGAAAATAAACGTATTCCATAATGCGTTCATTTCCCCTGTAAATTAAAATACGAAAATTCAAGATACGCATCTCTGAGAACTCGTCTCTGGAATAGTGCCAGGGATGTTGCAGACAGTGCCATTAATTCCTGCGGGTGATTAAACTTTTAGTAATGGTGTCTCGGGGGTGTGCCATCACTGAAGACGCCTCGCTGCTCACATTCCTAAAGACGCGGAAGGTGATAATGATTTACCTTAATTAATCTCAGGGTAAAGTTTTGGAGAATTTTACGACATTTAAACAGTTGGCGTCAGATTGATGGTTTAATACCCCCCCCCCCCCCCTGACAATCTGGAATCTGGATTGGGAATACTTTCAGGAATGGACTGGAATACACTGTCTTTTGGTGTTTCTTAAGTGAGTTGACTGAGTAAGTTAATGCGCCTAATTTAGGAGGATAATTGTAAAAGTCCAAATCTCTGGGAATCTTGACTTGTTCCTGGAATGGGAATTATCTCGGGAATGGGCTGGAATACTGGAATCTTAGGATCTTCTTTTAAAAGTTTTCTTGCTTGATGTCTCACTAGGGAACAATATGACTTGGGTTATTTTATGTCTCACCGGGAAACAATATGACTTGGGTTATTTTATGTCTCACTGGGAACAATATGACTTGGGTTATTTTATGTCTCACCGGGAACAATATGACTTGAGTAACTGAGACACTTATTGAAGTTAATGTCTTACTGTAACTAGAATAGGACGTGGATTGGCGTTAAGAATATGCCCTGGAATGATGACTGGAATAGATCTTGGAATGGTGACTGGAATAGGCCTTAGAATGGTGACTGGAATAGGCCTTAGAATGGTGACTGGCATAGGACTTGGAATTGTTACTAATAGGTCATGGAATGGTGACTGGAATAGGCCTTGGAATGATGACTGGAATGGCCCTTGCAATAGTACTCGGAATGGTGACTAATAGCTCATGGAATCGTGACTGGAATAGGTATTGGAATTGTGATTCGAATACTTCTTGGAATGATGACTAGAATAGGCCTCGAAATGGTGACTGGAATAGATCTTGGAATGGTGACTGGAATAGGCCTTGGAATGTTGACTTGAATAGGACTTGAAATGGTGCCAGGAATCTTCCATCTCTGGAACATTGTGAGGAAGCTAATGTTACAAGTGGACAAAGCCAGTGTTTGAATTAATCCCAGAAGGCGAAGGTGGAAGACGAGACGGAGGAGGAGGAAGACCAGGAGGAAGAGAAGGGGGGAGAGCAGGAGGAGGAAAAGGAGATGAAGAAGACAGAGGAGGAGGAGAAGGAAGAGCGAGAGGAGGAAAAGGAGGAGGGGAAGGAAAAGGAGGAGCAGGAAAAAGACCAGGGGAGGAACAGAAGTAAAAGAAAGAAGAGGGGAAAATTACCATATGGGGAGGAGGCAGAGGGTGGGAAGGGTGTGGATATGGGATGGGTACGGAGTGTGGATATGGGATGGGTACTGAGTGTGGATAAATTTCCGAACGACTATAAGAACAATAAAGAACTGAGAAAATCCTTTTGTCGGTCGAACAGTTTGAGAGCCTCATCGCCCGGTCAGTCACAGTACTGAGGCAGAATACCAGAGCCACAGTGTTCCTCGTGGATTATCTTGGTACACGCGAGGTGACTACTGGCACTCCAGCATTGCTCAGTTTCGTGAGGCAGCTTTTGTTATACTGAGGTTGAGAGGTGCGGCGGGTCACCCAAGTTCATGTAAATAGGAGAATCGCCTCCTGCTCTGGTCACCACCTTTAATTTATTAGCATCCCTCCAAGACGCACTGAGACCAAACCAGAGGCGGTTATGATCTACTCGACTTAGGTCTCAGAGCCGGACGTCGACTACAAGAAGTTCACATGATGGTCTGGGTCCATAACGACGTATCAACCTTGGAGTGGTGAGCCAAGTTGGGGTGGCCATAAACGAAACTATCCATAGGTGGCCCAGAATTGGTGCTCCAACGACCAGTCATCTACGAGTCTGATGACTACTGGTACGGTTTTCTGTTGTATGAGATCGTCATAACCAACGGTAGTCACCTTCCCCAGGTAGAGAGGCGATGGAGTTTGTCCTGACTACTGGCGGGGCCAACAGTCCTTCTCTTGGGCACGTGCTGAACCGCCCTAGATGACTCAATGGCCAACGACGTGGCCAGGCATCTATCTCTGGGGCATTGAATGGTCTGACATTTTTCGCGAGCGAAAGATTCCCCTATGATAGAATCACAGCTGAAATACACAGACTCATCAACCAACAGCTACACAGAGAGTAGAGAGATTCGAGCAAAAACTCTTGCAAACACTTCTACCAGACAAAAACCATATGAGTTTCCCACAAAGCTCCTAAATCTTAGAGTCCATCACCAATTCTCACGACCAGGCAATAGACAAATACCCTCGTCCAGAACCTGCTACTAACACCGGCGGTATACAAGCCATGGCCTTACCGACGAATATGGGATGGTGTGAGTGTCTACAATGATCACAGTTTCCCTGATACTTACCCCGAGAGAGAGAGAGAGAGAGAGAGAGAGAGAGAGAGAGAGAGAGAGAGAGAGAGAGAGATAAAAAACCAGCTGCTTAACTAGGCGTTGATAGAAAGAAACTTGAAAAGGAAGTTTTGATTAAGATCGGGGTGGCTGTCTGGCCATTGTTTGGTTAAAAAAGCGTATAACAGACTAGAAATGGTACTTAGGTTTGTAATGTGGGTAGGTGGCAACGGGGATAGTATCCGTTGACAGGGGTGGGTAGGCAATATGGATAGGAAGTGTGGGTAGGGGCCGAGGTGAGTCCCAGTAGGCAGGGGTGATCAGAACAGAGATAGGGCAGGGTAGGTCATCGACTGGTCAGGGGATGGCCGTGGGAAGCTGCCAAGCCCATCAGTAAGGGTCTGTGTACGTCCAGTAGGTGATGGCTGAGGGGAGGTAACAGAAGAAGGAAGAAATTGAGATAAGGAAGAACAATACAAAAGAAAACAAGAGAGAAAGGGAGGGCGAAGGCGAGACGAAGAAGGAGAAGAAATGAGAGAGAAGCAGAAAGTACTTGATAATATACATAGAGAGAGACACAATCTATATGTCTCTACCACAGCCTTGTAATTACCCTGACGAAGTGTGTTCTTCGTCAGGCTCAGTAAGGTGGCGTGTGTGGTAAAGAGGAGCATAAATAGGTGTCTAGGTTTATTCTGTAATTAGAGGATGAGAAGTGTTACAATATTTACCTTGGTGTGTGTGTGTGTGTGTGTGTGTGTGTGTGTGTGTGTGTCTGTCTGTGTGTATTGGGGGAGCAGTGTCAGATTTCTTAATGTTGTAGACACACACACACACACACACACACACACACACACACACACACAGTAAGTAATAAATGTTTATAATCGACTCGAAATCACCTTGAACAACCCAGATGCTAAATATTTGATGAGTTCCCCTTCCCTCCCTCCCTCCCTCCCTCCCTCCCCCACGACTCTCTTACTAGTAGGGTGATGGGATAGAGAGGAGAGGACGGATGGGTGAAGAGAGTGAGGGGAAAGACAGGAAGGATGGGTGAGGGGAGAGAGAGGGGAGGGGAGGTGAGGAGAATGACTTGAGGCATCTCAGAGAGTCTCCCATTAAACTCTTCTACACAATAGTCTTTCTAGACGATGATACGTGGAATGATCCTTACCCAGTTGTTGGCAGACAGGGTGCCTGGCTGAGGTAGATAGATGGTCAGATAGATAAATATTATATAGAGAGACTTATGGAAGGTAGGAGAGAGAGAGAGAGAGAGAGAGACCAATAATTACTCGATCAACCAGTGAAATTTTTGCTAAGTACAGTACGTGGCTCGTCATTGATTTTAAGGGGCAGGGGAGAGACTGTGTTTATCATGTACAGTGTGGAGGATATATGTGTGGAGGATATATGTGTGGAGGATATATGTACAGTGTGTATTACTCTTAACGTTGTACAGTTGGTTGAAGTGCTCGTAGGTAGATGTAGTGAGGTGCTTGGTGAGAGATCCAGCGCCTCCAACACCATCTTTCCCCTTCTCTCTAACCCCTCCCCCCTCTTCCCCTCCTTCTACCTCTTCCCATCACCACTGACCTCCCTTCCCCTTCCCTCTAACCCCTCCCCCCCTCTTCCCCTCCTTCTACCTCTTCCCATCACCACCGACCTCCCTTCCCCTTCCCTCTAACCCCATTTCCACCACCTTTACCTCCTTTCCCTCTCTCCCCGTCTAACCCCTCCCCCTTCTTCCCCTGTTCTCTTCCCCAAAAAATAAAATGAGGCCGTTGCTGACTGTTATGACGACCCCAGGAAGGTGTATCATTATTGTTAGTTACATCACAGTGTGTGGTGTTGTCTCCCCTGCCTAACCGTCCAGCAGTGACTCTTCTGTCCAGTTGTTGTCATGTATCGCCAACCCAACACTACTATGACCAGCTCTAGGTCACCTTTGTTAACCTCTGCGTAATTTATAAAGTTAAGGAGACAGTAAACACCACCGTGGCTTGTTAAGAGGATAACAAGAGTGTTCTTGTTGCAGAGGACAAGAACCTCAGGTCGCTCGCCTCTGTTATAACGCCATCAACATGTCACATGTAAACAACTTTTTAAGACCTTTCGTGGAGAATAATGCCAACGTTTTTATCGTCATTTTTGTTAAGGTTTCAAGAAGGAAATGATGTAATGTGTCGTAGATGAAGTTGACGGCGAGTCTGGTCCAGTCATAACTTGTTCCACTTATCAGTCAGTGCTACACTTGGTGGTGTCGGTCGCACTCCACATGATTGATGGCAACAAGTGGTAATAAGATACGCAGGGTAGTTTATGTTGTCTGCCAGTTGTGGTACATTTAAAACTCACAAGTGCCAGTCAGTGTTTCATTTAGACGTGTGTACCCATAGGTAGGTCTCCTGGACGTGTGCGGTACTGTACTCATGAAGTGGCAGGTCGTCGCTCTAGTCCGGTGCTGTTGTCAATGATAAAGTTTTTATTTGATGTATGAGAGGTTGGCGTGTATTGAGGCACGCATGGCAACTCCCTCCCTGGTCGCCATGGAACATATCAACAAACTTAGTGTTTTATGTTGCTTTAAACTCTTTGTGCTGTAATACATCATGTTAATCCATACAGAATAGCCTTAAAGGTATTAATTGCACATTTCTTAACAAATCCACATTATTATCTACCTTTTAAAGTTTCCAGTGTGTAACATTTTATCCATGAAAACCAAAATAATAAGTCATTATTGCCTCCCAACCCAGTTTACTCCAGTTACCCCGGTCAAACCTGCAGTGTCATACCCATTTTCTTTGTTACTCCGAGCTGTGACGTCACGGTAAACATCATCGCGTGGCAACATTTACTTCCTCTCGACATTTATTAATTGCCGATTGCAATTCGAGTGTGCTCAAGGTGAAAGTGTGTATCCGGTATTGTGTTTTTGTTCTCTCAATGACTACAGTTTTCATGGAAAGAGATATAAACGAAATTACTACAATTAAAACAAGTTTATTGGTTTGTAATGTTTCAGGAACGAGATCAGGGGGTCGTTGCGTAGTTTAGGAGTGTCGTTTGAATTGATCTTTTCCTTAATTAACCTGATATAAAAATGTCGTTTAAAACTCCCACTTTAAACTTAAAATTGTTTTTACGTGTTTAATACTGGTTAGTTAGTTAATTGTTGTGGGTGTTCCGAGTGTGTTGTGATTGGTCGATAATATCTCGAGTGTGTGTTGTGATAGGACGATGGTATCTAGAATAAGTGTTGTGATTGGACGATGATATTCAACTCGTCTTGTGATTGGTGGATATTAGCCGGTGTAAGAGTTGTGGTTGGATGGTGATATTGAGTGAAGCTTCATGATTGGGTGATAGCACAGGTCACGGGGATGATTGGGTGGTCGTGACTGGATGACAATATTTTGTATTCACTATCAATTAGGTGGATACTGTACATCTGACACACGGGGATGGTGATTGGCTAGAATATCTGGCAAGGAGATGGTGATTGGCTAGAATATCTGGCAAGGAGATGGTGATTGTCTAGAATATCTGGCAAGAGGATGGTGATTGGACGGGGGGAGGGGGCCGCGTTAGCCTAGTGGAGTGTAATATCTGGTATTTACACATGAGCGCTCACGACTTTTCTACCTGACTCATTGATGTATGGTCGACACACACTGCCAGCTGTGGTATGGTCGACACACACACTGCCAGCTGTGGTATGGTCGACACACACTGCCAGCTGTGGTATGGTCGACACACTCACAGGTATCGACGAGAGAGAGAGAGAGAGGAGAGAGAGGGGTTGCTTAAAGGGAATGTTTGCGGGCTGGACAGTTGTGTGAAATTATAGGTAAAACAAAATACCAAACCGACGGGATCCTAGAAGTTGATCCCTTGGGTAAAAAAAAATAAAATAATCAACATCTTGAGTAATGGCGTCGGTGTAGCCCTGGCGTATGGGAGGATGGAGGGAAATATATTAAATACCATAGGAGATTAATAATACATTTAATTATAGTTTTGACGTTTATAATAGTCTCACTCGAACGAATACAACTACTACATATACTAGTAATATTATTAATACAGTAATAATTATAGAGAGACAGGTGGGGAGGAAACAGCGTGGTAGGTGACAGTGTTTAGGGTGTCATTGTTTGAGAGGATATGACATATAACAGACGTGACACTGGTGGTAATAACAAGATACCCAGCACGCACACACACACACACACACACCATCAGTACAGGCGTATGTTTACTTGTATACGATTATTATATATTGCACCATTATCATATATGACGTTCGTTCATATATACGTGTTGTGTTAACCTAAGATACAGTTCAAATACTACATCATAACATTAGCGACACCTTAACCTATCGTATTCGAAAAGCCTTTTAAAACCCAGGAAGGTCTTGTTGGTCGTACTACATATATAATTTTATTTTATGTAATATTGAATTTTGTGTAAAGTTTCAGTAGCAAATATCTGAAATATCTGTTGGTTACATTACTGAATAGTCGTGTGGTGTTGTACTGTGTGTCGTGTGGTGTTGTACTGTATGTAGTGTGGTGTTGTACTGTGTGTCGTGTGGTGCTGTACTGTATGTCGTGTGGTGCTGTACTGTATGTCGTGTGGTGCTGTACTGTATGTCGTGTGGTGTTGTACTGTGTGTCGTGTACTGTGTGTCGTGTGGTGTTGTACTGTGTGGCGTGTGGTGTTGTACTGTTTGTCGTGTGGTGTTGTACTGTATGTCGTGTGGTGTTGTACTGTATCTCGTGTGGTGTTGTACTGTATGTAGTGTGGTGTTGTACTGTATGTCGTGTGGTGTTGTACTGTGTGTCGTGTGGTGTTGTACTGTGTGTCGTGTGGTGTTGTACTGTATGTCGTGTGGTGTTGTACTGTATGTCGTGTGGTGTTGTACTGTGTGTCGTGTGGTGTTGTACTGTGTGTCGTGTGGTGTTGTACTGTATGTCGTGTGGTGTTGTACTGTATGTCGTGTGGTGTTGTACTGTGTGTCGTGTGGTGTTGTACTGTGTGTCGTGTGGTGTTGTACTGTATCTCGTGTGGTGTTGTACTGTGTGTCGTGTGGTGTTGTACTGTGTGTCGTGTGGTGTTGTACTGTATGTCGTGTGGTGTTGTACTGTATGTCGTGTGGTGTTGTACTGTGTGTCGTGTGGTGTTGTACTGTGTGTCGTGTGGTGTTGTACTGTGTCGTGTGGTGTTGTACTGTATGTCGTGTGGTGTTGTACTGTGTGTCGTGTGGTGTTGTACTGTATGTCGTGTGGTGGTGTACTGTATGTCGTGTGGTGTTGTACTGTGTGTCGTGTGGTGTTGTACTGTGTGTCGTGTGGTGTTGTACTGTGTGTCGTGTGGTGTTGTACTGTATCTCGTGTGGTGTTGTACTGTGTGTCGTGTGGTGTTGTACTGTGTGTCGTGTGGTGTTGTACTGTATGTCGTGTGGTGTTGTACTGTATGTCGTGTGGTGTTGTACTGTGTGTCGTGTGGTGTTGTACTGTGTGTCGTGTGGTGTTGTACTGTGTCGTGTGGTGTTGTACTGTATGTCGTGTGGTGTTGTACTGTGTGTCGTGTGGTGTTGTACTGTATGTCGTGTGGTGTTGTACTGTATGTCGTGTGGTGTTGTACTGTGTGTCGTGTGGTGTTGTACTGTGTGTCGTGTGGTGTGTCACAAAAACATAAGGGTGTGGTTAGAGGTTCAGGGATAACACGATATTGTGTGTGTGTGTGTGTGTGTGTGTGTGTGTGTGCGTGTGTGCGTGCGTGTGTGTGTGTGTGAATATATGACTAACACCTGTAAGAACATTCTAGACGTAAGTGGGCTATATACTGAGGCCATTATTCGTTATATACCGAGGCCATTTTTCGTTAAATACCGAGGTCATTATTCGTTATATACCGAGGTCATTATTCGTTAGATACCGAGGCCGTTATTCGTTATATATCGAGGCCATTATTCGTTATATACCGAGGTCATTATTCGTTATATACCGAGGTCATTATTCGTTATATACCGAGGTCATTATTCGTTATATACCGAGGCCATTATGCGTTGTATACCGAGGCCATTATTCGTTATATACCGAGGCCAATATTCGTTATATACCGAGGCCATTATTCGTTATATACCGAGGCCATTATTCGTTATATACCGAGGCCGTTATTCGTTATATATCGAGGCCATTATTCGTTATATACCGAGGCCATTATTCGTTATATACCAAGGTCATTATTCGTTATATACCGAGGCCATTATTCGGTATATACCGAGGTCATTATACGTTATATACCGAGGCCATTATTCGTTATATACCGAGGTCATTATTCGTTATATACCGCGGCCATTATTCGTTATATACCGAGGTCATTATTCGTTATATACCTAGGCCGTTATTCGTTATATACCGAGGCCATTATACTATGCACCAATACCTGTGATACACGTAATTACCTGTAAAAGAGTCAAAACTTATAATACACATCATTACCTGTAAACACGTCATCACCTGTACTCTGGTTGTACTGACAGGTCGTAACCCGCGTTATCTAATGTTTCATGATAATGTATCTGATTACAAACAATAACGTGGCTGTATTTACCCCCATTACTGTATATATCTTATTTCTGTATCGTAACTTTATTTCTATGGGTACAGTAGCTGTATTTCGTTATATGATTACATTATCTCAGGACTATATTCGTAAATACAGAGGCTGTATTTTGTCAATTTTATAATACAGTAATTGTATTTTTCCTAAACTGTATAACCATATTTTTCTTGTCTTTCCTACAGTACTTATACAATTCACATGACCCTGAAAATTGTCATATATTCCAGTGATGAAAATTTCACTTGTAAAGAACTGAGATTATCTTAGTGTTTAGTGACTCCGGTAAACAGAACACTCGCCTCCTTCTCAATGTGTGTGTTATGGTGATAATGGTGTAACTACAGCAGACACAATAAACATGGATGAGAAATAATAAGAGGGTTAGGGAACAGCGGTGTAAAATCCGATATTCTGGAGGGGTTAATTAGGGATTTTCCTGGTTGATAATCAATTTCCAGGTTGGTTATCTATTTCCTGGTTGATAATCAATTTCCTGGTTGGTAATCTATTTCCTAGTTGATAATCTATTTCCTGGTTGGTAATCTATTTCCTGGTTGGTAATCTATTTCCTAGTTGGTAATCTATTTCCTAGTTGGTAATATACCCCCTGGTTAGCGATCAACCTCCTGGTTAGCGATCTACACCCTGGTTAGCGATCTACACCCTGGTTAGCGATCTACTTCCTGGTTAGCGATCAACCTCCTGGTTAGCGATCTACACCCTGGTTAGCGATCTACTTCCTGGTTAGCGATCAACCTCCTGGTTAGCGATCTACACCCTGGTTAGCGATCTACTTCCTGGTTAGCGATCAACCTCCTGGTTAGCGATCTACACCCTGGTTAGCGATCTACTTCCTGGTTGGTGATCTACTTCCTGGTTAGCGATCTACTTCCTGGTTAGCGATCTACCTCCTGGTTGGTGATCTACCTCCTGGTTGGTGATCTACCTCCTGGTTGGCGATCTACCCCCTGGTTGGTGATCTACCCCCTGGTTGGTGATCTACCTCCTGGTTGGTGATCTACCTCCTGGTTGGTGATCTACCCCCTGGTTGGTGATCTACCTCCTGGTTGGTGATCTACCTCCTGGTTGGTGATCTACCCCCTGGTTGGTGATCTACCTCCTGGTTGGTGATCTACCTCCTGGTTGGTGATCTACCTCCTGGTTGGTGATCTACCCCCTGGTTGGTGATCTACCCCCTGGTTGGCGATCTACCTCCTGGTTGGTGATCTACCTCCTGGTTGGTGATCTACCTCCTGGTTGGTGATCTACCCCCTGGTTGGCGATCTACCTCCTGGTTGGTGATCTACCCCCTGGTTGGCGATCTACCTCCTGGTTGGTGATCTACCTCCTGGTTGGTGATCTACCCCCTGGTTGGTGATCTACCCCCTGGTTGGTGATCTACCTCCTGGTTGGCGATCTACCTCCTGGTTGGCGATCTACCTCCTGGTTGGTGATCTACCTCCTGGTTGGTGATCTACCTCCTGGTTGGTGATCTACCTCCTGGTTGGTGATCTACCTCCTGGTTGGTGATCTACTTCTTGGTTGATAATATTCTATCAGGTAAATGATGATAACGTACCAATAACCTACCCAGGGAAAATAATCCTTAATGTCCCCTCTTCCTCTTCCCCCTCCTTCTCTCCCTTCCTCTTCCCCCTCCTCCTCTCCCTTCCTCATCTTCCTCCTCCTCTCCCTTCCTCCTCCCCTCCTCCTCCTCTCCCTTCCTCCTCCTCCTACCTCCTCCCTTCCTACAGTAATATAAACACTTTAGCTCATAAGAAAGTTGAGCCGACAGCCACGAGACTATGGTATACGAGGCTGGGAGGTATGATGGGTCATGGGTGTAGCGGGGGCGTGGCTCTGACCTGTGACTCTTTGTGTTATTAAGTGGGCGCTGCCTCAACACTGCCCCAGCCGCCATGTTGGGCTCCCTCCGCCGAAAGAAAAGATCCAAAAAGGTAAACACAAAAGGATGAATTAGGAATAATAATTGGTGATAATGATGGTGATAATGATGGTGATAATGATCATATTAATGGTAAATAGCGGCACTGAGGCTCTGGGCTGTAAAAAGCTGACTTTATGTTGTCTTAATGATTAATGGAGTTTAGTGATCGCATACTCGGGGTGTATCATTAGCTTTGATTATATGTACATCATGCTGAAGTATGTCTGTGTGTGTGTGTGTGTGTGTGTGTGTCTCACTATTGTAGATAAGGTGTAGTAATGTTAAGGTGCCGCCCACACGTCCACCCACCCGTGCTCCTACCAGGTAGCGGGGCGCGGGCGGGCGGGCGCGGGCGTCGGTGGTCGGGGATTTAGCATTATTCTTCTCTATAGGAGGCGGTGAACGAGGCGTCCCCCGCCCGCTCCTTTACCGACCCCGCGCGCCAGATCTTTCACGAGCTCCGCACGGGCACCCCAGGGGGCGGCCTGAGGGGGGCGTCCTGCTCCCTCCAGGGGTCTCCACGCTCCCCCCGCCGACGCTCCCCTGGGGGCACGGCTCCCCCCTCCCTGCAGCCCAGCCCCGTCACCAGCCGCCGTGAAGTTGGTCTCCAAGACCCCGGGGAGGCTGCCTCCCTCAGCGCCAGGAGCGGTAGCCCTGGCCAGCGGCGACGCCGGCCCTCTGAGGAGTGCCCAGGGGCGTCGCCAGGGGGTTCTCCGGCCCTACAGAGGAGGTCAGGGGCGGGGACGGGGACGGGAAGAGCAGGTGGTGCTCCCCAAGACAGTGACGGGGTCGGCCAGCCAGACACGCGCCAGCTGCCGGTAAGCCGCCATGGGTGACGGTGGTGCAGTTGGCGCCACGCACGCCCACACATCTGCACGCACGCCCACGCCCATCCACGCTTAATTAAACGTTGCTGGTACACACAATCAACTGTGTTCTCCCACCGAATAAATAATTGGATGTAAAAATCCAAAATGTGAATATGACGTGGGCGGGCGTGCGGGTGGGCGGCGTGGCACAGTGGGTGAGGGAGTGTTATACCTGGGTGTCCGCTTGTTGTTGCTTGCTTGCTTGTGTACACAACAGTCTGTGGTAGTGTCCTGCTTACTGTGTGTTGCTGCATGTAAAGAAAATGACTTAAAGCGAGGGTGAACTGAGGTAGTCTGTGCATGAGCATGTTACACTAACACTAATGCCTGTGATTGGGTCATATCTTTGTTTGTGTGTTTGTGTTTTGTTGTCTTCAGGATGCGACGGCTCAACACACACACACACACACACACACGAGTACACACCAGTACAAGGTAAGTGTGTTTTATTCTCTGTATTATTGTTTCATCAATAACCTTATCCATCTACTTGTCTCAGGTAACATAAAGGAATATTAATGACAGGTAAATTATTTTGCATGTGCTGTACAACGTTTTATGATCTAGTTAATTAACATTGTTTTTAAGTCATGTTGGTGTACTGTTATTTTGTATTTTCTGTACTAGTGCTTGTATTTTTATACCTGTAATTACATTTTTATCTCTTTCTGTATTTGTACCTGTATTTGCATCTGTAGCTGTACCTGTAAATCTTTCTGTAGGTACATTAATAATAAGGTAATAACACTGACAGCCTGGAGATGAGGGGCCGTGAGTGACAGCCTCTGAGTGACGGCAGTGACAGCAACAGTATACATGACACCTTAAAGAACATGGTGAGGAAAGTACATGAGACTGATGAAGAGAGATGATAGTATGGGAAGTGAGAGACAGAAATAAGAGATGACAGACGAAGAAAGAGACAGGAGGAGAAGTGAAAGACAGGAAAGATAAAGAAAACAGATAAATAAAAAGAAGATTGGAAGAGGGACAAGAGAAAAAGATAAAACACTAAACAAAAGAAGAGAAGAGGGGGAGAACAAGGAAGACGTAATAACTCCTAAAAGGTGTGAAGAGGAGTAGGAGGAAAAGGAAGACGTAATGCCATAGTAGACTCAGGAGGAGGAAGAAGAAGTGTAAAACAAGGAAGAGGAGAACAAGAAAGACGTAATAACTCTTTAGATGCGGGAGGAAGAAGAAGGGTATGTAATAACTCCTAAGAAACGGGGGAGAAGAGGAAGAGGAGAGTGTAAACCTCCTTAGAAGCGGGAGGAAGGAGAAGAAGTGTGATCAAGAGGAGGAAAGTTAAGATTAATGACTGTCTTGTGAGGCTGGTGTGTGTGTGTGTGTGTGTGTGTGTGTGTGAGAGAGAGAGACAGAGAGAGAGACAGAGAGTGATAGAGAGACAGAGAGTGATAGAGAGACAGAGAGTGATAGAGAGAGAGACAGAGAGTGATAGAGAGACAGAGAGTGATAGAGAGACAGAGAGTGATAGAGAGACAGGGAGTGATAGAGAGACAGGGAGTGATAGAGAGACAGAGAGTGATAGAGAGACAGAGAGTGATAGAGAGACAGAGTGATAGAGAGACAGAGAGTGATAGAGAGACAGGGAGTGATAGAGAGACAGAGAGTGATAGAGAGACAGAGTGATAGAGAGACAGAGAGTGATAGAGAGACAGAGAGTGATAGAGAGACAGAGAGTGATAGAGAGACAGAGAGTGATAGAGAGACAGAGAGTGATAGAGAGACAGAGAGTGATAGAGAGACAGAGAGTGATAGAGAGACAGAGAGTGATAGAGAGACAGAGAGTGATAGAGAGACAGAGAGTGATAGAGAGACAGAGAGTGATAGAGAGACAGAGAGTGATAGAGAGGCAGAGAGTGATAGAGAGACAGAGAGTGATAGAGAGACAGAGAGTGATAGAGAGACAGAGAGTGATAGAGAGGCAGAGAGTGATAGAGAGACAGAGTGATAGAGAGACAGAGAGTGATAGAGAGACAGAGAGTGATAGAGAGACAGAGAGTGATAGAGAGACAGAGAGTGATAGAGAGAGACAGAGTGATAGAGAGACAGAGAGTGATAGAGAGACAGAGAGTGATAGGGAGACAGAGAGTGATAGAGAGACAGAGAGTGATAGAGAGACAGAGAGTGATAGAGAGACAGAGAGTGATAGAGAGACAGAGTGATAGAGAGACAGAGAGTGATAGAGAGACAGAGAGTGATAGAGAGAGACAGAGAGTGATAGAGAGACAGAGAGTGATAGAGAGACAGAGAGTGATAGAGAGACAGAGAGTGATAGAGAGACAGAGAGTGATAGAGAGACAGAGAGTGATAGAGAGACAGAGAGTGATAGAGAGACAGAGAGTGATAGAGAGACAGAGAGTGATAGAGAGACAGAGAGTGATAGAGAGACAGAGAGTGATAGAGAGACAGGGAGTGATAGAGAGACAGGGAGTGATAGAGAGACAGAGAGTGATAGAGAGACAGAGAGTGATAGAGAGACAGAGAGTGATAGAGAGACAGAGAGTGATAGAGAGACAGAGAGTGATAGAGAGACAGAGAGTGATAGAGAGACAGAGAGTGATAGAGAGACAGAGAGTGATAGAGAGACAGAGAGTGATAGAGAGACAGAGTGATAGAGAGACAGAGAGTGATAGAGAGAGACAGAGAGTGATAGAGAGACAGAGAGTGATAGAGAGACAGAGAGTGATAGAGAGACAGAGAGTGAGAGAGAGACAGAGAGTGATAGAGAGACAGAGAGTGAGAGAGAGACAGAGAGTGATAGAGAGACAGAGAGTGATAGAGAGACAGAGAGTGATAGAGAGACAGAGAGTGATAGAGAGACAGAGAGTGATAGAGAGACAGAGAGTGATAGAGAGACAGAGAGTGATAGAGAGACAGAGAGTGATAGAGAGACAGAGAGTGATAGAGAGACAGAGAGTGACAGAGAGTGAAAGAGAGACAGAGTGATAGAGAGACAGAGAGTGATAGAGAGACAGAGAGTGATAGAGAGACAGAGAGTGATAGAGAGACAGAGAGTGATAGAGAGACAGAGAGTGAGAGAGAGACAGAGAGTGATAGAGAGACAGAGAGTGATAGAGAGAGTGATAGAGAGACAGAGAGTGAGAGAGAGACAGAGAGTGATAGAGAGACAGAGAGTGATAGAGAGACAGAGAGTGAGAGAGAGACAGAGAGTGATAGAGAGACAGAGAGTGATAGAGAGACAGAGAGTGATAGAGAGACAGAGAGTGATAGAGAGACAGAGAGTGATAGAGAGACAGAGAGTGAGAGAGAGACAGAGAGTGATAGAGAGACAGAGAGTGATAGAGAGACAGAGAGTGATAGAGAGACAGAGAGTGATAGAGAGACAGAGAGTGATAGAGAGACAGAGAGTGATAGAGAGACAGAGAGTGATAGAGAGACAGAGAGTGATAGAGAGACAGCGAGTGATAGAGAGACAGAGAGTGATAGAGAGACAGAGAGTGATAGAGAGACGGAGTGATAGAGAGACAGGGAGTGATAGAGAGACAGAGAGTGAAAGAGAGACAGAGAGTGATAGAGAGACAGAGAGTGATGGAGAGACAGAGAGTGATAGAGAGACAGAGAGTGATAGAGAGACAGAGAGTGAGAGGGAGACAGCGAGTGATAGAGAGGCAGAGAGTGATAGAGAGGCAGAGAGTGATAGAGAGACAGAGAGTGATAGAGAGACAGAGAGTGATAGGGAGACAGAGAGTGATAGAGAGACAGAGAGTGATAGAGAGACAGAGAGTGATAGAGAGACAGAGAGTGATAGAGAGACAGAGAGGGATGAGAGACAGAGAGTGATAGAGAGACAGAGAGTGATAGAGAGACAGGGAGTGATAGAGACAGAGCGAGTGATAGAGAGACAGAGAGTGATAGAGAGACAGAGTGATAGAGAGACAGAGAGTGATAGAGAGACAGAGAGTGATAGAGAGACAGAGAGTGATAGGGAGACAGAGAATGATAGAGAGACAGGGAGTGATAGAGAGACAGAGAGTGATAGAGAGACAGAGAGTGATAGAGAGACAGAGAGTGATAGAGAGACAGAGAGTGATAGAGAGACAGAGAGTGATAGAGAGACAGCGAGTGATAGAGAGACAGAGAGTGAGAGAGAGACAGAGAGTGATAGAGAGACAGAGAGTGATAGAGAGAAAATGAGTGAGAGAGAGACAGAGTGATAGGGAGACAGAGAGTGATAGAGAGACAGAGAGTGATAGACAGACAGAGAGTGATAGAGAGACAGAGAGTGACAGAGAGACAGAGAGTGACAGAGAGACGTAGTGAGGAGGGCACTTTACCAGGTGTGTTACAGTGATGGCCGCGATAAGTCATCCTGGTCCAGTCTTTAGGGTTTACGTATTGTTCTATGGAGTCCACTGGATGACCTTTGACCGCTCGTGACCTCGATCTGTGACCTCGACCTGTGACCCTTTCGTGACCTTTACCTGTAACCCATTATGGCTTTCACCTGTGACCCCTCTTGACTTCGACCCCCTCATGACCTTGACCTTTGGTTACCTCGTGACCTTGACCAGTGATTCCTTGTGACCTCGAACTGTGACTCTGCCCCTGAGACAGGCGAACCTAACTGACAGATCAACATATCTTGCTAATTTCGGCCAAGTAATGACGAGGAAAACGACACAAGAAAGTTGAAATAGGGAGTGTATAAAACTCCAGCGTATTGAGAGAGAGAGAGAGAGAGAGAGAGAGAGAGAGGTATGTTGGGGTGTAGCGTTAACTGAGGTAGGCGAGGAAGCCGCTCAGCCTCTGTGGCCCACGTACCCTCCCTCCGTGCGTGGACAGAATCCTATTGGACACAATTTCATCAGTCAAAATGCGACTGGACAAAATCCCACTGGACAAAGTAAAACTACAGCGGTATAAAATTCCACTGGACCAAACAAACTATACAGGACAAAATTCCATTGGACACGTTAAGTTCCTCCATCTCCTAATACCTTGTTACGTCAGGTCAGGTCAGGTCAGGTCAGGTCAGCTGAAACTAACTGAAATAGGTTAGGTCGGATTTTTTTACCTATAACCTTTGTGAGGATAACAGCCCTTCACACGGCCATTCACTCTGCCACCACCTATCTTCCAGGACACAGGTGACACACTCCAGGCAGCTACCTGTAATTAACACTGAGATGCATCTGTGGTGGAGAGTGTGGGGGGGAGGGGGGGGGGGAGGGATTTGGCCAGGTTTAAAGGGATTTGTTTGTGTCTTTTTCTGTCTTTATACGCGTGATTGTTTGTTTGTTTTATTTCCGAATGTTTGTGTTTGTTTTTCCGTGTAAGAATGTGCGTGTTTATGTGTATGGATGTGTTTCAACGAGTGTGAAATGTGAATATGGGTGTTGATTTAAGTTTGTGTGTGTTTGTGTGTGTGCATAAAAATCAATTCACTTAGTCAACATACGTGAGTACACACACACACACACACACACACACCACCAAGCAGTAAATTGAGTGGAGTTGACACATTGACGTCATCAGTGAAAATAATGTTCGTCCATTTAATAAAGAATCGAGTCTCTCTGGAGTCTGCGAGCATAACAAAAGCTGTGTGCCATTTTGGTACTGTGTGTGTGTGTGTGTGTATAAGCTTTTGAGAATATAACCTGCTCGGGTTTGTGTGTGTGTGTGTGTGTGTGTGTGTGTGTGTAAGCTTTTGAGAATATAACCTGCTCGGGTTTGTGTGTGTGTGTGTGTGTGTGTGTGTGTGTGTGTAAGCTTTTGAGAATATAACCTGCTCGGGTTTGTGTGTGTGTGTGTGTGTGTGTGTGTGTGTGTAAGCTTTTGAGAATATAACCTGCTCGGGTTTTTTTAATCTAGTATGAACGAGGACTTCAGTTTTGGGAATACACTTTGACTTTTGTTTTCTAGTATAGACGAGGCTGTTTTGTAGAATATAAGGGTGTTGGTGAAGAGTATAAGGATGTTGGTGAAGAGTATAAGGATGTTGGTGAAGAGTATAAGGATGTTGGTGAAGAGTATAAGGATGTTGGTGAAGAGTATAAGGATGTTGGTGGAGTATAAGGATGTTGGTGAAGAGTATAAGGGTGTTGGTGAAGAGTATAAGGATGTTGGTGAAGAGTATAAGGATGTTGGTGAAGAGTATAAGGATGTTGGTGAAGAGTATAAGGATATTGGTGGAGTATAAGGATGTTGGTGAAGAGTATAAGGGTGTTGGTGAAGAGTATAAGGATGTTGGTGAAGAGTATAAGGGTGTTGGTGAAGAGTATAAGGATGTTGGTGGAGTATAAGGATGTTGGTGAAGAGTATAAGGATGTTGGTGAAGAGTATAAGGATGTTGGTGGAGTATAAGGATGTTGGTGAAGAGTATAAGGGTGTTGGTGAAGAGTATAAGGATGTTGGTGAAGAGTATAAGGGTGTTGGTGAAGAGTATAAGGATGTTGGTGGAGTATAAGGATGTTGGTGAAGAGTATAAGGGTGTTGGTGGAGTATAAGGATGTTGGTGAAGAGTATAAGGATGTTGGTGAAGAGTATAAGGATGTTGGTGGAGTATAAGGATGTTGGTGAAGAGTATAAGGGTGTTGGTGAAGAGTATAAGGATGTTGGTGAAGAGTATAAGGGTGTTGGTGAAGAGTATAAGGATGTTGGTGGAGTATAAGGATGTTGGTGAAGAGTATAAGGGTGTTGGTGAAGAGTATAAGGATGTTGGTGAAGAGTATAAGGGTGTTGGTGAAGAGTATAAGGATGTTGGTGAAGAGTATAAGGATGTTGGTGAAGAGTATAAGGATGTTGGTGAAGAGTATAAGGATGTTGGTGGAGTATAAGGATGTTGGTGAAGAGTATAAGGGTGTTGGTGAAGAGTATAAGGATGTTGGTGAAGAGTATAAGGGTGTTGGTGAAGAGTATAAGGATGTTGGTGAAGAGTAAAGGATGTTGGTGAAGAGTATAAGGATGTTGGTGAAGAGTATAAGGATGTTGGTGAAGAGTATAAGGGTGTTGGTGAACTGTATAAATGCGTTGTGAAGAGTATAAGGGTGTTGTTGAAGAGTTGAAAGGTGTAAGTGAAGAGTAGAAGGGTGTTGGAAAAGAGTGTAAGGCAGTTGGAGAAGAGTATAAGGGTGTTGGAAAAGAGCATAAGGGTGTTGGTGAAGAGTATAAGGGTGTTGGTGAAGAGTTGAAAGGTGTTGGTGAAGAGTAGAAGGGTGTTGGAAAAGAGTGTAAGGCAGTTGGAGAAGAGTATAAGGGTGTTGGAAGAGAGTATAAGGGTGTTGGTGAAAGGTATAAGGGTGTTGGTAAAGAGTATAAGGGTGTTGGTGAAAGGTATAAGGGTGTTGGTGAAAGGTATAAGGATATTGGTTAAGAGTATAAGGGTGTTGTTGTAGAGTATAAGGGTGTTGGAAAAGAGTGTAAGGGAGTTGGAGAAGAGTATAAGGGTGTTGGTGAAGAGTATAAGGGTGTTGGTGAAGAGAATAAGGGTGTTGGAGAAGAGTATAAGGGTGTTGGTGAAGAGTATAAGGGTGTTGGAGAAGAGTATAAGGGTGTTGGTGAAGAGTATAAGGATGTTGGAGAAGAGTATAAGGGTGTTGGTGAAGAATACAGTATAAGGGTTTTAACAAAGACTATAAGGGTGTCTGAACAGATTTTGATGAGTATTAGGGAGTAAGGATGATGTACTGGCAGGTGGTAGGTAGAGTATAAGGATGAGTGTGTTGACAGCGAGTATAGAGAAGAATTTGGATACGCTGATGAAGTGTATAAGGGTGAGTGTAAGGGCAGGTGACTGTCGAATATAAAATGGTATCAGGAAAGGTTAGGGGAAGTTTGGTGAGAATAAGGGATGCATTTGGAAGCCAGGGGAGGATTAGGGGAGGGTAGGTGAAGTCAGGAAAGGGTAGGAGAAGGTAAGGTGAAGTGAGGGAAGGGTCAGAGGAGGGTAGGTGAAGCTAGGAAAGGTAAGGTGAAGCCAGGAGAAAGTCATGGATTAGAGGAGGGTAGGTGAAGCCAAGAAAAGTAAGGTGAAGCCAGGGGAGGCGGCCGTGACTGCTAGGGGACTAGGTGGGAGTGTCGCTACCTTGTCTAACACTCACCTATATTGACTCTCTCGGAGATTTGTTGCTTAAATCTCTTCCTTTAAGTTACCCAGGAGAGAGAGAGAGAGAGAGAGAGAGAGAGAGAGAGAGAGAGTAAACACTTCAGAATTACCTGGACATAAAAATCATGAATACACAGACAGCCGCAGTGGGAAGCATACCAAGTAGACACATCAAGATAACAGAATAAGACCTAGTGAAGCAAACGCAGATAGGGAAATAATAATAATAATAATAATAATAATAATAATAATAATGATGATGATGATGACTTCGTTGTTAATTAAGTGAAGAAATCAACAACGCTTAGACAGTTTAGTGACCAAGTACTAGTGAAGGAAAGTGACCAAATATTAATGTAGGAAAGTGACCAAATAGTTGTGAAGGAAAGTGACCAAATAGTTGTGAAGGAAAGTGACCAAATAGTTGTGAAGGAAAGTGACCAAATAGTAGTGAAGGAAAGTGACCAAATATTAATGTAGGAAAGTGACCAAATAGTTGTGAAGGAAAGTGACCAAATAGTTGTGAAGGAAAGTGACCAAATAGTTGTGAAGGAAAGTGACCAAATAGTTGTGAAGGAAAGTGACCAAATAGTAGTGAAGGAAAGTGACCAAATATCAGTGTAGGAAAGTGACCAAATAGTTGTGAAGGAAAGTGACCAAATATTAGTGGAGGAAAGTGACCAAATAGTTGTGAAGGAAAGTGACCAAATATTAATGTAGGAAAGTGACCAAATAGTTGTGAAGGAAAGTGACCAAATAGTTGTGAAGGAAAGTGACCAAATAGTTGTGAAGGAAAGTGACCACATAGTAGTGAAGGGAAGTGACCAAGTATCAGTGTAGGAAAGTGACCAAATAGTTGTGAAGGAAAGTGACCAAATATTAGTGGAGGAAAGTGACCAAATAGTTTTGAAGGAAAGTGACCAAATAGTTGTGAAGGAAAGTGACCAAATATTAGTGGAGGAAAGTGACCAAATATTAGTGGAGGAAAGTGACCAAATAGTTGTGAAGGAAAGTGACCAAATAGTAGTGAAGGAAAGTGACCAGGTACTAGTGAAGGAAAATGACCAAATATTAGTGTAGGAAAGTGACCAAATAGTAGTGAAGGAAAGTGACCAAATATTAGTGTAGGAAAGTGACCAAATAGTAGTGAAGGAAAGTGACCAAATGCAAGTGAAGGAAAGTAACCAAGTACAAGTGAAAAAGTAACCAAGTACTATTGAAAGAAAGTGCCCAGATACGAGTGAAGGAAAGTAACCAAGTACTGGTGAAGAAAAGTAACAAGGTACTAGTGAAGGAAAATGACGATCTGCGAGTGAAGAAAAATAGCCAAGTACCAGTGAAGGGATGTGACCAAGTACTACTAAAGAAAGTAGCCAAGTATTAGTGAAGGAAAGTGATCTAGTTAAGTGACCTGGACTAGCGAGGGAAAGTGACCTGGTGATCGTGAAGGAAAGTGAGAAAGTGAGGCAATGAGAAAATTTCATACCCCGAAAGTGAGAGAACTCCATACTCCGGAGGTGAGAGAGAGAGAGAGAGAGAGAGAGAGAGAGAGAGAGAGAGAGAGAGAGAGTGTGTGTGTGTGTGGTTGGGATCGATGTGCGCGCGTCTGGGGGTAAGGGAGAGTTGTAGTGGTGGTGGAGGTGGAGGATGCCTGGTCGTGGCGGCGGTGTTGGTGCCTCCCTCCCCTCACCCTCCCTCCCTCCTTCCCTCACAGTGCCAGTGCCGCCGCGGACCTCGTCTGTGCCAGTGCGTGGACCTTCCGCCACCAGCCTTGGCCTTCTGACATTTTCTTTGACCTCTTCCCCAGGGCCTTCTGTGACCCCCACTGACCCCAGTTTTGAGTTTGGTTTGACCCGGTGTGTTTTTGGACAGAGAGGGGGACGTCCCCGTGTCGAGGTCTGGGGCTGTCGGGAAGTGTGAGTGTGAAGTGAAGTAAAGGAGAAGGGAAATTAGTGCGTTTACGATAGGCTCCCTAACTCCTACTTGTGTCTTCCGCTGAAGAAAGTAAGAGCTGGAAGTAAAAGAAAATACATCCGCATTGTTTTAAATATTAGCTCGAGGTCTTGAAACGAGGGTGTGAGAGAAGTGAAGTGTGGGAGGAGGCCAAGGGTACAGGAAGTGAGTACGAGGCTCCCAGGTGCCGCAGATGACAGCTTGAGTTAGTACCAGTACCCAGTATTCTCGCTACCAGGTACCAGGCACTCCACCACTAAAGTACCAGGATCACACCAACCTACCGCCGTTCCCCAGAAACAAATAATACCACAGTCTGGTATCACCAGATACCAGCATCACGAGGAACCAATACCGCCAGGTCCGGGCAGCAGCAGCAGCACCTTAAGCATCAGGATATCTAAGGGGTCAGGAGCGCCAGCACCACCATCCAGCAGACTTCATCACCAGACACCCCCAACATCTACCACCTCTGGCAGAGGCTCGCTACCAGATGGCTGCCATCCCCCTCCTCTCAGAAGCTTCCTGTCCACAGCCACTACCACCTCCTCCTCCCCCTTCTTCGTCGCTGTTGTCAGTAGTGAAGACGCCATCGGCATGTAATGGCGTAGAATCCCACAACAGACGATGGAAGTAGACAGTCCTCGGCAGCTGCATCACCCTCCTCTATACTGTACCGCTGCTGCCGCTGTTACTACTACTGCTGTTGTTGCTGCTGTTGTTGCTGCTGTGCTGCTGCTGCTGGTGGCGGTGGTGGGGGTGGTGGCTGGTGCAGCTAGTTGACCGGTGTGGCGTGCCAGAGGACCCCCAGCAAGGAACAGCCACGGCGACGAGTGTTCATGCACATTTCTCATCAATCATGGACCCGAGTCGCGTTAGGGGTTGAAGACTCGAGTTGGGTGAGATCGTAGATCAATGTGCCTTTACGACGCCGTGCTGGTGGTGGTAGCGGTGATGAGTCGTGTAGTTGATGACCTGCAGTAGTAGTCAGTACGTTAATGACGTTGCATAATAGTTTTACAATCACGAGACTCATAAATAACGCCAGAAGTAAAGAGAAATAAAACGCTAAACAAGTAAATAATAGCTCACCATGAAGTAGATTTTGATATTTCAACAACGTGTAAAAAAAGTATATTAGGTAAAAAACGGTAGTCTGTGTTTTGTATCGTCATTTTCTACGTTTGTTTGTCATACTGTTAGTAGTGTTGAAGGAAGAGGTTTTGAGCCTTCGTCGAAACAATCAATTTTGGGGGTGTTTGTGTGTGACGACAACGATGATGATGATGATGTCACATATCACCTCTTCAAGGCTGCTCACGTCACCAGTCATTCCCGCTCAATACTGATGACTAGTTAATGTTGAACGAGCTTAATAAAGAGGTGGTAGATGTGGTTTAGGGTCCGGCAGAAGAGAAGAAGCTGCTACACGCTCCCCTGGTCACGTCTCACCCTTCAAGGACGACATTTGTAATATTTAGACAATCCAAATCTTATTGTTTTTTGTAATTGTAAGTTGTTGTTCGTCAGAGTGTAATTATAACAATAAAAAGACTCGTTTGATTTCGCGGTGATTCACTAAAAAAAAAAAGAGATACGTTTTTGTAAGTGTAGTTATGAATATTACGTGGTTACGTTTTCTTAATTATACGTACAGTAGTTGAGTTTTTGTACCTTATACTGTGGTCGTGTATTTTGTAAGGTGGTGGCTGCGTCTTGTAAGTGTTCGTGGTTGCATTTTTTGTAAGTACGAGGGGGTGGATGCGCGTTCTTGTAAGCTCCTACCCCCTTAAACTCGCTCATTTAGTGTGTTCAGACACCTTTGGTAATAAGGTGACCCCCATCCCCCCATAATACTTACTCTTAAGACGTGAACTCGTCACTCATTGGTCGGTCCTCTCAGTGAACTTAACGAGCTTGGACTGTAAGATCATTGGTCGACTCCTGGTGCTGCTCACTTCATCGACTCACAATCGTTGTAGGTCATATACATATATATATTTACACACACACATATATATATTGTATAGGCTCACTGATAAAACACTTCCTTTATAATCTCTGGTCATCTTATTGGCCGATAAAGGGTATTATTGAAGTCACAGGCTAAGAAGTCCTATATTCATTAGTGTTTAGGCTCTTTAATTATTTAGTATTTGCGTGTGACAGTTGTGTTGGTGGAGGCTGGTTGATTGGCGAGTGTGGCGATGAGTCTTTAACTCGGCGTCAGTCAGTGACAAGTGGAGGTGCTATTTAAATGACAGGTCTCGTGGCGATCATTACTTCCCCATTAGTTCAAAGCTTCGCATGATTAATTGATGGAGGAGGGTAGAAGGAGGCTGTGATTTGTTTTGGTTTTTGTTCCCGTGTCTGCGTAAGGACGCGTATCATTTGTTTGTTGAGGCTGTTAAACGGCTCAGCTGGTAGGAGTAAGGCCGAGGGCTGCAGGCTGGTTGAAGTGGATAAACAGCCTCTCTGAAGGAGTATTGGTGAAGTTGTGTTGGAGGGAGTGTAGCCTCCCAGGGGCGTGATGAGCCAACCACCACCGGCTCAGCCCCCCCGTCGGGCCGTCCCGAGGGTGTTCCGTCGACAGAACAGCTTCGCCGGTTTCCCCAGTGCTACACTTAGCATCTTTAATAACAACAATAATAATAACAATAACAACAACGGAAGGAACTCCGGTAAAACAGGGTTACCTCCTGCCTCCACTGCAGCGGAGGTAACATCAGCAGGATATACACAACCTAGTCTGGTACCAACTACTGCAGGAGGGACAACTCTTGGGGCAATTGCTTTTGGCGCTCCTTCTGCTGGGATACCCACTTGTGGGGCAGCACGCGTAGCGGCGCCCCCTACATCAGCTCATGCCTCACTACCAGTATACCAGCCACCACCGGCAGCCAGTAGACCCGTGTCTGGGTTTTACTCCCTTCCCAGACACAACCGCCCTGGCCACCTCAGCAGGGCCCTGGGTGTGGGGTTCCACTTGTTGGCCAGGACAACCCCACCGGGATCTTCAGGCCCAACAGCGGCAGAGCAGTTAGGGATCAACTCCCCGGCACTCCCTAAATCACACCGGAGAAACTTGAGTGAAGGGAATACCGGCGAAACCATCACTTCCCTCCCAATAACAATTGGCTCCTTGCCCCGTAGTAAAAGTGGGACGAAAGACGCGATACCACCGACGACGTCATCTAGCGTGGGAGAACCAAAGCTCAAATCATCGACTAAGCGTAGAGATGGGGAGGGCAAACCCCGCCGGAGGGACCCTGACTATCAGTCATTGCCTCGACGGCCTTCCAAGGATCAGGCTTCCAAGCGATCTCCCAAAGACGGAGATTCTAAGAATCAGAGCTCGGCGAAAAGACACGACACAGAGCCAAAATTCCGGTCACTTCCGAGAAGACACGAGGGAGAGGCGAGATACCAGGCGGTGAGCAGGAAGAGTGAGGGAGACCCGAAGTACCAGTCGCTGCCGAAGAGACACAGTACAGAGCCCAGGTATCAAACATTTCCCAAAAGACGTGATGCAGAGTCGTCCTCACATCATCCATCGTCCCCTAAGAGACGCAGCACCGAATCAAGCCATCAATCATCGTCGCCCAAGAGACGCGACGTGGGGCCAGGAGCTCTTCCCTCCTCACCGAAAAAACGAGATATAGGGCCAGGTCACCTTCCCGGGTCCCCCAAGAGGCGTGACCCTGAGTGTAGCTTCCATCAATCTCTGTCACCAAAGAGGAGGAACACCGCCGACCTCAAGTACCAGCCGCCGCCGCCGCCCCCGAAGAAGTACGATATTGATCCCAAATACGAAATGTTGCCCCCGAAGCGACCTGAAGTGGACCTTAAGTATCAGACCTTCCCCCAGAAGAGACATGATCCAGATCACTCCAGATACCAACATGCGGTACCACCCCCAAGGGCGTACGATATAGATCCCAAGTACCAAGCGCTACCCCCAAAGAGAGAAGAACTTGACTTGCGATACTACCCACTACCACCGCCGAGGTATGAGGCGGAGGCGAAATACCAAACCGTGCCCCCAAAGAGACGTGACATGGAGCAGAGATACCCCAACGTACCACCTAAGAAATTTGGCATCGACTTAAGGTACCAGCCACTCCCACCACCCAAGAGGTATGATACCGGCCCCAGGTATCAGACGATACCTCCCAAGAGGCACGATGCTGATCACCAAAGATACCATTACATCCCTCCACCGAGGCCCGATATTGAACCCCGGTACCAACACCCTCCACCGAGAAGGTTTGATATCGATCCCAAATATCAGCCGTTGCCTCCTAGGAGACCCGATATCGAGCCCAAATACCAGCAGCTTCCACCCAGAAGACCCGATATCGAGCCTCGATACCAACAGGCCCCACCACGGCCGGATATCGAACCTAAATACCAACCACTGCCACCTAGGCCAGATATTGAACCGAAATACACACAGTTACCACTTAGGCGACCAGATCCTGATCCCAGATACCAGCCATTACCCCCGAGGCCCGATATCGAGCCCCGATACCAGTCGCTACCACCCAGGCCGGATATTGAACCCAAATACCAACCCTTACCACCGAGACCCGATATCGAACCTAAATATCAACCACTACCGCCAAGGCCCGATATTGAACCTAAATATCAGCCATTGCCACCAAGACCCGATATTGAGCCCAAGTACCAGCCTTTACCACCAAGACCCGATATCGAACCCAAGTACCAACAGCTGCCGCTGAGACATCCTGACGGGGAGTGCAAGTACCAGCCGCCGCCACCACCCATACACCCCAACGGAGAGGCCAGGTACCACCCCTCACCCCCTGAGGCTGAGATGTACCAACAACACCTACCAAGAAGACCCGATATTGAGCCCAAGTACCAACCTTTACCGCCAAGGCCTGATATCGAGCCCAAGTATCAACAGCTGCCGCCGAGGAGACCCGACGGGGAGGCCAAGTATCAGCCACTTCCTCCAAGACGACCTGAAGTCGAGGCCAAGTATCAGCCACTTCCTCCAAGACGACCCGAGGTCGAGGCCAAGTATCAGCCACTTCCTCCAAGACGACCCGAGGTCGAGGCCAAGTATCAGCCACTTCCTCCAAGACGACCCGAGGTCGAGCCCAAGTATCAGCCACTTCCTCCAAGACGACCCGAGGTCGAGGCCAAGTATCAGCCACTTCCTCCAAGACGACCCGAGGTCGAGGCCAAGTATCAGCCACTTCCTCCAAGACGACCTGAAGTCGAGGCCAAGTATCAGCCACTTCCTCCAAGACGACCTGAAGTCGAGGCCAAATATCAGCCACTTCCTCCAAGACGACCTGAAGTCGAGTCCAAGTATCAGCCACTTCCTCCAAGACGTCCTGAGGTCGAGTCCAAGTATCAGCCTCTTCCTCCAAGACGACCTGAGGTCGAGGCCAAGTATCAACCATTACCTCCAAGACGACCTGATGGGGAAGGAAAGTATCAATCTCTTCCCCCCAGAGGGTCCGACTACGAGTTCCAACCTATACCTACAATCAAACATGAATCCGAGACCTCATTCCAGCCACCGGTTCCCATGTATGACTACGAGTTCCAACCAATTCCAACAATAAAACCCAATTATGAACAGGTGTATACACCTATGCCTCTTAGGAAACCCGATGGTGAGAGCCACCCTCTGCCTCCTGTCAGTGGCGACTATCATCATGTGGTGCAGAGTCAGCCAAAGCTACAGTCCCTTCCTCCAAGAACCCATGGAAGTGATGGAAGTGACGTTCCTTACACGACGGCGCCTCCAATACCACGCACCACTGATCTCCTCTATCAACCCATACCTCCTAAGGTGTACCAAAGCGACCCGTTGCACCAAGTACAGGTCCCCAAAGTGGTAGGTAACATGCCGCTCTATGAGAGCATCCCAGCGAAGTTAACAGGAACTGAGCTAGTTCCCGCCAAGGTGCCAGGGGTTATACCTCTATATGAAGGAATTCCTCCTAAGATAAAAATGCCTGAGCCATCGTTCCAGCCCATCCCTCCAAAAGTAAGTGAGAGTGACCCTCTGTATCATACGATGCCTTCACCGATGTCACCTCTGAAGGCTGATGAAGCCGAACCCTTGTACCAGTCTTCACCACCAAAGATGAGCGCCAGTGAGCCTCTTTATCAGTCGTCTCCCGACGCCCTGGATGCCGATCCGGTCTACCAGGCTGTGACTCCGCAGATGATCCAAGATGTGAAGTCGAATTACCAGCTGCTGCAACAAAGGAAACTGGAACAGGATGCTAAGGCCTTGGCGGGGCCTAAGAGAACTATCAAGGGAGACAAGTATCACTCGCCAACAAAACGAACCTTCAGAGAGCGAGACAATGAATCAAAATCTCAGTCTTCATCGAAAAAAGGCTCTAAAGGTGAGCCCAAGTACCAGTCGCTGCCGAAGAGAAGAGAGAAGGAGAACGACGGTAAATACCAATCACTTCCACGTAGAGGAGCCCGACGAGACCCTCCGGCGCCTCCCCAGTTCCGCTGGACGCCTGGGGACGACGACGGAATATATTCAAGTCTGGAATACCCAAGTGAAGAGGGTCGTAGTGGAGGACCCAGCGAGGATGAGATCTACTCCAGCCTGACGACTACTGACGATCCTGTGTATCAGAGCGTGAGTGAAGCATCTTACTCCCGCCCAGTTCCACCTCTGCCAGCACCTCTTAGGTACCGCCGGCGTGTGGACGACGCTCCTCCCCCTCTACCTCCGCCTCGCCTCACCACAGGACCCGTAGGATCCCACAACCCACTGATGTCTCCCGGGTCTGTGGTCTCCCCTCCCGTCCTTCCCGCTCGAACTCCTCGAGTATCGTCAGCCTCTAACCAGAGGATGTCGTACCCTGGGGGGAGCAGCACCAGCCCCAGCCCTAGCCCGGAGAACCTGTTGACGCAGTCGGCGCCAACCTGGCCACGACAACACCGGCCAGACAACGAGGAAGTTTACTCCTCTATACCTTCACTGATCAGCTCCACACCTGAGTCCCCCCCGGCGACTCTGCCTCGGGCGGCACAGATTGGTCGTGTCGCTCCTTCAGCCTCATGGAACTCGCTAGGATCATCCTGCAGATCTTCGTGGGATTCACTAGGATCCTCGGTGAGATCTGAAGGTAGCAATAACGTCCGTCAGCGACGCCGGCGAGCGCGGTCTGACCCCAGGATGGACGCTGGGGTACTGCACCGCTTGGCCTTCACCATATGGCACACAGCCTTACACATCGAGAAAGAGGTCAGGAGCGCCGGCTGACCCGACGCCACCACCCTCCGTGCTCGCATGACCTGACCCTGACCCTTGTCCTGCCTGGCGGCGTCCTCCGGTATGCGCATGACATTACCCTGGGTGTGTTGGTGGCGTCAGTGCCCTGTACAAGCAATGTGTCCTTGGTCGTGGCGTCCGTGAGAGCGACCGTGCTTTGTTGTCTTGTTCCTCCTCATGATGACTCATCCACCAGGATGGACCAGATTGCATGATTCTCTCTCTTCCTCTCAGTCCATGACCACATTATCTTGTTATCGTCCTTGCATGTTGCACTTCACTCTGCTCTGCTAATTTTCAAATTGCTTGTTGCATGAACTGCTCGGCTAGTAACGTAATATGTGTAATTATATCATCCAGACTTTGAAATGTATCTGTGAGAAATTGTAGAGGAACAGTACCACTGGAGCTGTTCATTGCTGCCTTTAGTGTGTGTCTTGTTGTAGTGCCTGGAGGGACACGGGTTTTCCTGCACCACCCGAACAGTCGAGATCTCTGTTGTGCTGTACCCCCCAAAACAACACAAGTAAAGAAATAAACCCCAACAAAAATAATACACCGAGAACCACTTGTACGCCTGGTCACTTAGCTCCAGCAAGTACCTGGGTGAGGCCCAGTGCTTACTTGACTCACTTTCTATAGCGATACATAATGCCTAAGGAATACTGTACCTATTGATCCAGGCTATGACAAACTCCCTACTTAGTGCTTTTACTTTTTCTGAAGAACTTTTATATGAATACAAAAGTCTTCCTACGCTCATCCGTTTCATTGTCTTTAATTTTGGGTGTTACTTCAATTTTTAGATCAATTATTCCTTTTGTATATGTGTGCTCCATTTCCCGACCACTGCTAGATGTTAGCCGCTTTGAAGTCTTACTTTGTTAAGTTCTTGTCTGTACTCCCAGTAGTCCACAAATTATAGTACCCCCAGTAAAGTACAACCCCGAGCACCCCCAGAGTAAGAGTTGCCTCCTCTCTAAAGTAAAGTCCATATTCCCAAAGTCACCCATCCCAGAGTGTCGCCCCCCCCCCCACCCATCCCAGAGTGTCGCCCCCCCCCCCACCCATCCCAGAGTGTCGCCCCCCCCCCCACCCATCCCAGAGTGTCGCCCCCCCCCCCACCCATCCCAGAGTGTCGCCCCCCCCCCCCACCCATCCCAGAGTGTCGCCCCCCCCCCCACCCATCCCAGTGTGTCGCCCCCCCCCCCCTCTCCACGAAGGCTTCACCAGGGATTCATAAATCTTTACGTCCTGGGGTTCATTCCCTAGAAACCTTTTGTGACGTTGTTACTTTTTCAGACCGGTGACGAGGTTGCCCCCCCCCACCGCACCTACCCCTCTCCCCTAACTCCTCTTACCTCCACCCCAGCCCCCCCTCCATCACCCCCTCACCCCACCACCTTGTTCCCTGTTTGAAGTCCACCTCCTCAAAAGTCCTCAAACAACCATCTTCCGGCTTTTGCTTTCCTCCCTCCCTCCTCCCCTTATCTCCTTCCCTCACCCCCCTGCCCTCCATCCTGTCCTTCCCCCTTCCCTCCCTCCTCTCCCTCCCGGCCTCCCCCTTCACCACCAACATCACACAGCTCCCCCCCTCACCACTAACATCACACACCTCTTACCCCCCTCACCACCAACATCACACACCTCCCCCCCCTCACCACCAACATCACACACCTCCCCCCTCACCACCAACATCACACACCTCCCCCCTCACCACCAACATCACACACCTCCCCCCTCACCACCAACATCACACACCTCCCCCCCTCTCCACCAACATCACACACCTCCCTACCCCCTCACCACCATCACCACACACCTCCCTCCTCACCACCAACATCACACACCTCCCTCCCCCCTCACCACCAACATCACAAACCTCCCTACCCCCTCCTCACCATCAACATCACACACCTCCCTCCTCACCATCAACATCACACACCTCCCTCCCCCTCACCACCAACATCACACACCTCTTCCCCCCTCACCACCAGCATCACACACCTCCCTCCCCCTCACCACCAACATCACACACCACCCCCCTCACCACCAACATCACACACCTTCCCCCTCACCACCAACATCACACACCTCCCTCCTCTCTCACCACCAACATCACACACCTCCCCCCTCACCACTAACATCACACACCTCCCTCCCCCCTCACCACCAACATCACACACCTCCCTCCCCCCTCACCACCAACATCACACACCTCCCTCCCCACCTCACCACCAACATCACTCCCCCCCTCACCACCAACATCACACACCACCCCCCTCACCACCATCACCACACACCTCCCTCCTCACCATCAACATCACACACCTCCCTCCCCCTCACCACCAACATCACACACCTCTTCCCCCCTCACCACCAGCATCACACACCTCCCTCCCCCTCACCACCAACATCACACACCTCCCTCCCCCCTCACCACCAACATCACACACCTCCCTCCCCCCTCACCACCAACATCACACACCTCCCCCCTCACCACCAACATCACACACCTCCCTCCACCCTCACCACCAACATCACACTCCCCTCACCACCAACATCACACACCTCCCTCCCCCCTCACCACCAACATCACACCCCCCTCACCACCAACATCACACCCCCCTCACCACCAACATCACACACCTCCCTCCCCTCTCACCACCAACATCACACCCCCCTCACCACCAACATCACACACCTCCCCCCCTCACCACCAACATCACACACCTCCCTCCACCCTCACCACCAACATCACACCCCCCCTCACCACCAACATGACACACCTCCCTCCCCCCTCACCACCAACATCACACACCTCCCTCCCCCCACACCACCAACATCACACCCACCTCACCACCAACATCACACACCTCCCTCCCCCCTCACCACCAACATCACACACCTCCCTCCACCCTTACCACCAACATCACACCCCCCTCACCACCAACATCACACACCTCCCTCCCCCCTCACCACCAACATCACACACCTCCCTCCCCCCCACCACCAACATCACACACCTCCCTCCCCACCTCACCACCAACATCACACACCTCCCTCCCCACCTCACCACCAACATCACACCCCCCTCACCACCAACATCACACACCACCCCCTTCACCACCAACATCACACACCTACCCCCCACACCACCAACATCACACACCTACCCCCCCACACCACCAACATCACACACCTCCCCCCTCACCACCAACATCACACACCCACCCCACCACCAACATCACACCCCCCTCACCACCAACATCACACACCTCCCCCCTCACCACCAACATCACACACCTCCCTCCCCCCTCACCACCAACATCACACACCTCCCTCCCCCTCACCACCAACATCACACACCTCCCTCCTCACAACCAACATCACACACCATCCCTTCCCCCACACCACCAACATCACACACCTCCCCCCCTCACCACCAACATCACACACCTCCCTCCCCCCACACCACCAACATCACACACCTCCCCCCTCACCACCAACATCACACACCTCCCCCCTCACCACCAACATCACACACCTCCCTCCCCCCACACCACCAACATCACACACCTCCCCCCTCACCACCAACATCACACCCCCCTCACCAACAACATCACACCTCCCTCCCCCCTCACCACCAACATCACACACCTCCCCCCTCACCACCAACATCACACCCCCCTCACCACCAACATCACACCTCCTTCCCCCCTCACCACCAACACACACTTCCTCCTTCACCAAACAACTTGTGCTCTCTCTATCCCACCCTCACTCCCTCTACCACTCCAGTTGTGCCCTGGTAGTGCCCCAGTAGTGCCCTGGTAGTGCCCCAGTAGTGTCCTGGTAGCGCCCCAGTAGTGCCCCAGTAGTGCCCCGGTAGTGCCCCAGTAGTTCCCCGGCAGTGCCCCAGTAGTGCCCCGGTAGTGCCCCAGTAGTGCCCCGGTAGTGCCCCAGTAGTGCCCGGTGGCCCTCACTGTGGTTAGGAAGTGTCATGTTTTATTTGTTCAAGTATTATTGTAATTGTTGGTACTGTCGCCAATAGTACCAGGACACTGTACCTGGTAATATTCAGACACTGTCTCTGTTAGTACCCATACATAGTCCCCAGTAGCACCCAGACACTGTCCCCGGTAGCACACAAACCACGGCAGTACCCAGACACTGTCTTCGGTAGTACACAGACCACGGTAGTACCTAGACATTGTCCCCGGTAGTAACCAGGCACTGTCCCCGGTAATACCCAGACATTGTTTCCGGTAGTACCCAGGTAACATATCCGGCAGTAGCAGACACTGTCCCCGGTAATACCCAGACACTGTCCCCGGTAGTATTCAGACACTGTCCCCTGTAGTAACCAAACACTGTCCCCGATAATACCTAGACACTGTCCCTGGTAGTACAGGAGACACTGTCCCCGGTATTACCCAGACACTGTTCCGGTAGTACAGGAGACACTGCTCTTGGTAGTACCCAGACACTGTCCCCGGTAGTACCCAGACACTGTCCCCGGTAGTATCCCTTGTCTCAGAAATCTGTTAAACCCTCTCATCAAGACAGTCTCACCTGTAATACCCTAACTAGCAAGAATACAGTCCGGTATATAGTTCGGTATTAATGTGTGTATATACCCCTCCTGGTACATTGTCAACCAGCCCCTTCCCAGTAGTTTGTGTACAGTACATGTGGTGTGTGAAGACCTCAGATGTGTCAGGATTGGTGTTACTGTGTTATGTATTGTGATATATTTTAGGTTTACAACTGTTATATGTCTCTCTCACTTGTTATATCACCACACACACACACACACACACACACACACATACACACACACACATATATATATATCTTGGATTAAATAGTCTTAACCAGAAGTCAGGTTTGTCTTTCCTTTAATAACTCATTGTGATAATCAAGATGACAGAGTGATAAGGAAAACAAAACAAAACGAACGTAAAAGATAACCTGAAGATAACCTAAAGATAACCTAAAGATAACCTAAAGATAACCTAAAGATAACCTAAAGATAACCTACCCAAAGATGACGACCTTTTCCCTTCCTCCTTCCAGAACAACAATGACGCGGCAGTCTCGCAGAAACAGCCAACAATAAGCAGTAGAAACGTAAGTACATCCAGCCATTAGTGTGATTGTTGTGAGGTGAACTTTCTACACAATACACCCCCCCTCCATCCTTCCTTCCTTCCTTCCTTCCTTCCATCCTACCTTCCTTCCTTCTTTCCTTCCCAGACTATATGCTTTCCAAAATAGCCATCATACCTTTCTCTTGAACGCCACCTGGTTGAACTATCTACCTGGAGGACATTTCTGGTCGATGTACTGTACCTCGTTGGAGTAACCTCTCTGCTGGGAGTACCTTGCCCTCAGAGTACCCATCTTCTTGGAGTACCTTGACCTCAGAGTACCTATCCTCAAGGACTACCGTGCCCTCAGAGTACCTTTCTTGTAGGAGTACCTTGTCCTCAGAGTACCTATCCTCAAGGACTACCGTGCCCTCAGAGTACCTATCTTCTGGGGGTACCTTGACCTCAGAGTACTTTGCTTCCAGTGTACCTCCCTTCCTAACTATCTCCCTTCCTCAGTACCTCCCTTCCTCAGTACCTCCTCTTCCTCAGTACCTCCTCTTCCTCAGTGCCTCATCTTCCTCAGTACCTCCTCTTCCTCAGTACCTCCTCTTCCTCAGCACCTCCTCTTCCTCAGTACCTCCTCTTCCTCAGTACCTCCTCTTCCTCAGTACCTCATCTTCCTCAGTACCTCCCTTCCTAACTATCTCCCTTCCTCAGTACCTCCTCTTCCTCAGTACCTCCTCTTCCTCAGTGCCTCCTCTTCCTCAGTACCTCCTCTTCCTCAGTACCTCCTCTTCCTCAGTACCTCCTCTTCCTCAGTACCTCCTCTTCCTCAGTGCCTCCTCTTCCTCAGTACCTCCTCTTCCTCAGTGCCTCCTCTTCCTCAGTACCTCCTCTTCATCAGTACCTCCCTTCCTAACTATCTCCCTTCCTCAGTACCTCCTCTTCCTCAGTACCTCCTCTTCCTCAGTACCTCCTCTTCCTCAGTACCTCCTCTTCCTCAGTGCCTCCTCTTCCTCAGTACCTCCTCTTCCTCAGTACCTCCTCTTCCTCAGTACCTCCTCTTCCTCAGCACCTCCTCTTCCTCAGTACCTCCTCTTCCTCAGTACCTCCTCTTCCTCAGTGCCTCCCTTCCTAACTATCTCCCTTCCTCAGTACCTCCTCTTCCTCAGTACCTCCTCTTCCTAACTATCTCCCTTCCTCAGTACCTCCTCTTCCTCAGTACCTCCTCTTCCTCAGCACCTCCTCTTCCTCAGTACCTCCTCTTCCTCAGTACCTCCTCTTCCTCAGTACCTCCTCTTCCTCAGTGCCTCCCTTCCTAACTATCTCCCTTCCTCAGTACCTCCTCTTCCTCAGTACCTCCTCTTCCTCAGCACCTCCTCTTCCTCAGTACCTCCTCTTCCTCAGTGCCTCCTCTTCCTCAGTACCTCCTCTTCCTCAGTACCTCCTCTTCCTCAGTACCTCCTCTTCCTCAGTACCTCCTCTTCCTCAGTACCTCCTCTTCCTCAGTACCTCCTCTTCTTCAGTACCTCCTCTTCCTCAGTACCTCCTCTTCCTCAGTACCTCCTCTTCCTCAGTACCTCCTCTTCCTCAGTACCTCCTCTTCCTCAGCACCTCCTCTTCCTCAGTACCTCCTCTTCCTCAGTACCTCCTCTTCCTCAGTACCTCCTCTTCTTCAGTACCTCCTCTTCCTCAGTACCTCCTCTTCCTCAGTACCTCCTCTTCCTCAGTACCTCCTCTTCCTCAGTACCTCCTCTTCCTCAGTACCTCCTCTTCCTCACTATCTCCCTCCCTCAGTACCTCCTCTTCCTCAGTACCTCCTCTTCCTCAGCACCTCCTCTTCCTCAGTACCTCCTCTTACTCAGTACCTCCTCTTACTCAGTACCTCCTCTTCCTCAGTACCTCCTCTTCCTCAGTACCTCCTCTTCCTCAGCACCTCCTCTTCCTCAGTACCTCCTCTTCCTCAGTACCTCCTCTTACTCAGTACCTCCTCTTACTCAGTACCTCCTCTTCCTCAGTACCTCCTCTTCCTCAGTACCTCCTCTTCCTCTGTACCTCCTCTTCCTCTGTACCTCCTCGTCCTCAGTACCTCCTCTTCCTCAGTACCTCCTCTTCCTCAGTACCTCCTCTTCCTCAGTACCTCCTCTTCCTCAGCACCTCCTCTTCCTCAGTACCTCCTCTTCCTCTGTACCTCCTCTTCCTCAGTACCTCCTCGTCCTCAGTACCTCCTCTTCCTCAGTACCTCCTCTTCCTCAGTACCTCCTCTTACTCAGTACCTCCTCTTCCTCAGTACCTCCTCTTCCTCAGTACCTCCTCTTCCTCAGTACCTCCTCGTCCTCAGTACCTCCTCTTCCTCAGTACCTCCTCTTCCTCAGTACCCCCCCCCCCCCCCACACACACATTAGAGGACTAAAGTTCATGCAATTCTTATAAAAGTTTATTCTCAGTTCATTGTCATTTTTGCAATAGTTGTGAGAAAGGTTTTATGGGGGAGCATTACAAGATGGTGTTATTACGTGACTGTGTGTGTGTGTCTGTGTGTGTGTGTGTGTGTCTCTGTGTGTGTGTGTGTGATAATAATAATAATAATAATAATAATAATAATAATAATAATAATAATAATAATAGTAATTAACGGTTTATTAAAAAAGTCGGCAGCCCAAAGGCTGAAAATATACATTAGACAAAAATGACTTATTTCATACAAAGACATGGGGTCGGTGGGTCGTTTAACAAAAGCTTTCATTACTAAAATAAGAAGGAACAATGATTGAACATACAAATTATTATAGTTTACAGTTGATGGCCCGGGCTGGTCATGGAGACACCAGGTGGTGAGGTGTTCACGTGGTGTAGTAACTCGTCCTCGGGTGTTCATATGAGGGGCCTCACGTGGTCATGGAGACATCTGGTGGTATGTTGTTCACGTGGTGTGGTAACTCGTCCTCTGGTGTTGATATGAAGGAACTCACGTGGTCATGGAGACATCAGGTGGTGTGGTGTTCACGTGGTGTAGTAACTCATCCTCGTGTGTTGAGAAGAAGGACCTCACGTGGTCATAGAGACACCGGGTGGTGTGGTAATAATAATAATAATTAACGGTTTATTGAAAGAGCATAGCAGTCAGAAGGCTGAATATATACAGTTACATAATTGGGGAATGGGTTTCGATATACAAATAATATACAAGTAACATAAGTGATACAGATAAGGGATCTCCTGAAGATTCTTCGCCCTAGAGCCCGGCAGGGCGACAATTCTTCAGGTGGGATATCCTGGGGCGACGATTCTTCAGGTGGCAACACCTGGGGTGACAATTCTTCAGGTGGGGTCAGGACCCTCCACGGTTGTTAATCTTCAGGTTAGTGGAGTCAGGACCCTCCAGTCAGGTAGGAGGGCTATATAACAGTAAGTGGGCTCAAAAATGTTTAGTCATAATCATCAGTCGACCATGGCACGCAATACCTTCCAAACTGTTGTCCTACCACTGTTGTGTGATGATTCCTCTAAAGTTATTCGGTGGCTTCAACAAAACAGACTTTTAAAGCGTGAAGTGAAGTGTGATACTTGTGATAACTGAATGAATTGGACAAAATGCACCAGATCCAAGGATGGTTTTCTGTGGAAATGCCAAACAAAAGACTGTCTGAAGTATAAATCGACTAAGTCTATAAGAATAGGATCTTGTTTTGCCCGTTCTAATATTTCACTTCAGAAGTGGGTTCATGTTATGTAGCTTTGGAGTGAGCATATTGGAGAGACAGCAGCAGGCCGTCAGGTGAACCTTTCTGAGAAAACGTTGATTGACTGCTGCAGCTTTTTTAGGGAGGTCTGTACTGTGTACTTTGAAGCAAATCCAATCAAACTTGGCGGACCTGGGATCACCGTAGAAATTGATGAATCTTGCTTCTCCCATAAGCCGAAACATCATCGTGGACGTGCACCACACTCTCCTATTTGGGTTTTCGGTATCGTCGATACGAGCCGGAGCCTTTCAATTGGCAACATGGAAATTGTCGAGACAAGGGATGCTGCCACCCTTCTTCCTATAATACTCAAAGTGGTTCAGCAAGGATCAGTCATTCACAGTGATAAGTGGAGAACATACCGCAATATTCAAGGTCTTGGATACATGCACAGAACTGTGAAACACTCAGTCAATTTTTGGATGTGAATACTGGTGGTCACACACAAACGATTGAATCATATTGGAACAAGAACAAGAGTTACACCAAGACCATGCGTGGCTGCAAACGAAGCTTTTTAAATTCTTACCTTCAAGAATTCATGTGGCATGATCGTTTTTCTGCTAATCCTCTGGAAATTTTATGTCAACACATTGCTGTTCAGTTCACTTTGTAATATAATAATAGTATATTCCTTCTTAACCACATTTGTATCATCAATCAAACTGCTCTCTCTCTCTCTCTCTCTCTCTCTCTCTCTCTCTCTCTCTCTCTCTCTCTCTCTCTACACTAATTAAGACTCTTTCTACACGTGTATTCATTAGGGGGTAACAAGGTTAACCTCCCTGTGATGTAATTATGCTGTCAGGAGGGTCAGGAGATGTCAGCAGCTGGGTTACAGAGTGCAGTGTTGTCAGCGTTTGGGAATACAGAGGTGTCAGGAGATGTCAGCAGCTGGGTTACAGAGTGCAGCGTTTGGGAATACAGAGGTGTCAGGAGATGTCAGCAGCTGGGGTACAGAGAGCAATACGGTCAGCGTTTGAGAATGCAGGAGGAGTCAGGAGATGTCAGCAGCTGGAATACAGAGTGCAGTGTTGTCAGCGTTTGGGAATACAGAGGCGTCAGGAGATGTCAGCAGGCGAGGTAAAAAGAAGCATTGTCAGCAGTTTCGTTCAGGAGCGTTGTCAGCAGTTGAGAATACAAAAGAACCAGAAGTGTGTCAGCAGCTAGATTACTAAAGAGGTCAGATATGTTGTCAACAACTGGGAGAGTACAGGGGGTGTCAGCAGTTGGAATACAGAGCAGTTACAGTAGGAGAACATCAGTAGTCCTTCTGTTAGCTGTTCCTGTAACTCATTCACTGTATCCTAACTTGTAATCCTCGCAGTAATTAACTCTTTGTAATAAACTAACTGTAATATTAGCCGTATTAGTGGAGATTACAGATGCAAAGGTTACAGAGCGTTAATTATAAAGGATTACAGAGGATTTAGTAGAGGCTACAGGTACAAGGTGTTAGATAGATGGAATAACACTTTAGAATACAGAAAGTTACAGGTACAGGGATACAGAAAGTTACAGGTACAGGGATACAGAAAGTTACAGGTACAGGGATACAGCGGGGTTTTACAGATACAGTGACAGAGCGTTGTTGAAATACTTTGATTCAGCGTTGCAGTCCTATCAGAAAACTTGGTAACACTGAGGCTCTGCTAAGTTCTCAGGCGGTTCACACAGTATTCGAGTTGGCGGAACTTGAGTTGGAGGAAGACGGTTTTGGCGTGATTGAGTCAAGTTCTGACGTCATTGAGTCGAGTTTTGTGTGATTGAATTAAATTTGACGTGAATGAGTCGTTTTATGGCGTGGTTGAGTCGGGTCTGGCGTGATTGAGTCGAGTTTTGTGTGACTGAGTTGGGTTTGGCATGATTGAGTCGGGTTTGGCATGATTGAGTCGGGTTTGGCATGACTGAGTCGGGTTTGGCATGATTGAATCGGGTTTGGCGTGATTGAGTCGTTTTATGGCGTGGGTGAGTCTTTTATGGCGTGCTTGAGTCGGGTTTGGCGTGATTGAGTCGAGTTTTGTATGACTGAGTCGTTTTATGGCGTGGTTGAGTCCCTCTTTGTCGTGGCTGAGTCGGGTTTGGCGCGAGTCACTTGGGTCTTGAATTTTCCCGAAATATCATCTCCTTTCCTTCGCCCTGTTCCTTCTTTTACTATTCTTCCTCTCCCTTCTTCCATCTTCCTACTTTCCCTTGCCTCCCCTCCCTTCCTCCATTACCTTACACACCCTACTTCCTCCTTCCCTTTTTCCTCCCCTTCGCTCATCCTTCTTCCCCCCCTTCCTTCTCTTCACTTATCCTCCCTTCTCCCCCCCTCCCTCTCACCCTCCCCTCTCCCCATCTTCCCTTCCCTTCCCTCTTCAACCATCTTTCTCTCCCTTCCTTCCTTCCTTCCTTCCTTCCTTCCGTCCTTCCTTCCCTCTTCCACGCCTCTCTCATCACTTTCCTTCCACTCTTTTCCTCTCCACCTTCGTTCTCTTCACTGTCCTCACTTCCCCCCTCAATCGCCTCCCTTGTACACACACACACACACACACACACACACACACACACACACACACACACACACCATCGCATTTTATTTCTTTGTTCTTGTCACTTGGAATGTCATTGTCGGGTGTTACTTAGGTCCCTCTTACATGGGGTCCTGTTGCTGGGATCTGGTGAAGGATCCCTTGGCCCCTTGACCTATTACTCATTAACTCCTTCACATTACCCATTACCTATATGTTAATCACCTTACCTATCTCCTTTTAATTATCTCCTATTATCTGTAACCCAATTGTTATTACCTATTACTTACCTGCCAGCACCATCCTGCTACCCCATTAATACTCTCCATCATTCTTACCATCCTATTACGGTCCTACATCATCCTACCCCATCCTGAGGTATCCTATTGGTCCTCTTCATCCTCCGGTTACTACCCATTGTCACGACCATGCAGACGCGTATTTTTTTTTTACTCCGTGTTGATAAGACTGTTACCTTACACACACACACACACACACACACACACACACCAACAGCTTTTTTTCCCGTTCCAGCCACCGTGACCTCTTGCCTATCACCATGGCCGCCTCCCACACCTTTCCCACACACCCTCCCTCTCCCCCTCCTCCCTCCCCTCCCTCCACTGCCACACCTCCATCCCCTCCTCCCTTCACTGCTACACCTCCACCCCCTCCTCCCCACAACAACAACAACAACCACCACTACAACAACAACATTATGGATGAGGTTTTCGAATACAACAACAAAATTCTTGACAGTGCCTGATAAACATTGAACTCTTCCTCTTTACCCTGTGCCCTTCCTCTCCAGCTGTACCCTTCCCCATCACCATGTACCCTTCACCCTGTATCATCACCCTGTACCCTTCCTCTTCACCCTGTACCCTTCCTCTTCACCCTGTACCCTTCCTCTTCACCCTGTACCCTTCCTCTTCACCCTGTACCCTTCCTCTTCACCCTGTACCCTTCCTCTTCACCCTGTACCCATCCTCTTCACCCTGTACCCATCCTCTTCACCCTGTACCCTTCCTCTTCACCCTGTACCCTTCCTCTTCACCCTGTACCCTTCCTCTTCACCCTGTACCCTTCCTCTTCACCCTGTACCCATCCTCTTCACCCTGTACCCTTCCTCTTCACCCTGTACCCTTCCTCTTCACCCTGTACCCATCCTCTTCACCCTGTACCCTTCCTCTTCACCCTGTACCCTTCCTCTTCACCCTGTACCCTTCCTCTTCACCCTGTACCCTTCCTCTTCACCCTGTACCCTTCCTCTTCACCCTGTACCCATCCTCTTCACCCTGTACCCTTCCTCTTCACCCTGTACCCTTCCTCTTCACCCTGTACCCATCCTCTTCACCCTGTACCCTTCCTCTTCACCCTGTACCCTTCCTCTTCACCCTGTACCCTTCCTCTTCACCCTGTACCCTTCCTCTTCACCCTGTACCCATCCTCTTCACCCTGTACCCTTCCTCTTCACCCTGTACCCTTCCTCTTCACCCTGTACCCATCCTCTTCACCCTGTACCCTTCCTCTTCACCCTGTACCCTTCCTCTTCACCCTGTACCCTTCCTCTTCACCCTGTAACCTTCCTCTTCACCCTGTACCCTTCCTCTTCACCCTGTACCCTTCCTCTTCACCCTGTACCCATCCTCTTCACCCTGTACCCTTCCTCTTCACCCTGTACCCATCCTCTTCACCCTGTACCCATCCTCTTCACCCTGTACCCTTCCTCTTCACCCTGTACCCTTCCTCTTCACCCTGTAACCTTCCTCTTCACCCTGTACCCTTCCTCTTCACCCTGTACCCATCCTCTTCACCCTGTACCCTTCCTCTTCACCCTGTACCCTTCCTCTTCACCCTGTACCCTTCCTCTTCACCCTGTACCCTTCCTCTCCTTCACACGGCTTCATTTCTCTATTCCCTACCCTCCTCTCCTTTCCCCTCTTCTCCTCTCCCCTCCTTTCCCCTCCTCTCCTCTCCCCTCCCCTCCTTTCCCCTCTTCTCCCCTCTTCTCCCCTCCCCTCCTCTCCCCTCTCCCGACGCCCTTCTCCATCTCTCCAGCGACACCTTCAACCACCACTCCTCCTCCTTCACCCTAAACCTCCTCCTCCTCCCTGATACTCTCTCCCTCGCCGATATTCCTCTCACCTCTCACCTACACTCTCTCTCACCAGCCCACTCCTCTCGCCCCACCTACACCCCCAGCGACACCTCCCTCACGTAAAGGTCACACACTACACAGCCACACTCCTAACCTGTGTCCCTCAGCCCAGTAACAACCTTCTCCTCGATTTTGTTATGTCGTGTTAAAGTGAAGGGTGAGGGATGTGTGTGTGTGTGTGTGTGTGTGTGTGTGTGTGTGTGTGTGTGTGTGTGTTTAGGCATTGTGTAGGCAAGAAAGTAATATTGATATCTAAAGAAACACTTTGCCCAATAATACACTGCCATTGTCCTTCCCCCTGACCTCTTGCCCATATATTATTCCTTCCCACTGACCTCTTGCCCAATGTATCAGCCCCAATTGTCCAACTACTATTCCACCCCCCCCCCCTCCTCCCCCTATACAAATACCAGTATATCTTGCCCCCCTCCCCTGTCTCCCTCCCCACCTTACCCACAAATCCTGCCTGGTTTCCCCTTACACTCCCCTCCTCTTCCCCCTCTCTTGCCCTCCCTATCTATCAAGAGCAAGGAGGTGGACAGGTAGACTAATTGCCCCTGCCTCCACCATCACCTTTACCTGGCCCACCTACACAACCTCACACGCCTCCACAAAACAACCCGGAAATAAGAAATACAGTTGAATATACGGGTTGGATTCTTGTGGTAGAAATTCCAAGATGGTGATAATTTTTGTTTGGGTCAAAGTTTTTTCTTTACCTCGTATTTTTGTCTGGTTTCCTTATATATTCTCTATTACAGTTAATTTTTCTCTTAATTTTCTCCTCTACTCTTTTCTTTTTCGTATATTTTTTTCTTACTTTGCCTTAACCTTCCTATCCAAGCTAAAATAATGATCTTAGAATTTATTTTAAGTGAAGGTAAAGTTAGTCAGGTTAGGTTGAGGATTGACTGGTTAATTTTGTTTGTATTATTTATGAAAAGAAATTCAGACTTTGTTGTTCCCGTTCCAATGTTTTCTTCTTAATTCGTTATGATATTGTCTTTTTTTTTCTTATTGTGTTACTGAAAGAACAAAAATAATTGTTGCGTTAAAATATTATAACCCTTTATTTCATATATGTTAAAAGATAAGTCATCAAAATAGATAATTGAAATCCGGTAAAGACTGTGGAGTGTCCGTTAAGGTTTATGGGTCATGTGAACGGGACGTAAACATGGCGAGTGGCTGAGGCGGCGGTGGAAGCGTCACCACCTGGAAACTTGACTTTTTTTATAATTAAGAGTGAATATTGAAGTACTGAGATACAGGAAAACCGACATGGACGACATTCGGTTATTGGAATTAAGTTTTGTTCTCTGAGGTAAGAGTTGTAAGGTGGAGTATTGAGACAAGACCAACGTAACTAATGTAAACTTGTACTGTTTTGTCTCCTGTACAGTATTCTTATGTATGTGTAGTTCTAATTAATGGGTATTTTTTATCTGATGATGTCTAAGTATTAATTCATGGGTGATATTGTATATTTAACGGGCGTCAGATCATGAGCGCTGTTTATGACACACCGTAAGTATCAGATGCTGCTATATTATATAATTTATCGTTCATAAAATGAACCAGACTAAATTACTTAACCTACCCAAATAATAATATAATGTTAAGGTGAACCTCAAGTTTAGGTAGGTTAGGCAGGTTGGTTTGGTTCATTTTATGAACAATAAATTATATACTATAAGCAGCATCTGACGCTACGGACAGTTGGCAGGGTGAGAGGACCGACGCTCCTGCCTTTAACTACAACACCACCAATTCATCGGTATTTTATTATGCAATATTTAGTGTTTAGTCGTTGCTGTACTTACTGGTTTATTTGCCTATTATTCAATACTTTCTTGTCCTTTCTTATGTTATTTTATACAATGAGTACCTGATGGTTTTGGTGACTACCCTTGGTCGACCTGCCTTTCGGCTTACCATCGTTTGTTTGCCTGCACAGTCTACGACTCAAGGTACATTGTATATGTATACAGTATTATCAACCTGCATTATATATGTATATATACTGAATTGTATACCTACACTCTCTACACATGCTGAATTAATGTAAACGTATATGAGTATTTTAGTGAACAAACTCTGAATATATTAAGGTAAGCCAGCAGGTGTGGTGAGCGGCCGCCTCCTTCACACAAGTCTTAGGTAATTTTCAACCAGGTTTTAATTTCCGGCGTCCTGCTGTGAGGTTTCTCATTACTGCACCTTGGAGAAATATCCGATATTTCATTTGATGTGTGTGTGCGTGTGTGTCACTTACGTACATACATACATACACGGGCTTCACATATGTTCATAATCCATAACATACTTTTTTACATATTTAAGTATTCACACATACAGTACACACACACACACACACACACACACACACACGTACAGAAAATGGAATGCCGTGTTTGTTTATTTCACTGCACTCTCTTGTTTACAAACATTTGTCTTGAAAACAAAACACGAAACAAATATAATTTCTTTTACAACCACACGTCGAGCTCTCGCCCTCTCCTCCACCCAAGATTCTCAAACATTCGGAAGTTAGTCTTTCATCATAACAAGATGCAACACACCTTCAACTTGCTGACGTAACTACATCACACAAAAAAATGACTTCAAAGATGACGGCAGAACTACACTGTGACAGTACTTTAACCTTGATATAGTCTCTTAACGGTCGTATATTAAATTGTTGTAAGTTAATATATTAAATAAACGTAATTAACATACGCTAATGTTAGTATTTCTCCGTGACGTCACAATTACAGAATATGTGTGTCTTGATGTGAGAAGTTGTCTTGTTAATTCACCACAACTAAATAGGGGTTAAAATGGCGGCGATATTACACTGAGACTGTTACCGTAATTAAAGCGGAGTATCGCAACTAGTGTAGGTCTGCGATGGATGGGAGTCAGTATTGTGTATTTAGCCGCCAGTAATGTATGGCAACCAGTCGTGTCTGTTTGATCATTATTGATATATGACAAATAGTCTCGGGCATTCAGTAGCGAACAAGATATAGATGGCAACCTTCCCTGGCAATATGGCAAACAATCCAAGTCATTCACTCACCAATGACACACATGAGTAAATGGCAACCTTCCGCAGAGAGCGATGTATGGCAACTAATTTTAATCCATTCAACTCATCAGCGACCATTATTTTTTTTCTCACACCTGTTAGGAAGAAAACTCTTAATGGCTGTTCATACGAGAGCAATTACACATTTGGTTACTACTACTAATTGTTCACTCTAATTGCCCACTACTCAAGGGGGGGGGGGGGGGTAATTACCAGCGGCCACAAATGGTGTGATAGTTTGTGTTGGCGCGCGTGAACGATCCTTAATGACTTTGTTGTCCTGATGAATCACCTGTTGAAATTTCTTGTGTTGTTTTGCACTATGTGAGAGTTGCTTGAAAGCCCAATTAGGTGGTTAAGTGGCAAAGTTATATTGGACCTGTTATTATAATTATTATTATTTATTATTTTTTTCCGGTGATTACCCACATCAGGGCCTGAGGGGGTGAGAAAAAAGTGAACCAAAAATAAATACAGAAATGGAAAAAAATAAATGGTAGACCCTGATGCCATATGACAGCAGGGTCTACCATTAGACAACACATTATGCTTCCAATATCTTCCCAGGCGGTAGCTAGGGTTATATGGATGGTTGAGGTCAGATTAAATCAGGTCAGGTTAGGTTAGGACAGGTTAGATCAGGTCAGGTAAATTTGGTTGTCAGGTTAGGTTAAGTTAGGGTAGGTTAGGTTAGGTTAGCTATGTATTGGTATGGTAATTAATGATAGCTAAGAGCTTTCACATATGTAATGAGCACCTGTTCATATGTAGTGCATACATGTACTTGCATAAATGAACAGACATGTATTGCCTTTAAATGTTATACATGCATACATATATACATACATACATACATACATACTGTACATACATACATACATACATACATACATACATACATACAATCTGACATAGTTTAGGCTTTAAATCGTAAACAGAACTCATTAGAGCGTCCAAGGTGCAAACATGTGTAATTCACACCCTCCCCTGTATTGTGTAGTGTAGTGTACTGTAGTGTAGTGTAGTGTGGTGTGGTGTAGTGTACTGTAGTGTAGTGTACTGTAGTGTAGTGTACTGTAGTGTAGTGTACTGTAGTGTACTGTAGTGTAGTGTAGTGTAGTGTAGTGTAGTGTGGTGTGGTGTACTGTAGTGTAGTGTGGTGTGGTGTACTGTAGTGTAGTGTACTGTAGTTTAGTTGTGGTGTGGTGTAGTGTGGTGTGGTGTAGTGTACTGTAGTGTAGTGTAGTGTAGTGTACTGTAGTGTAGTGTAGTGTGGTGTGCTGTAGTGTTGTGTACTGTAGTGTAGTGTAGTGTACTGTAGTGTAGTGTGGTGTAGTGTGGTGTGGTGTAGTGTACTGTAGTGTAGTGTACTGTAGTGTAGTGTACTGTAGTGTAGTGTACTGTAGTGTAGTGTGGTGTAGTGTAGTGTACTGTAGTGTACTGTAGTGTAGTGTACTGTAGTGTAGTGTACTGTAGTGTAGTGTGGTGTAGTGTAGTGTACTGTAGTGTAGTGTGGCGTAGTGTAGTGTGGTGTAGTGTACTGTAGTGTAGTGTGGTGTAGTGTACTGTAGTGTAGTGTACTGTAGTGTAGTGTACTGTAGTGTAGTGTAGTGTACTATAGTGTAGTGTGGTGTAGTGTACTGTAGTGTAGTGTACTGTAGTGTAGTGTGGTGTAGTGTACTGTAGTGTAGTGTACTGTAGTGTAGTGTGGTGTAGTGTACTGTAGTGTAGTGTACTGTAGTGTAGTGTACCTGTACTGTAGTATAGTGTACTGTAGTGTAGTGTACTGTAGTGTAGTGTGGTGTAGTGTACTGTAGTGTACTGTAGTGTAGTGTACTGTAGTGTAGTGTACTGTAGTGTAGTGTGGTGTGGTGTACTGTAGTGTAGTGTACTGTAGTGTAGTGTACTGTAGCGTAGTGTAGTGTAGTGTGGTGTGGTGTAGTGTGCTGTAGTGTAGTGTACTGTAGTGTACTGTAGTGTAGTGTGGTGTAGTGTAGTGTACTGTAGTGTAGTGTACTGTAGTGTAGTGTAGTGTACTGTAGTGTGGTGTAGTGTGGTGTGGTGTAGTGTACTGTAGTGTAGTGTACTGTAGTGTAGTGTACTGTAGTGTCGTGTACTGTAGTGTAGTGTGGTGTAGTGTGCTGTAGTGTAGTGTACTGTAGTGTAGTGTAGTGTAGTGTAGTGTGGTGTAGTGTACTGTAGTGTACTGTAGTGTAGTGTACTGTAGTGTAGTGTACTGTAGTGTAGTGTACTGTAGTGTGGTGTGGTGTAGTGTACTGTAGTGTAGTGTACTGTAGTTTAGTGTAGTGTAGTGTACTGTAATGTATTGTGGCGTGGTGTAACTCGCGGGCAAACGAACACCTCCCCATCCCCCTGGATTCACTCACTCATACTTTCACTAAATCATTCAGTCAAACACAGACTCACTCACTCACTCACTCACTCACTCACTCACTCACTCACTTATTCTTTCACTCACTCACTCACACAAACATTGTTTCACCCGTGTGTCCATGACCCGATAGCAAGTTTTGTGAGTTATGAAAAAAAGTTTCATCCCGAAAACAATGAATTTATTATCATTGTTTCTTTACTTTTACATTCTTCTTCTTCTTCTTCTTCTTCTTCTTCTTCTTTTTCTTCTTCTTCTTCTTCTCAAGATTATTAAAACAATACAATGTTGTTAGTCAGTGAGTAGTTCTGGAGAGACAATTGGCAGAATGGAGGGAAGACGGAGAGGTATTGGAGGGAGGAGTGGTGGAGGACCAAGAAGTGACAGTGTTGAGGAAAAGTGGATAGATGGAGGAACAGTGGATAGATGGAGGAACAGTGGGATAGTGGATAGATTGGAGGGTCACTGAATAGATGAGGGAAAGCAGATAGAGGATAGATGGAGGGAGAGTGGATAGAGGATAGATATAGGGGGAGTAGAGGGAGTGAGTAATGAGGGAGTTGATATAATGAGTGTGAGTGGCGCCTTAACACAGTGATGGGGACCTTAATAGAATAATCAATATGAAGTGTGTCTCGGAAAGACCTGGCAACCTGGCCCGCCTCTCCTACTGCTGGTACTGCTGCAGGAGGGATGATGGAGGAGGGAGGGATGATGGAGGAGGGAGGGATGATGGAGGAGGGAGGGATGATGGAGGAGAGAGGGATGGTGGAGGAGGGAGGGATGATGGAGGAGGGAGGGATGATGGAGGAGGGAGGGATGTTGGAGGAGGGAGGGATGGTGGAGGAGGGAGGGATGATGGAGGAGGGAGGGATGATGAAGGAGGGAGGGATGGTGGAGGAGGGAGGGATGTTGGAGGAGGGAGGGATGATGGAGGAGGGAGGGATGATGGAGGAGGGAGGGATGGTGGAGGAGGGAGGGATGGTGGAGGAGAGAGGGATGGTGGAGGAGGGAGGGATGGTGGAGGAGGGAGGGATGATGGAGGAGGGAGGGATGATGGAGGAGGGAGGGATGATGGAGGAGGGAGGGATGATGAAGGAGGGAGGGATGTTGGAGGAGGGAGGGATGGTGGAGGAGGGAGGGATGATGGAGGAGGGAGGGATGATGAAGGAGGGAGGGATGGTGGAGGAGGGAGGGATGTTGGAGGAGGGAGGGATGATGGAGGAGGGAGGGATGATGGAGGAGGGAGGGATGGTGGAGGAGGGAGGGATGGTGGAGGAGAGAGGGATGGTGGAGGAGGGAGGGATGGTGGAGGAGGGAGGATGATGGAGGAGGGAGGGATGATGGAGGAGGAGGGATGATGGAGGAGGGAGGGATGATGGAGGAGGGAGGGATGGTGGAGGAGGGAGGGATGGTGGAGGAGGGAGGGATGATGGAGGAGGGAGGGATGATGGAGGAGGGAGGGATGGTGGAGGAGGGAGGGATGGTGGAGGAGGGAGGGATGGTGGAGGAGGGAGGGATGGTGGAGGAGGGAGGGATGTTGGAGGAGGGAGGGATGATGGAGGAGGGAGGGATGATGGAGGAGGGAGGGATGGTGGAGGAGGGAGGGATGATGGAGGAGGGAGGGATGGTGGAGGAGGGAGGGATGGTGGAGGAGGGAGGGATGATGGAGGAGGGAGGGATGATGGAGGATGGAGGGATGATGGAGGAGGGAGGGATGATGGAGGAGGGAGGGATGGTGGAGGAGGGAGGGATGGTGATGGAGGGAGTGATGGTGGAGGAGGGAGGGATGTTGGAGGAGGGAGGGATGATGGAGGAGGGAGGGATGATGGAGGAGGGAGGGATGATGGAGGAGGGAGGGATGGTGGAGGAGGGAGGGATGGTGGAGGAGGGAAGGAAGGATGACGGAGGAGGGAAGGATGATGGAGGAGGGAAGGATGATGGAAGGAGGAGGGAGGGGTGAAGGAGGGGTGATAGATGAAAGAGAGTTAGGGAAGAAGCGATAGTGGATGAGAAGGCGGAAGGATTAATAATTGAAGAAGGAGAAACGGAAGGGGGGAAAGAGGGATAATGAAAGAAGGAAGGAGAGAATGAGGGATAATGAAAGAAGGAAGGAGAGGATGAGGGATAATGAAAGAATGAAGGAGGTACAGTGGAAGTGAAATTGAAGGATAATATGGAGGGAAAGAGAGAACCCTAACGGAGGAAAGGAAAGAGGGAGGGAAGGAAGGAGGTAGGGAAGAAAGGAGGGGAGAAGGAAGAAGGAATGGGGGGAGGGAGGGAACCAAGGAGGGAGGGAACCAAGAAGGGAGGGAAGGAAGAAGGTATGGAGGGAGGGAAGGAAGCTAGGCCTAAGGAGGCAAGGAGTCACGTCTACGGTCACTCATCTACTGCCAGTATCACCGTCCTCCACCCCTCCTTCCCTCCTCCCACCCCTCCCTCCTTCACCCCTCCCTCCTTCCACCCCCTCACATCACAAACTCTTACCTTCACCCATTCCTCCCTCCTCCCACCCCTCCCTCCCTCACCCCTCCCTCCTCCACCCCTCCCTCCCCCCTACCTTTCCTCTCACCCCTCCCTCCACTCTCCCTTTCCCCCCGCCCACACCTCCCTCTCCCCCGCCCATGCTCCCCTCCATCCACTCCTCTACTAGGTCCTCGGAAACAAACTCCCCGCTAGTTAACTGTACCTGGCAGTTAGCTTCGTACAGCACCGGGGTTCGAACCTGAGTCCCCGTGTCTTTACCATCTCCTCCTGTCTGTTCTTGGTTCTTATTTATTCTTGGTCTATTTCTGCTGGCCTGTCTGTTCTTCTCTCCTGTCTGTTTTTTCTCCTGTCTATGTGTCTTTTCTTCTGTCTGTGTGTCTGTTCTTCTGTCTGTGTGTCTGTTCTTCTGTCTGTGTGTCTGTTCTTCTGTCTGTGTGTCTGTTCTTCTGTCTATGTGTCTTTTCTTCTGTCTGTGCGTCTGTTCTTCTGTCTGTGTGTCTGTTCTTCTGTCTGTGTGTCTGTTCTTCTGTCTGTGTGTCTGTTCTTCTGTCTGTGTGTCTGTTCTTCTGTCTGTGTGTCTGGTCTTCTGTCTATGTGTCTGTTCTTCTGTCTGTGTGTCTGTTCTTCTGTCTGTGTGTCTGTTCTTCTGTCTGTGTGTCTGGTCTTCTGTCTGTGTTGCTGGTCTTCTGTCTGTGTGTCTGGTCTTCTGTCTATGTGTCTGTTCTTCTGTCTGTGTGTCTGTTCTTCTGTCTGTGTGTCTGTTCTGTCTGTGTCTGGTCTTCTGTCTGTGTGTCTGTTCTTCTGTCTATGTGTCTGTTCTTCTGTCTGTGTGTCTGTTCTTCTGTCTGTTGTCTGTCTTCTGTCTGTCTGTCTTCTGTCTGTGTCTGTTCTTCTGTCTGTGTGTCTGTTCTTCTGTCTGTGTGTCTGTTCTTCTGTCTGTGTGTCTGTTCTTCTGTCTGTGTGTCTGTTCTTCTGTCTATGTGTCTGTTCTCTGTCTGTGTGTCTGTTCTTCTGTCTGTGTGTCTTGTCTTCTGTCTGTGTGTCTGTTCTTCTGTCTGTGTGTCTGTTCTTCTGTCTGTGTGTCTGTTCTTCTGTCTGTGTGTCTGTTCTTCTGTCTGTGTGTCTGTTCTTCTGTCTGTGTGTCTGTTCTTCTGTCTGTGTGTCTGTTCTTCTGTCTGTGTGTCTTTTCTTCTGTCTGTGTGTCTTTTCTTCTGTCTGTGTGTCTTTTCTCCTGTCTGTGTGTCTGTTGTTCTGTCAGTGTGAGAATATCTATCTATCTCCTGACACACACACGAGAGAGAGAGAGAGAGAGAGAGACAGAGAGAGAGAGAGAGAGAGAGAGAGAGAGAGAGAGAGAGACCAACTTCTCAGTAATTAAAGTCAATCCAAGAGAAATTTATTTGTAAACTCTCCCGTCATCATGTGGGTGGTGGTGCACGTGAGCGATCTATGACCTTTTTTGACCTTTCACAAGTAACTCCAAACATTAACCTCCCCCCCCCACCCCTCCCCCACCCCCCCCCCCCACCCCCCCCAAAAAAAAAGTGTCAAAGTTTTATGCCATGAATTAGTGGTAAATGTTGCAACATTAATCATACCATGGTTACTGTTGGGTAATTAAGGTCCGAGTGCAGGTACAGGTAGAATTACAGGTACATGTACAATTACAGGTGTAGGTATGGTTACAGGTGTACGTATGGTTTACAGGTACATGTGTAATTACAGGTGTACGTATAGTTTACAGGTACATGTATAATTACAGGTGTATGTTTTGTTACAGGTACAGGTATAATTACAGTGGCAGGTATAATTACAGGTTCAAGTATGGATACAAATACAGGAAGCGACATATGTGCAGATAAAGCTATGTTATGAATATTTGAACCTTTGTTCCATGATCCCTTGAATCTGATTTTTTAGTCTTTATGTCCGGAACCTTTGAACCTTTTGTCATGAACCTTTGAACCTTTTATCATGAACCTTTGAACCTTTTGTCATGAACCTTTGAACCTTTTGTCATGAACCTTTGAACCTTTTGTCATGAACCTTTGAACCTTTTGTCATGAACCTTTGAACCTTTTGTCATGAACCTTTGAACCTTTTGTCATGAACCTATGAACCTTTGAACCTCTTATCCTGAGCGTTTGAACCTTTTGATGGCGCTAAATGAAACTGCGTGTGACAGCTCCGTAGACCTCGCTGGCTGTCGTGTACCGCAGGTGTGGGTTCCCGCAGGTGTGCTGACGTCAGAAGCTTTGTGTCACGGCTCCTATGTCTCATCTTCACTTCACGGCTGTTATCGATCACAGGTGTGGCGTCTGTGGCATTGCATCACAGGTGTGGCGTCAGTGGCATTGCATCACAGGTGTGGCGTCAGTGGCATTGCATCACAGGTGTGGCGTCAGTGGCATTGCATCACAGGTGTGGCGCCAGTGGCATTGCATCACAGATGTGGCGTCAGTGGCATTGCATCACAGGTGTGGCGTCAGTGGCATTGCATCACAGGTGTGGCGTCAGTGGCATTGCATCACAGGTGTGGCGTCAGTGGCATTGCATCACAGGTGTGGCGTCACGGGTCAATGCGTCACCATCGTACCGGGAGACTTGGGCACTAGTGTCGGTCGCCGTCAATTAAAAGAAACTGACTCTTCACTTGGCTCGTCTACCTGAAGGTCTGAGTCTATATTTTTCCCTTAATATCTTGTGTGTATTTTTGTGTATGATGACAAAACACACACACACACACACACACACACACACACACAGCAAGAGGGGCGTTGTACGTTTGGCAGTGGTGTTGTTCCCCTGGTGGGCTTCCCCCCATGTAGCTTGTCTGCTGCCGGCTGTGCGGGTGAAAGTATCGTTCGGTTAATCCTCCCCGTATGGTGGGGTTGTACTAGGAACAGTTAGATGTAAAAGAGGAGTTTGTCTGTCTCTTGTTATATAGAAAAACACCGGATGGGGGGACTCTCTCTCTCTCTCTCTCTCATACGTTTTATTTTATAAACCAACATCAGTAGAGGAGAATAATCATATTCAGCTAACTACTTGTCGTGTCGTGTTGTATCGTGTAGTGTCGTATATCGCCCTGTATTGTCGTGCTGTGGGTTGCGTCGTGTCGTGTTAGTGGCTTTAGTGAGTGCTCGTCACTTAATACAATTTCGAGTCAGATAAACGCCGTGACTGACAATTCCTAGTTTGTTACAGAGCCCTAGAGGGAGGGCAGGGGGGGGGTGTTGAAGATGGAGAGAGAGTAGAGGGTGGGGAGGAAGAGAGGGAGGGTTTGGGTGTAGAGGGAGAGTAGAGGGTGGGGAGGAAGAGAGGGAGGGTTTGTGTCTGTTGGGTGTGGAGGCAACAGACTCCAGAACTCATAGCCCTCAAAAATCAATTCCAACTGCTACAACAGAGAGCCGAGACCCATGGTTGGGATATCGTAAGCTACATTACATACAGAAGAATAAGGGAGGAAATAAAAGCAAGATCTCTGGAACAAAGCAACCTGAAACGGGCCGAAATAGTTCAATAACTCACATACAACGACACAGGTGAGTTCTGGCGTCGAGTTAAGAGATTGAAAGGGTCCAGCCGTAACGAGTCACCACGTATAACTGACCTCACAGGAAGTAAAATATATGACGATCAAGACAAAGACCCATATTCAGGGACATATGGAGCAACAGCTTCCGAATCACAAATGAAGAGAACAGGGGATTTGATGGTACCCACGAGGAGCTCGTCCTTGACCAACTTCGGGTCCAGACATTTCGCACTCAGCCTTCCCTTGAAATCATATGGGGGGATCTGAGAGAGGACAGCCCATTATCCAAACCAATCACCTCGGAAGAGCTCAAAACAGCCATTTCCAAAACAAAAAATAAAGCCCCTGGCTACTCGGGCATCACCAAGGAGATCCTCAGCCACATAAACAACCCGGCCATGGAGAGACTGAGAACCACAATGAATGCTTGCGTGGCCTCGGGTTACTTCCCAACTAAATTCAAAGAGACCATTATTACCCTAACACCAAAACAAGGTAAGAACCCCGCCGTCCCACTAAACTATAGACCGATCTCCCTCCTCGAAGAACCTGGAAAGATTCTAGAAAAAAATCATCAATAACCGTCTGATAAGTCACCTGGAAACAACCAACAGAGTCAACTGCAGACAATTCGGGTTCAGGAAAGGAAAGTCCACCACAACAGCGATAGCCCTGACATGTGAACACATAGCCAGAGCCGCGGCGAGTGGTAGCCAATGTAATCTAACTCTCCGGGATGTAGCGAAGGCATTTGACAAAGTCTGGCTTGACGGTCTAAAATATAAGAACCTCCAACTCGAACTTCCCGCCAACATTGAAAAGTTGCTTTGCATCTTTCTTGACGGCAGAAATGCCAGACTGAGGGTAGGACAACACACAGGAGAGACCTTCCCACTCGTGAGCGGAGTCCCTCAGGGGAGCGTCCTCTCCCCCACCCTATATATTATCTACACAAGTGACACCCCGCCTCCCACTAAAAGAGGTAACGAAGATATTATGTATGCAGATGACATCACTCAAATAACAACACATCAAGGAAAATCGCGAGCGTTACAGGTCGACAACACCAGGCGGGAATTAGAATGGGTAAATAATTACGAAAAACAATGGAAAATCCAAACCAGTCTCCCGAAATTCACAGTGATAACCTTATGTAGAAGGAAAACCCATCCATTAGTAACCAATAATGCCCAGATAGAATACAAAAGCAGAGGCACCCACCTGGGCCTGCATATATCCACGACAGGTTACTCCCATCATGTCCACAGCAGGAAGGAAAAAGCAAGAAGAGAGCTGAGAAAACAATACCGCTTTAAAGCGCTTCCTGAGAAAATTAAACTCCGCCTGGTGACATCATTTATCACACCGATATTAACTTACCCAGCAGTACCTCTTCATACTATGAGCACCACTCAAATATTAAAATTACAGGTGGTCCAAAATGAAGCCCTAAGATTCGTCACAGGTGAAAGATACCCCTTCACCAGAACCACAGCCGAGATACATAGAGACCTGAGAATGAAACCCATCAACCAGCAGCTGCACACCCTGGCCAGCAGAATCTGGCAAAAGATAGAATGATCAGAGCAAGAATTCCTTCAAAGACCCCCACCAGATAACGACAACAACCATACATGGTTCCCAAAAAGTTACCAAATTTCAAAAGGTCCATTACCACCCCCGGTCTATAAGGCCAGGCAAAAGACAACCTCCCTAGACCAGCATCCGCCATTAGGGTCGGCGGAATATGAAATATGGCCCTCAAAGCACCCATATATGGGATAAGGTAGGCTGTATTGTGCCTGTGTAGACAGACAATAACTAACCTATGACACAACCCTAACACACTATTAGCTTAGCTAACCTATAGCAGGGCGGTCAGCCCGCCCTCTCCTACCTCTTCCTAAATTTCTTCAATTTCCGAGCTATAACTTCCTTCCCCCACTAATCCTCTCTCACCCCCTTCCTTCTCTACCAAAAAAAATGGTTCAGGTGGGTAAGGGATGAGGGCCTAGGTGAGTGCATGGGTGAGGGGAGGGTCTGGGTGAGGGCATGGGTAAGGGATGAGGGCCTAGGTGAGTGCGTTGGTAAGGAGAGGGTGTGGGTGAAAGCGTGGGCAAGGGGTGAGGACCTAGGCAAGGGGTGAGGGCGTGGGCAAGGGGAGGGTCTGGGTTAGTGCATGGGTAAGGGGAGGGTCTGGGTGAGGGTGTGGGTGAGGGCGTGGGCAAGGGGTGAGGAGCTGGGCAAGGGGTGAGGGCGTGGGTTAGGGCTAAGGAAGGTTATGAACATGGATGTCACGGAAATAAGCTCATAAACACAATGCCTTACGGTAATAGAAGCACTCAACCATATCCTGGGCTGAGTTTGTCTCCTGGTGAGGTGATGGAGGGTGGATAGAATGAGGGCTAGAGGGTGGATAGAACGATGGGTTGGGTGGATAGAGCGAGGTGTGGAGAGAGGATAGAGTGGAGGGTGGATAGAATGAGGGCTAGAGGGTGGATAGAACGATGGGTTGGGTGGATAGAGCGAGGTGTGGAGAGAGGATAGAGTGGAGGGTGGATAGAATGAGAGCCGAGAAGGAATATGAATAGAGCTAGGCGAAGGGTGGGTAGTGTTAAGGGGGTAGATGACTACAGCAGGATGGTGGTTGGATAGTGAAGAATAGAAGATAATCAGAACAGAGAACTGATGATATAATGGATAGTAGAGAATGAAGGCTGAATAGAACAGTTGGTGGGGGAGAATGGATAGGCGGAGAAAGCTCAAACTGACGCCAGGATAGTCTCAAAGATAGATTTAAATGGCGGTGTAAAGGACAGGAAGAAGGATAGACTTGAGTAAAGGATAGGTTCGAGGAGAGAGAGGTGTCACTATCCCCCGTGCCGGAGGAACCTGGTGTAAGCGCCACTCAGAAAGATGATGTGATTTGTGATTGATAGTGTGAATCTTGTGGTGAATAGAAGACTGATTGGCTGAATAGTAGTGAATCTTACGAAGAATTTATTCGGAATAATAAACGTCAAGATCTTACTGGCAGCTCGTGACTGAACCATAACTGTGAGATACGAGGAATAAACTGGCGGTAATCATGACTGACTCAGTAATTGGACAGGTATTCTCCCAACAGGTGGACGGAAATCCCTTAGAAATTTTGGGTGGGAATTGTCCGGGAATAACATGAGAATTGTTTTTAGATTGACTTGGAATTTGAAGGAAGTGTATGAGAATATCTTGAGAGTTTGGGGAAATTTAGCCTCTAAATTCTGTAATTTTTTTTATAAGTAGCTGAGAATTTTTTTGAGAAATTACTGGAAAAATCAAAGGTGCTGAGAATATTCTAAGAAATTTTGTGAAATATTTGAGATTTTCTTAAGATTTACTTAAAAACTATCACGTACTTGTAATTTTACCTCACGGGAGAAAATCGGAAGAGTTACACGGAATTTTGTGACTTTTTATTTGTTTTGGGAGAATAAAAAGTGAAGAGTCGGTGAAAGTGTCCAAGAATATTTCTGTAATGCCTTGGGATTCCTTCAAGACCCGGCAAAATACCTTAGACAATTCGTGATCTTTGTTTAATATATTACGACTAAATTCATAGAAGATCGGGGAAATAATCGGTGCTACTGGAATTTCTTTAGAATTTGTTTTTCGAAAATTTATAGGGAATCTTTGAAGACTTATAGAATTACATAGAATATTAGGAATTTAAACTTCTGCTCGTATAATCTCTGGAGAATGTTGGGAATTTTTGACTTTCAACAATATAAGAAAATTTCACTCGGTATGCGGAACAAACACTTTATCACTTATGCCAGGAAAAAGTGTATGAACAAGTGGTACAATTTTTCCCTGTGCTTGGAATTATTCCCTGGAATATGGGGAAAATTTACTTGCGTTCGGGAAACCTCTTTAAAGGGAAAAAAAATATTATTTGCACTTAATTATGGTTTATATCACTGTTGTGAAAAATTCCCTAGAAAATCGGGAAATTAATGGGGAAGTTTTAGATGTATTTGTAAAAATTCCTTGAAATACAGGGAATTTTTTTTTTTTTAAATGTTCTTCATAAAAATTTCCTGGAAGATCGGAAAATTTTTCAGGTGTTTTGAGTGGGCAAATCTTGGATACTGGGGAGGGGACAAGAGAGGGGAAGGGGTGAGGGAACCAGATGATGGAGAGGGAGTGAATGCGGGAGGGAGAGCGGAATGAATGAAGAAGGAAGGGAAAGGAAAGGCGGTGCAGAATATTGGAGTTAGTGAGGGAAAGAAAAGTAAGCAAGGGTGCAGGAGAGGTGGGGGGAGAGGGAAGGGGGAGGGAGGGAGGATGTGGGGGAGAGGGAGGGAGGGAGGGGGAGGGAGGGAGGCAGGCAGGGATGGAGTGGGGAGGGAGGGAGGGAGGGATAGAGAGGGAGGGAAGGGGGAGGGAGGGAGGGAGGATGTGGGGAGAGGGAGGGAGGGAGGGGGGGATGGAGAGGGAGGGAGGGAGGATGTGGGGGAGAGGGAGGGAGGGAGGGAGGCAGGGATGGAGAGGGGAGGGAGGGAGGGGGGGATGGAGAGGGAGGGAAGGGAGGGAGGAAGGGAGGGAGGATGTGGGGGAGAGGGAGGGAAGGGGGAGGGATGGAGAGGGAGGGAGGGAGGCAGGGAAGGGAGGGAAGGGAGAGGGAGGGAGGGAGGGAGGGAGGATGTGAGGGAGAGGGAGGGAAGGGGGAGGGAGGGAGGCAGGGATGGGGAGGGAGGGAAGGGAGGAAGGAAGGGAGGGAGGATGTGGGGGAGAGGGAGGGAGGGAGGGGGGGATGGAGAGGGAGGGAGGGAGGCAGGGAAGGAGGAGGGAGGGAGGCAGGGATGGAGAGGGAAGGAGAGAGGGTGCAGGAGAGAGTAATGTTAGCTCTTGGCTCTGGACGTCTCCTCTGGGTATACGTGTTTCTTCAGTCAATGTGTTACAAGACCTCCAACCTCTGGGGTGTACGTGACCTCCAACCTCCTGCGTGCACATAACCTCCAACCTCCTGCGTGCACATAACCTCCTGCGTGCACATAGCCTCAAACCTCCTGCGTGCACATAATCTCCAACCTCCTGCGTGCACATAACCTCCAACCTCCGGGGTGTAAAATGGAGGTCCGTGAGGTATTATTGGAAATTGGACCTTGTGCCAGAGATCGATTTGTGAAGCTTATTCTTTCTGTCTGTCTGTTCGCCTGTCTGTCGTTCCATGAGTGTTGTCAGTTTTTTGTTCCAGGAAGGTTGTCAGTTTTTTGTTCCAGGAAGGTTGTCAGTTTATTGTTCCAGGAAGGTTTCCAGTTTTTTGTTCCAGGAAGGTTGTCAGTTTATTGTTCCAGGAAGGTTGTCAGTTTATTGTTCCAGGAAGGTTGTCAGTTTATTGTTCCAGGAAGGTTGTCAGTTTATTGTTCCAGGAAGGTTGTCAGTTTATTGTTCCAGGAAGGTTGTCAGTTTATTGTTCCAGGAAGGTTTCCAGTTTTTTGTTCCAGGAAGGTTGTCCGTTTTTTGTTCCAGGAAGGTTGTCAGTTTTTTGTTCCAGGAAGGTTGTCAGTTTTTTGTTCCAGGAAGGTAGTCAATTTTTTTTCTAAACGATCGGTCCATTTTTTTTCTGCTAAGTAAATTTTTCTGGTCTGTCTGTTAGTCTGTCTGTCAGCTGTTTTCCAAGAGGTCTGTCATCCTGTCAGTTTTTATCTCTAAGTCCGTTTGAGTGTCAGCGTAAGAGTATGCCAGTTAAAGTTCTTTTTAACTTCGCAATCAAACTTTATAATACTTTTTCAAAACTGATTCAGCGTGTCCCTGGTTAGGTTAGATTAGATTAGATTAGATTAGATTAGGTTAGGTTAGGTTAGGTTAGATTAGGTTAGGTTAGGTTAGGTTAAAAAAGTGTCGTATACCCCTTCATCAGTCTATGGAAAGAACGTGAGATGATTTGTATGGGTTTTACAATGTGTGAAGCCATTCCTAAGATTATCCCAAGTTAATTAAATTATTTCTGTCGTATTTTAGTTTCTTAGAATATCTTAAATTATTACTCAAGATTACGAAAACATTAGATACAATTTCAATATAGTATCGTAAGGTTTTTTTGAATTTCTAAAACAAACGCTATTAAGATTTTCAAAATTACTAAAAATATTAGATAAGACATCAGTATATATTATCTTAGGAGCTGTTCAGTATCTTAAACCAACACCATTAAGGTACTGAAACTTGCCCATCACTTCATATATTATAGTTCATAATATAAACACCGAGCCTTGCTGTAATAACGTCAACCAGCCTTATGATACCGCCACTAACTCATTACAGAGGTTAAGGGAAATATTTTCTTAGGCTTGTCTCGCAGTCTTTAACCCAGATTATGAGAATATATTAAGGTTAATCCAGGGCATGAGTTTAGGTTAACGGTTGATATGTAAAGTTTATATGAGGGAAGAACTCGTGGTTAATGTTATATATGTGACTATTCTAGCGCTTTACTCATCGTGGTTAATATTATATACTGTATGTGGTTTTATCAGCACGTTGCTTGAGGTTAATATACACGTGACTACTCAAGGTTAATATCACACACTCACCTGACTAGTCCAGCAAGTTAATGAAAGTTAATGTCACACACCTGACTATTTCAGCACATTAATGGAGGTTAATATAACACACCTGACTATTCCAGGAAGTTAATGAAAGTTAATGTCACACACCTGACTATTTCAGCAAATTAATGGAGGTTAATATAACACACCTGACTATTCCAGGAAGTTAGGAAGGTTAATATCGCACACCTGACTATTCCAGCAAGTTAATGGAGGTTGATATCACACACCTGACTATTCCAGGAAGTTAGGAAGGTTAATATCGCACACCTGACTATTCCAGCAAGTTAATGGAGGTTAATATCACACACCTGACTATTCCAGCAAGTTAGGAAGGTTAATATCACACACCTAACTATTCCAGCAAATTAATGGAGGTTAATATAACACACCTGACTATTCCAGGAAGTTAGGAAGGTTAATATCGCACACCTGACTATTCCAGCAAGTTAATGGAGGTTGATATCACACACCTGACTATTCCAGCAAGCTAGGAAGGTTAATATCACACACCTAACTATTCCAGCAAATTAATGGAGGTTAATATCACACACCTGACTATTCCAGCAAGTTAGGGAAGGTTCCTGTACTTTCTAATGGTTCATCAATGTTAACTCCTGCATTTAAACTCCAGGAAGGACAATGGTGGCCAAGGTGAGGACCTCAAGTAGGGGAAATGATGAGGAGAGTGTGAGTGTCTGATACTGGAAGCTCTTCTCTCTTCCTCCTCTCGGCTCCTCCCAGCTCCACCTAGTCCTCTCAGCTCCTCTCACAGTTCTTCCCACAGTTCCTCTCAGCTCGTGATAATCATTATTGGTGTCTCCCAGCTTCTGCCATCCACTCCTAGCTCTCCCATGCACCCCCAGTCACTCCCAGCTCTCCCTAGCATCCTCAGCCACTCCCAGTTCCTCCTAGCACCCCCGCCACTCCCAGCTCTTCCTAGCTCCCCCAACCACTCCCAGCTCTTCCTAGCTCCCCCAACCACTCCCAGCTCTTCCTAGCTCCCCCAACCACTCCCAGCTCCTCCAAGCACCCCCGCCACTCCCAGCTCTTCCTAGCACCCCCAACCACTCCCAGCTCTTCCTAGCTCCCCCAACCACTCCCAGCTCTTCCTAGCACCCTCAACCACTCCCAGATCTTCCTAGCTCCCCCAACCACTCGTAGCTCTCCCTAGCACCCCCCAGCCAATCCCAGTTCCTTCTAGGAACCCCGCCACTCCCAGCTATCCCTAGCACCCCCAGCCACTCCCAGTTCCTCCTAGCACCCCCAGCCACTCCCGGTTCCTCCTAGCTCCCCCAGCCACTCCCAGTTCCTCCAAGCACCCCCCGCCACTCCCAGTTCCTCCTAGCACCCCCAGCCACTCCCAGTTCCTCCTAGCACCCCCAGCCACTCCCAGTTCTTCCTAGCACCCCCAGCCACTCCCAGTTCCTCCCAGCACCCCCGCCACTCCCAGCTCTCCCTAGCACCCCCAGCCACTCCCAGTTCCTCCTAGCACCCCCAGCCACTCCCAGTTCCTCCTAGCACCCCCAGCCACTCCCAGTTCCTCCTAGCACCCCCAGCCACTCCCAGTTCCTCCTAGCACCCCCAGCCACTCCCAGTTCCTCCTAGCACCCCCAGCCACTCCCAGTTCCTCCTAGCACCCCCGCCACTCCCAGCTCTCCCTAGCACCCCCCAGCCAATCCCAGTTCCTTCTAGGAACCCCGCCACTCCCAGCTATCCCTAGCACCCCCAGCCACTCCCAGTTCCTCCTAGCACCCCCAGCCACTCCCAGTTCCTCCTAGCACCCCCCGCCACTCCCAGTTCTTCCTAGCACCCCCCGCCACTCCCAGTTCTTCCTAGCACCCCCAGCCACTCCCAGTTCCTCCTAGCACCCCCAGCCACTCCCAGTTCCTCCTAGCATCCCCAGCCACTCCCAGTTCCTCCTAGCACCCCCCCCACTCCCAGTTCCTCCTAGCACCCCCCGCCACTCCCAGTTCCTCCTAGCATCCCCAGCCACTCCCAGTTCCTCCTAGCACCCCCAGCCACTCCCAGTTCCTCCTAGCACCCCCAGCCACTCCCAGTTCCTCCTAGCACCCCCCGCCACTCCCAGTTCCTCCTCGCACACCTCAGCCACTCCCAGTTCCTCCTAGCACCCCCAGCCACTCCCAGTTCCTCCTAGCACCCCCAGCCACTCCCAGTTCCTCCTAGCTCCCCCACCCACTCCCAGCTCTCCCTAGCACCCCCACCCACTCCCAGCTCTCCCTTGCACCCCCAGCCACTCCCAGTTCCTCCTAGCATCCCCAGCCACTCCCAGTTCCTCCTAGCACCCCCCGCCACTCCCAGTTCCTCCTAGCATCCCCAGCCACTCCCAGTTCCTCCTAGCACCCCCAGCCACTCCCAGTTCCTCCTAGCACCCCCAGCCACTCCCAGTTCCTCCTAGCACCCCCCGCCACTCCCAGTTCCTCCTAGCATCCCCAGCCACTCCCAGTTCCTCCTAGCACCCCCAGCCACTCCCAGTTCCTCCTAGCACCCCCAGCCACTCCCAGTTCCTCCTAGCACCCCCAGCCACTCCCAGTTCCTCCTAGCACCCCCAGCCACTCCCAGCTCTCCCTAGCACCCCCAGCCACTCCCAGCTCTCCCTTGCACCCCCAGCCACTCCCAGCTCTCCCTTGCACCCCCAGCCACTCCCAGCTCTCCCTTGCACCCCCAGCCACTCCCAGTTCTTCCTAGCACCCGCAGCCACTTCCAGTTCTTCCTAGCACCCCCAGCCACTCCCAGTTCCTCCTAGCACCCCCAGCCACTCCCAGCTCTCCCTTGCACCCCCAGCCACTCCCAGCTCTCCCTTGCACCCCCAGCCACTCCCAGCTCTCCCTTGCACCCCCAGCCACTCCCAGTTCTTCCTAGCACCCGCAGCCACTCCCAGTTCTTCCTAGCACCCCCAGCCACTCCCAGTTCCTCCTAGCACCCCCAGCCACTCCCAGCTCTCCCTAGCACCCCCAGCCACTCCCAGCTCTCCCTAGCACCCCCAGCCACTCCCAGTTCCTCCTAGCAGCCCCAGCCACTCCCAGCTCTCCCTAGCACCCCCAGCCACTCCCAGCTCTCCCTAGCACCCCCAGGCACTCCCAGCTCTCCCTAGCACCCCCAGCCACTCCCAGTTCCTCCTAGCTCCCCCAGCCACTCCCAGCTCTCCCTAGCACCCCCAGCCACTCCCAGCTCTTCAGAGTGGTGGACTAAGATTGATCCATCTCTTCATTAAGTTGCCCCAGAGGACAACACACCTTCTTCTTCTTCTTCTTCTTCTTCTTCTTCTTCTTCTTCTTCTTCTTCTTCTTTCTTCTTCTTCTTCTTCTTCTTCTTCTTCTTCTTCTTTCTTCTTCTTCTTCTTCTTTCTTCTTCTTCTTCTTCTTCTTCTTCTTCTTCTTCTTCTTCTTCTTCATCTTCCTCTTCTTCTTCTTCTTTCTTTCTTTCTTTCTTTCTTTCTTCTTCTTCTTCTTCTTCTTCTTCTTCTTGCTTAATACAACAGTGTTAATACAGTAGGCTGGTTAATACAACAGTGTTAATACAGTAGGATGGTTAATACAACTGTGTTAATACAGTAGGCTGGTTAATACAGTAGGATGGTTAATACAACTGTGTTAATACAGTAGGCTGGTTAATACAACAGTGTTAATACTGTAGGCTGGTTAATACAACAGTGTTAATACAGTAGGCTGGTTAATACAACAGTGTTAATACAGTAGGCTGGTTAATACAGTAGGTTGGTTAATACAACAGTGTTAATACAGTAGGCTGGTTAATACAACAGTGTTAATACAGTAGGCTGGTTAATACAACAGTGTTAATACAGTAGGCTGGTTAATACAACAGTGTTAATACAGTAGGATGGTTAATACAACTGTGTTAATACAGTAGGCTGGTTAATACAACAGTGTTAATACAGTAGGCTGGTTAATACAACAGTGTTAATACAGTAGGCTGGTTAATACAACAGTGTTAATACAGTAGGCTGGTTAATACAACAGTGTTAATACAGTAGGCTGGTTAATACAACAGTGTTAATACAGTAGGCTGGTTAATACAACAGTGTTAATACAGTAGGCTGGTTAATACAACAGTGTTAATACAGTAGGATGGTTAATACAACAGTGTTAATACAGTAGGCTGGTTAATACAACAGTGTTAATACAGTAGGTAGGTTAAAACAACAGTGTTAATACAGTAGGCTGGTTAATACAACAGTGTTAATACAGTAGGCTGGTTAATACAACAGTGTTAATACAGTAGGCTGGTTAATACAACAGTGTTAATACAGTAGGCTGGTTAATACAACAGTGTTAATACAGCAGGCTGGTTAATACAACAGTGTTAATACAGTAGGCTGGTTAATACAACAGTGTTAATACAGTAGGCTGGTTAATACAACAGTGTTAATACAGTAGGCTGGTTAATACAACAGTGTTAATACAGTAGGCTGGTTAATACAACAGTGTTAATACAGTAGGCTGGTTAATACAACAGTGTTAATACAGTAGGATGTTTAATACAACTGTGTTAATACAGTAGGATGGTTAATACAACAGTGTTAATAGAGTAGGATGGTTAATACAACAGTGTTAATACAGTAGGATGGTTAATACAACTGTGTTAATACAGTAGGATGGTTAATACAACAGTGTTAATACAGTAGGATGGTTAATACAGTAGGCTGGTTAATACAACAGTGTTAATACAGTAGGCTGGTTAATACAACAGTGTTAATACAGTAGGATGGTTAATACAGTAGGCTGGTTAATACAACAGTGTTAATACAGTAGGTTGGTTAATACAACAGTGTTAATACAGTAGGATGTTTAATACAACTGTGTTAATACAGTAGGATGGTTAATGCAACAGTGTTAATAGAGTAGGATGGTTAATACAACAGTGTTAATACAGTAGGATGGTTAATACAACTGTGTTAATACAGTAGGCTGGTTAATACAACAGTGTTAATACAGTAGGCTGGTTAATACAACAGTGTTAATACAGTAGGCTGGTTAATACAACAGTGTTAATACAGTAGGCTGGTTAATACAACAGTGTTAATACAGTAGGATGGTTAATACAGTAGGCTGGTTAATACAACAGTGTTAATGCGATAAACTATTCATTACAACAAACATTAGTCAACACATTGCCCTCCAAACCTCTCTCTCCTCCCTCACCTCTCCCTCCTCCCTCACCTCTCCCTCCTCCCTCACCTTCCCTTCCTCCCTCACCTCTCCCTCCTCCCTCACCTTCCCTTCCTCCCTCACCTTCCCTTCCTCCCTCACCTCTCCCTTCCTCCCTCACCTCTCCCTCCTCCCTCACCTCTCCCTCCTCCCTCACCTTCCCTTCCTCCCTCACCTCTCCCTCCTCCCTCACCTCTCCCTCCTCCCTCACCTTCCCTCCTCCCTCACCTCTCCCTCCTCCCTCACCTTCCCTTCCTCCCTCACCTTCCCTTCCTCCCTCACCTCTCCCTCCTCCCTCACCTCTCCTTCCTCCCTCACCTCTCCCTCCTCCCTCACCTCTCTCTCCTCCCTCACCTCTCCCTCCTCCCTCACCTCCTCTTCCTCCCTCACCTCTCCCTCCTCCCTCACCTCTCCCTCCTCCCTCACCTCCCCTTCCTCCCTCACCTCTCTCTCCTCTCTCACCTCTCCCTCCTCTCTCACCTCTCCCTCCTCTCTCACCTCTCCCTCCTCTCTCACCTTCCCTTCCTCCCTCACCTCTCCCTCCTCCCTCACTTATCCCTTCCCTATTCCCCTCCCTGACTCCTCCCCCCCTCCTTATTTCACTCTACCCCCAGCTTCTCATCACAACCTTTCCCAACCCCTCACCTGTCCCCCCCACCCCCCTCCACCCCCTACCCCCACCCCCTCCACCCTATACCCCCACATCTCCATCCCCACCCCCCTCCACCCCCTACCCCCACCCCCCTCCACCCCCTACCCCCACCCCCCTCCACCCCCTACCCCCACACCTTACCCCCACACCTCCCCAATATCAACACTTTATGGTCACATATCCGTGCTGGTGTGAGCCGCCATTACACGTCTGTTGATCACAGTCCACCCCGGGGAGCGAGTGTCGCTTGTCCGCGTGTAAATACTGGAGGCTGATGGTAGTTGTGTAATCACCGACTGGCCCTCCAAGTGGTGATTAAGAGACTACGGATATTAGTCCCGGATCGGCTAACACTGAATTTATTAAACGGATATTTCGAGTTATTGGAGTGTTATTTTCGCGGAGTTGGATGGGATTTAGGCCGAACTGGAGTGGGTTTTTGCGTGATTGGAGTGCTTTCTCTCGTGATTGGAGTGCTTTCTCTCGTGATTGGAGTGGTTTTTCTCGTGATTGGAGTGGTTTTTTGTGTGATTTGGAAGGGATTTTTTTTACTGGAACGGACTTTTCGCGTAATTTCAAATCAGATTTTTGCGGAACTGGATGATTTTTTTTTTTGGTGGGTGGGGAGCAGACTTAGTAGTGAAGTTTTGCTGCGTAATTGGGGGTAGATTATCAAGTACCTGGACGACCATTTCGCGATACTGGACTGAAGCATTTTGGCACAAATAGACTTCAGTTCCGCACAAGTTAACTGCATTTACGCCTAACTGTATATTACATAGAATTACTCTTAAGAACAGAACTCTCTGGACACGAGGCAACATCTGGCATCAACTTAGAGGGTCAGACATATAATTGATTGGGTTACAGTTTCTCTTCATTACAAAGTATATCACAATAACAGAGAGAGAAAAGACTTAAATGTAAATAAATACTTAAGTCAATTTAGTTAACCCACTCCCCTCCCCTCCCCTCCCCTCCATGACCCTCCATTAAGTAATACCAGATTTTCTCTCAAGTGTCTAGGGAATTCTGTCTGTTGCTGTACATTTAGGACATAGTTGACTGGGTACTATTTAAGAGGGTTAAAATATGTGACGACTAAACTAACCTGGAAGCTGATGACGTCATTATAAGCTCTACATTAAGTCAGAAGAAAAGAATAAGAGAGAGAGAGAGAGAGAGAGAGAGAGAGAGAGAGAGAGAGAGAGCATCATTGTCGGTATTCTTCTCCCGGTATCAGTATCAGTAACTCAGGGTGAGGAAGTTAACCACAACTCTCCCTCACAAACACCGTGTATTAGTGTGTGTGTGTGTGTGTGTGTGTGTGTGTGTGTGTGTGATACTCAAAGGCGCCAACCACTGCAAATAAAGACACATTCTTACAACACCGAGAAGTTAGTGAAGTGTGAGTCTTTCTGGTTGAGAATTACGCGAAGGAAAACGTTGTAATAAAAGATGATATTTTTGTCCTTTAAGTTTGTCAGGTAAAACACACGTACATATCATACATAAGAGGCTGGGGAGGGGGTCAGGTTGGGTCACCATAAGAGGCTGGGGAGGGGGTCAGGTTGGGTCACCATAAGAGGCTGGGGAGGGGGTCAGGATGGGTCACTATAAGAGGCTGGGGAGGGGGTCAGGTTGGGTCACTATAAAAGGCTGGGGAGGGGATCAGGTTGGGTCACTATAAGAGGCTGGGGAGGGGGTCAGGTTGGGTCACTATAAGAGGCTGGGGAGTGGGTCAGGATGGGTCACCATAAGAGGCTGGGGAGGGGGTCAGGTTGGGTCACTATAAGAGGCTGGGGAGGGGGTCAGGTTGGGTCACTATAAGAGGTTGGGGAGGGGATCAGGTTGGGTCACCATAAGAGGCTGGGGAGGGGGTCAGGATGGGTCACTATAAGAGGCTGGGGGAGAGGAGGTCAGGTTGGGTCACTATAAGAGGCTGGGGGAGAGGAGGTCAGGTTGGGTCACTATAAGAGGCTGGGGAGGGGGTCAGGTTGGGTCACTATAAGAGGCTGGGGAGGGGGTCAGGTTGGGTTACCATAAGAGGCTGGGGAGGGGGTCAGGTTGGGTCACTATAAGAGGCTGGGGGAGAGGAGGTCAGGTTGGGTCACTATAAGAGGCTGGGGAGGGGGTCAGGTTGGGTCACTATAAGAGGCTGGGGGAGAGGAGGTCAGGTTGGGTCACTATAAGAGGCTGGGGGAGAGGAGGTCAGGTTGGGTCACTATAAGAGGCTGGGGGAGAGGAGGCCAAGTTGGGTTACTATAAAAGGTTGGGGAGGAGGTCAGGTTGGGTCACTATAAGAGGCTGGGGAGAGGAAGTCAGGTTGGGTCACTATAAAAGGTTGGGGGAGAGGAGGTCAGGTTGGGTCACTATAAGAGTCTGGGGAGGTCAGGATGGGTCACTATAAAAGGCTGGGGAGGAGGTCAGGTTGGGTCACTATAAGAGGCTGGAGAGGAGGCCAGGTTGGGTCACCACAAGAGGCTGGGGGAGAGGAGGTCAGGTTGGGTCACCTCAAGAGGCTGGAGAGGAGGCCAGGTTGGGTCACCACAAGAGGCTGGGGGAGAGGAGGTCAGGTTGGGTCACCTCAAGAGGCTGGGGAGGAGGCCAGGTTGGGTCACCACAAGAGGCTGGGGGAGAGGAGGCCAGGTTGGGTCACTATAAAAGGCTGGGGAGGGGGTCAGGTTGGGTCACCACAAGAGGCTGGGGGAGAGGAGGTCAGGTTGGGTCACTATAAGAGGCTGGGGGAGAGGAGGTCAGGTTGGGTCACTATAAGAGGCTGGGGGAGAGGAGGTCAGGTTGGGTCACTATAAGAGGCTGGGGGAGAGGAGGTCAGGTTGGGTCACTATAGGAGGCTGGGGGAGAGGAGGTCAGGTTGGGTCACCTCAAGAGGCTGGAGAGGAGGCCAGGTTGGGTCACCACAAGAGGCTGGGGGAGAGGAGGTCAGGTTGGGTCACCTCAAGAGGCTGGAGAGGAGGCCAGGTTGGGTCACCACAAGAGGCTGGGGGAGAGGAGGTCAGGTTGGGTCACCTCAAGAGGCTGGGGAGGAGGCCAGGTTGGGTCACCACATGAGGCTGGGGAGGAGGCCAGGTTGGGTCACCACAAGAGGCTGGGGGAGAGGAGGTCAGGTTGGGTCACTATAAGAGGCTGGGGGAGAGGAGGTCAGGTTGGGTCACTATAAGAGGCTGGGGGAGAGGAGGCCAGGTTGGGTTACTATAAAAGGTTGGGGAGGAGGTCAGGTTGGGTCACTATAAGAGGCTGGAGAGGAGGTCAGGATGGGTCACTATAAGAGGCTGGGGGAGAGGAGGTCAGGTTGGGTCACTATAAGAGTCTGGGGAGGAGGTCAGGATGGGTCATTATAAGAGGCTGGGGGAGAGGAGGTCAGGTTGGGTCACTATAAGAGGCTGGGGGAGAGGAGGCCAGGTTGGGTTACTATAAAAGGTTGGGGAGGAGGTCAGGTTGGGTCACTATAAGAGGCTGGAGAGGAGGTCAGGATGGGTCATTATAAGAGGCTGGGGGAGAGGAGGTCAGGTTGGGTCACTATAAGAGGCTGGGGGAGAGGAGGCCAGGTTGGGTTACTATAAAAGGTTGGGGAGGAGGTCAGGTTGGGTCACTATAAGAGGCTGGAGAGGAGGTCAGGATGGGTCACTATAAGAGGCTGGGGGAGAGGAGGTCAGGTTGGGTCACTATAAGAGTCTGGGGAGGAGGTCAGGTTGGGTCACTATAAGAGGCTGGAGAGGAGGCCAGGTTGGGTCACCACAAGAGGCTGGGGGAGAGGAGGTCAGGTTGGGTCACCTCAAGAGGCTGAAGAAGAGGCCAGGTTGGGTCACCACAAGAGGCTGGGGGAGAGGAGGTCAGGTTGGGTCACCTCAAGAGGCTGGGGAGGAGCCCAGGTTGGGTCACCACATGAGGCTGGGGGAGAGGAGGCCAGGTTGGGTCACTATAAGAGGCTGGAGAGGAGGCCAGGTTGGGTCACCACAAGAGGCTGGGGGAGAGGAGGTCAGGTTGGGTCACCTCAAGAGGCTGGAGAGGAGGCCAGGTTGGGTCACTATAAGAGGCTGGGAAGGAGGTCAGGTTGGGTCAGTATAAGAGGCTGGGGAGGGGGTCAGGTTGGGTCACTACAAGAGGCTGGGGGAGAGGAGGTCAGGTTGGGTCACTATAAGAGGCTGGGAAGGAGGTCAGGTTGGGTCAGTATAAGAGGCTGGGGAGGAGGTCAGGTTGGGTCACTATAAGAGGCTAGGGAGGAGGTCAGGTTGGGTCACCACAAGAGGCTGGGGGAGAGGTCAGGTTGGGTCACTATAAGAGGCTGGGGGAGAGGAGGTCAGGTTGGGTCACTATAAGAGGCTGGGGATGAGGTCAGGTTGGGTCACTATAAGAGGCTGGGGAGGAGGTCAGGTTGGGTCACTATAAGAGGCTGGGGAGGGGGTCAGGTTTGGTTACCATAAGAGGCTGGGGGAGAGGAGGTCAGGTTGGGTCACTATAAGAGGCTGGGGAGGAGGTCAGGTTGGGTCACCACAAGAGGCTGGGGGAAGGTAGTGAAGGACCCCCTGAACTGACGGTTGACGGTGAGTGTGATCCAGGAGTTGGTCGTTGATGTCAGCAGCACACGGCTGACAAATCACAGGGCGGGAGACGGTTTCCTCCTCCCTACTGAGAGAGAGAGAGAGAGAGAGAGAGAGAGAGAGAGAGAGAGAGAGAGAGAAAATAATATTATGAACGAGAGAGTGAGAAAATTAAAGGGAGAGGGAGAACAAAGGGAAGAGAGAGAAAATACAAGATAGAGACATATAGAGAAGGGAAAATATGAAAGACAGACATTCCCCCCAATTACTCCCACCCTGAAAAAATAGGGTTGTAATATTGTTGAGTCTGGACACCTCCACGATGATAAACATTACTGGTGCATCGTTACCTCCCTCATCACTCAACCCCTGGCAGTAGTGGTTGTATCTGGAACATGAAATTCCTGGAAAACCTGTTGTGTAGCGGCCGAGAGAGAGAGAGAGAGAGAGAGAGAGAGAGAGAGAGAGAGGTGGTTATATAAAGAGATAGAGAGAGTAAAATTCACCAGTTTACTCATTCTCCCTCCCTTCTCTCACTCAGTTTCTCCTTACCTCCCTCTTTCTCTCGTTTTCTTTGTACCTCTCTCTCTCTCTCTCTCTCTCTCTCTCTCTCTCTCTCTCTCTCTCTCTCTCTCTCTCTCTCTCTCTCTCTCTCTCTCTCCCTAAGGCTCATTCCTTATTATAAACTCTTGGGATTATGAACCATTAGGTGCCCGGGCATCGCTGGGGGCAAGATAATGAGATGATGGAGGCCAGGAGTGATACCACCGCCAGCATGGACAGTTTTTGGCCAGTGTAGTTGTTGTCGTTGTTGTTGGTGGTGATGGTGGTATGGTTGTTGTTGTTGTAGGTGGTGGTGGTGGTGTGGTTATTAGTGGTGGTGGTGTGAATGTTGTTGTTGGCGTCATTGTTGTAGTAGTGGCTGTTAGTGTTTTTGTAGTTGGTTGGTGTTATTTTCGTTGTTTTTGTTATTGTTGGCGTCTTTTTTGGTGTTGTGGTTGTTGTTGATGTGGTTTTTGGTGTTGTGGTTGTTGTTGATGTGGTTTTTGGTGTTGTGGTTGTTGTTGATGTGGTTTTTGGTGTTGTGGTTGTTGTTACTTTTGTTGTAGTTGTTGTTGTTTTGGCCTTTGTTGTGTGTCTTGTACATGGCCCTCATTGATCTAACCTAACCAAGACCTTCGACTCGGTCAACAGGGAAGTCCTCTGGTGGACCCTCAGCCGGTTTGGCTGCCCACTAAAATTCATCGCCATTGTGAAGCAACTCCGCGATGGCATGGACGGCAGTGTCCTGCACAATGGCACCCAGTCTGAGTTCTTCTCCATCCAAACGGGGGTAAAACAAGGGTGTGTACTGGCACCAACTCTCTTTTCCATTTTCTTGGCTGCCTTCCTTACTCGTGTCAGTGCCAATCTAGCAAGCGGGGTCGACATCCAGCATCGGATGAAATATCTTTTCAACATAATATGATTCCAGGTAGGAACAAAGGTGTCGGCCGCTTCCATCGCTGAACTTCAGTAAGCAGACGACCTCACCCTTGTCGCTCACACTAACGCGACTTACAATAGATCCTGAACAAATACGCAGATGCGTACGCACACTTCGGCCTTGAGGTGAATGTACGTAAGACTCATATTCTTTTCATCCTGCCCCTGGTTCAGCCACACCCCCACCATCCGTCCAGCTAGACGGTACTACCCTCTCGAATGTTACCCACTTTCAGTATCTCGGTTCCCACCTATCCACCACCGTGGACATCGATGAAGAGATTCAAAATCGGATCGGATGTTCATCTCAAGCCTTTGGACGACTCTGTACCCATGTCTTCAGCTGTAGGGAGCTGAATTTATCTACAAAGCTGCACGTGTATCGAGCAGTGGTCCTCCCCACCCTGCTATATGGCAGCTAGACATGGGTTCACATACTGGAGGCACCTCAAGACACTTGAAAACTTTCACCAACGTAGTCTAGGTTCCATCCTCCGAGTTCGCTGGGAAGACAAGAGAACAAATGCCAGTATCCTCGCTGACACCAACTGTAGGAGCATTGAAGCTACCATTATCCATGAACAACTACATTGGACTGGCCATGTTACCCGCATGGACGACAGTAGACTGCCAAAGCAGCTACTTTACAGTCACCTAACGAATGGTAAACGAAATGCTGGCGGGCAACTGAAAAGGTGTAAGGATAGTCTTAAGACAAACCTGAATTGTGCCAAATCTACCCCTCACCTGGGAGATGATTACTCCACACCGTAACGTTTGGAGGTTCACCACACGAGGTGTCAATACTTTTGAGTTCGCCCGACTGCATACCGAGGCAGATAAGCGCCAACGCCGGAAAGACGCTGCCGCCGCCCCTCCCGCACTAGACGTAGCCCTCCACACGTGTGTAACAAATTGCTCTTATATTGTCTTTTTACTTATTTTTATTTATTTATTTATTTTTACTTCTCTCACTTTTTCTATATTATCCAATTTTCTTTTCTTCTGTGTTCGTTATGCTCGTATACTTGTGAGATGAGGAAGGTATTTGTTTGTGGTTAGTGTGAGGGGCAGGAGGCCTACAGTGGCCCCTCACACACCACCAAGGAGGCTGGTCAGGGGAACTAAGATACAGCACTTCAGAGGAGAAAATATGAAATACTTATTATTTAAGACTCACTGTATTACTGTATGATACCAAAGACATGCATGACAATGTTTTAGTCAACACAAGGGAATTGAGAACTAATCATAATGGTTCTTCATTTATTAACGACGTTACTCAAATTGAACAGTTACACATCAAAACAATAACCCGAGCTAACTACACAGGGGTCATACGAATCACAATACATTTCGGGAAACGGTTCAAACCTAATAGGTGCTCACATTATAGCCGCCATATGAGGAGGTCACACCCAGGACACAACCACACTTATCTCTGACCAAACACAAACTGCGTCACCCCACAAGGGACGCCACAACTTTCATGACGTCACGCTTCTTAGGCTTTCCCATTGGTCGAAGACAGGCCTAAGGCCTTCATACTATTAGCTTGAAATTGGCAGGAACTCTCAGGTGGCGGGAAACTCATGACATTGTTACACGTGCAACATCTGTGGACGGCCCTGTCGATCCCGTATCGTCCTCTCGAGTCACCTCAAAGTTCACCAACGAAGGTGACACGTCCTTATAACTCATATCATGGTACCATAGCTGGATGATCGTCATACTCGATTCCGAATGACAACAAAGTAGTAGTAATAGTGTGTGTGTGTGTGTGAGAACGAGATAGATTTGTAAAAAAATTGCCTAAAAGATTATCTATTGTAAGTGGATATTCATGTTTTAATTTCTTCCTGCTAATTATAATACTTTTAACTCTCAAACCCAGGTGAATTATTTATACATTTTTTTTCTATATAAATATAATAGTAGCCGTAAATAGTGTAGATATCTTCAAATGTTAGAAAAATAGGTTCGTTTACTTCATATTGTGACCTTGTCATCTCCTCTTAGGGCTCGGGTACAGGAGTTCGGATTCAGGTGTTTAGGTTCAGGGGTTTGTGTTTAGGGGTTTGGGTTCAGGAGTTTGAGTTCAGGTTCAGGAGTTCGGATTCAGGATCCCGGATTCAGAAGCTTGGTTTAAGGGGTTCGGGCTTAAGGGTTCAGATTCATTGAGTCGGATTCAAGGACTCCTCGTGTTTTCCTCCTCCTCTTCTCTTCCTCTAATACGTGACAGAATTCTTCTCCTCTGGTATAGTCAATATGTTATGGATAGTTTCAGCTTATAGGATGTCTAGAGTGAATGGGTGTTATAACAGCATCATTGTGGGAGACCTCGTACAGCACAACAACACGTGAGGAGGACAGCATACACTCACCCTCTACGAAAATCTTCAAAACTTTTTCCCAATACCTGACGGAATTCACCTTTTTATCACGATGGTCGCCAGGTAGTGAAGGTGTTGACAGTTCTGATATTTATTGCCACTTTTTACTAACGTGTGATGTAAGGTATTTATTTTAGAGACCACAGATGTAATTAATGATAAAACTTTATTTATTTTTCTTATATAGTCAGTGACCACAGTAGTATTTATACAAGTTATTAAAGTTTTGTTTTTGTTACTGAGTGGTCAATTTCTATATACGAAGTGATTAAAGTTTTTCTTACAATTGCTCAGTTTTATTTTTTTTAATCAGTGTTACCAAGTGATTAAAGTTTTACGTTTATGACAGTGTTGCCAAGTGATTATTTTTTTTCCCAGTGATGCCAAGTGATTATTTTTGTTTTTATTTCCCAGTGTTGCCAAGTGATCAATGTTATTTGACTGCTTATGTTAAGTGTCAATAATTACTGGCTCCCTCACACACCCTGAAACTGGCTCCCTCACACACCCTGACACTGGCTCCCTCACACACCCTGACACTGGCTCCCTCACACACCCTGACACTGGCTCCCTCACACACCCTCACACTGGCTCCCTCACACACCCTCACACTTGTTCCCTCACTGGCTCCCTCACACACCCTCACACTGGCTCCCTCACACACCCTCACACTGGCTCCCTCACACACCCTCACACTGGTTCCCTCACACACCCTGACACTGGCTCCCTCACACACCCTCACACTGGCTCCCTCACACACCCTCACACTGGCTCTCTCACACACCCTGAAACTGGCTCCCTCACACACCCTGACACTGGCTCCCTCACACACCCTCACACTGGCTCCCTCACACACCCTCACACTGGCTCCCTCACACACCCTGACACTGGCTCCCTCACACACCCTGACACTGGCTCCCTCACACACCCTCACACTGGCTCCCTCACACACCCTCACACTGCCTCCCTCACACACCCTCACACTGGTTCCCTCACACACCCTGACACTGGCTCCCTCACACACCCTCACACTGGCTCCCTCACACACCCTCACACTGGCTCCCTCACACACCCTCACATTGGCTCCCTCACACACCCTGACACTTGTTCCCTCACTGGCTCCCTCACACACCCTCACACTGGCTCCATCACACACCCTCACACTGGCTCCCTCACACACCCTCACACTGGTTCCCTCACACACCCTGACACTGGTTCCCTCACACACACTGACACTGGTTCCCTCACACACCCTGACACTGGCTCCCTCACACCCTGACACTGGCTCTCACACACCCTGACACTGGTTCCCTCACTGGCTCCCTCACACACCCTCACACTGGCTCCCTCACACACCCTCACACTGGTTCCCTCACACACCCTGACACTGGTTCCCTCACACACTCTGACACTGGTTCCCTCACACACCCTGACACTGGCTCCCTCACACCCTGACACTGGCTCTCACACACCCTGACACTGGTTCCCTCACTGGCTCCCTCACACACCCTCACACTGGCTCCCTCACACACCCTCACACTGGTTCCCTCACTGGCTCCCTCACACACCCTCACACTGGCTCCCTCACACACCCTCACACTGGCTCCCTCACACACCCTAAGCAGGTCGGGATATTTTTTGGGGTAAAAGATATTAACAATGTTTATAATGATACTAGTAATGAAGTAACAATAACAATAATATTAGTGTGCTATTAATAATAATGGCAATACTAATAATGACATAATAATTACATGATTACATTAACATTAGTAGTAAAAAAAATTCACAAATATACCGACAATAATAATAATAATATTTGCCAGGCGGAATTGTTATGCAAATTAAGTTGGTATAGAAAAATGTTGATTCTGTGGCTGATCCTTTGAACCCTGGACGTTCTTATAAACACCTGGAGGAAGAAGAAGACATGAAGAAGACAAGCAGAAGAAGAGGACAAGCAGAAGAAGAGGAAAAGCAGAAGAAAAGGACAGGACGAAGACAAGCAGAAGAAGAAGACAAGCAGAAGAAGAGGACAGGAAGAAGACAAGCAGAAGAAGAAGACAGGAAGAAGACAAGCAGAAGAAGAAGACAGGAAGAAAGGAAAAGGACAAGCAAAAGAAAAACAAGAACAAATTATTATAAGAAGAATAACAGTAACAAAAGCCAACAAGTAGACAGGTAACTCGTGAGACCAACTGGCTGAGAGAAGAGTGATCGCTCGTCGTCGAAGCTACGGCAGTACTAACCATACATACATACATACATACATACATGCATACATAAATAAATAATAATAATAATGGTTGCCTCTCGTGTAACGAGGGTGGCCGGTTCAAGGGCCACCTAGGCGTGAACTTGTTTAAGGTGTAGAAGCTGTCGCCAACACAACAACCACACCCCAAGTTAACGAGTTGCATGACCCAGTGTCAAGGAATAGTCCGAGAAGACCGGACAACTCGCCAACTGCACTGGCTAACCATTACCCCGGAAAACGATCCGCAAATCGATTAACATCCAGGTCCCCAATTACTGCTGGGTAGACAGAGGCAAATGGCGTAAAGAAACTTGCCCATAATTTCACCCTGCCCGGGGATCGAACTCAAGTCAGCTAACTTGCGAGGCGAGAATGCTGACTATTACACCACAGGGCGACACACACACACACACACACGCACAAACACACACACTACCCAGCAGAGCGATTATTAACAAAGGGTGGACACATAGCGGAGGTGTGGTATGCAGAGCCCAGGCACAGCTATGGCTCTAGGACATGCTATGTAGGTTGTGGGGGGGGGGGGGTGGGAGTGATGGGGTGTAGCGGAGGTGATGGGGGTGTAGGGGAGGTGATGGGGGTGTAGGGGAGGTGATGGGGGTGTAGGGGAGGTGATGGGGGCGTAGGGGAGGTGATGGGGGTGTAGGGGAGGTGATGGGGGTGTAGGGGAGGTGATGGGGGTGTAGGGGAGGTGATGGGGGTCTAGGGGAGGTGATAGAGGTGTAGGGAAGGTGATGGGGGTGTAGAAGAGGTGATGGGGGTGTAGGGGAGGTGATGGGGAGGTGATGGGGGTGTAGGGGAGGTGATGGGGGTGTAGGGGAGGTGATGGGGGTGTAGAAGAGGTGATGGGGGTGTACGGGAGGTGATGGGGAGGTGATGGGGGTGTAGAAGAGGTGAGGGGGTGTAGGGGAGGTGATGGGGGTGTAGGGGAGGTGATGGGGGTGTAGGGGAGGTGATGGGGATGTGATGGGGAGGTGATGGGGAGGTGATGGGGGTGTAGGAGAGGTGATGGGGATGTAGGGGAGGTGATGGGGAGGTGATGGTGATGTAGGGGAGGTGATGGGGGTGTAGAAGAGGTGATGGGGATGTAGGGGAGGTGATGGGGAGGTGATGGGGATGTAGAAGAGGTGATGGGGATGTAGGGGAGGTGATGGGGATGTAGGGGAGGTGATGGGGGTGTAGAAGAGGTGATGGGGATGTAGGGGAGGTGATGGGGGTGTAGAAGAGGTGAGGGGGTGTAGGGGAGGTGATGGGGGTGTAGGGGAGGTGATGGGGGTGTAGGGGAGGTGATGGGGGTGTAGAAGAGGTGATGGGGATGTAGGGGAGGTGATGGGGAGGTGATGGGGTGTAGGGGAGGTGATGGGGGTGTAGAAGAGGTGAGGGGGTGTAGGGGAGGTGATGGGGTGTAGGGGAGGTGATGGGGTGTAGGGGAGGTGATGGGGGCGTAGGGGAGGTGATAGAGGTGTAGAAGAGGTGATGGGGGTGTAGGGGAGGTGATGGGGGTGTAGGGGAGGTGATGGGGGTGTAGGGGAGGTGATGGGGGTGTAGAAGAGGTGATGGGGATGTAGGGGAGGTGATGGGGAGGTGATGGGGTGTAGGGGAGGTGATGGGGTGTGAAGAGGTGAGGGGTTGTAGGGTAGGTGATGGGGTGTAGGGGAGGTGATGGGGTGTAGGGGAGGTGATGGGGGCGTAGGGGAGGTGATAGAGGTGTAGAAGAGGTGATGGGGGTGTAGGGGAGGTGATGGGGGTGTAGGGGAGGTGATGGGGGTGTAGGGGAGGTGATAGAGGTGATGGGGGTGTAGGGGAGGTGATAGAGGTGATGGGGGTCTAGGGGAGGTGATAGAGGTGATGGGGGTGTAGGGGAGGTGATAGAGGTGATGGGGGTCTAGGGGAGGTGATAGAGGTGATGGGGAGGTGATGGGGTGTAGCGGAGGTGATGGATGGTAGGATGGGTTAAGTAGAATGAGGGATAGGGGATAATAGAGGAACGCTCAGGGCAATAGTGGATGGTAGGGAGGAAGGTTGAGGGGAGAAGAGGAGGTTGAGGGAGGGAGGAGGAGGGGGGGGGGGCAATAACTCACTGCCCCTCTACACTGTGGCGACTGTGGTATCTGTGTTATCCCTCGCCCTGCCCCACTCTACACCTCTGCCCTTGCTCTGCCTCGCTATGCCTCACCCTGCCCCTCTATGCCTCACCCTGCCTCGCTATGCCTCACCCTGCCCCTCTATGCCTCACCCTGCCCCTCTATGCCTCACCTTGCCTCGCTATGCCTCACCCTGCCTCGCTATGCCTCACCCTGCCTCGCTATGCCTCACCCTGCCCCTCTATGCCTCACCCTGCCCCTCTATGCCTCACCCTGCCCCTCTATGCCTCACCCTGCCTCGCTATGCCTCACCCTGCCTCGCTATGCCTCACCCTGCCTCGCTATGCCTCACCCTGCCCCTCTATGCCTCACCCTGCCTCGCTATGCCTCACCCACTAGTGACGCTCATATTTCTCTCACCTATTCCCGCCTGTTTCATTGTTCTGCAGGTGAGGGGGAGGGAGGGAGGGAGGGAGTCGTTGTTGTGTTGTTGTTCTTTGTTAGTTTCTTTTGTCTTGTTGCAGATTGTTGTTGTAAGTTGATTGTTGTTGTATTGTGTTGTATTGATTGTTGTTGTTGTTGTATTAAGTTGTTATAGTATTTAGTTGATATCTGATTTACACTCCGTCAGTTTACTTCAGGTGTACTGATGACCCCACCTGTATCTACCTGGCCATTAGGGTGGGGGGGGGGGGGGGAAGAAGGCCTCTATTGATTTTGTAGCCGCTAGGTCAAAGGTCAAGGTCATTGTTGTATAACCTGACGATGGATTGTACGTGAATTTGATGTATGTTAGTGATATATATACAACCATCTATGTATATTTTGTTGGATTATACACTTATAGGTGTGTATATGTGTATTATAGAGAGTTTGATATAATAATTGTTTTACTTGTATAGACGTTAATCTGTATGTCTCTGTGTTATTTAGTTGTGATGTAAAGTTGGACGGTTTTGTGTGTGAGAGTGTCTGATGTCTCTCTCTCTCTCTCTCTCTCTCTCTCTCTCTCTCTCTCTCTCTCTCTCTCTCTCCTCCTTATATTACCTTCCTCGAGGCTCATCTCTCTCTCTCTCTCTCTCTCTCTCTCTCTCTCTCTCTCTCTCTCTCTCTCTCTCTCTCTCACAATTAACGCCACTCAACCTTCCAGGAAATCACCACAAAACCACAACGAGGCGCCGAAATTTCCTCCGACTGCCCACAAAAACCTGCTGTAATTACCCCCTTGTATATAACCAGAGAATAGTCCGGGTTGTAAGACTCACACACGATCAATATACTACAAGGGAAAATATACCGTTGCCTCTATCTGGTTGAATGTAAGGTACAATGCAAAGGTAATGTTAGAGATTAGTAATTAAACCTGAGATTATTACCTTAACTAGATACGTTCATTTAGTACCATAACTTGATACGTTCAGTTAGAGGTTAAAATTACACCGAGACTTAACTTGACAGGGAACATTCATTTACCAGTATAGTTAAAGGGACAGAATTACACTGAGAATATAATTTAACTAGATATACATTCACCTATTACCAGTTAGGAAGGGATAGAATTATACTGTGACTCTACTGTGACTACCTAGCACTAGTTAGGTGGACAAAGTGAAGTTACAGGACCATTTTCAACAGATTCTATTCCATAACTTAGACATTTGTCCGATAACTGATGCTAAGTATATATGTATAATTAAGGAAATGTATGTATCTTTATATGTTGAGAGCCTCGGTGTAATTTTGTCCCCCTAATTGGTACTAAGTAATGAGCTACAAGCCTCGTGGACTCTGGATTCCGTGCTTGTTAAACTCTGAGAGCGGTGAGGTGTTAATGTTGAAGTGGTCCACGTGTCTTGTTTAATAACACGTGAAATATTAAACTAGTGTGAGAGACTTCCTTGGATGTACCTTAAGCCGTACCTAACGCGACGTGGAGTGTACCTAACGCGACGTGGAGTGTACCTTACGCGACGTGGAGTGTACCTAACGCGACGTGGAGTGTACCTAACGCGACGTGGAGTGTACCTTACGCGACGTGGAGTGTACCTAACGCGACGTGGAGTGTACCTTACGCGACGTGGAGTGTACCTTACGCGACGTTGAGTGTACCTAACGCGACGTGGAGTGTACCTTACGCGACGTGGAGTGTACCTAACGCGATGTGGAGTGTACCTTACGCGACGTGGAGTGTACGTAACGCGACGTAGAGTGTACCTAACGCGACGTAGAGTGTACCTAACGCGAGGTAGAGTGTAGTTGAAAGTACAAACCTTACTCGACGTTCACTACTGTATTATCTATGGTAACGTATACAGTGCGCCGCATGGTTTGGTAAGGAACAGATAAAAAAAGAGTGACAGAGAGAGAGAGAGAGAGAGAGAGAGAGAGAGAGAGATTTTTTTAGTTTAACAAATTTATTGGCAGAGCTTGTAGTACAGTTTGCCTATTCTGAGTAATTCAGTCAGGTCTTGACACTGAGGGTGGTATCACTTCTCACTGTCACGCAGGACAGAGGTTCACACACAAAGAAATACATCATATTCATTAACAACTATAAATGTATAGAGGTCAGATTCATATGGATAATGTCACTGTTCACTGCCATGCAGGACAGAGGTTCGTACACAAAGATTTGCATCATATTCATTGACAGTACATATACATATATGTAAACACACACACACACACATATACATACATATGCGTATATACATACACATATACGCGTACATATACATGCACACACGCACACATACGTCGGTCAGATTCATGTGGGTAATGTCACTTTTCACTGCCATACAGGACAGAGGTTCGTACACAAAGAATGCATCATATTCATTAACACTGTATATAGGTCAGATTCATGTGGGTAATGCCACTGTTCACTGCCACGCAGGACAGAGGTTCGTACACAAAGAAGGAAATACATCACATTCACCAGCAGCATATATGGGTCAGTGGATCACATACATTGGAGTCATATTCCAGTTGAAGACTAATCAGTGTGGGCTAGCAAATTTGGGATAAACAGCAAGAATGTCCTCAAGCACACCTGATTCAATGAAGTAATTACATAGTTCAAGATACAGTAAGTCAGGTGGCCTGAAGTCTTTGACAGTGTCACATTCAATAATATAGTGTTCAAGTGTATGCTTTAAAGGTTTATCACAAAGTTTACATGCTGAGTGTTCCGGTATGGGTACAGCGTTACTAACTTGCCAGATGTGTCTGTATCCTAGCCTAATTCTGGCCACGACTACATCACATTGTCTGGTTCTGCCCTTATGCTGGCCATACCGGTACCTCTTGTTACAAAATTTGTCATATTTACTAATGCTACAACTGTCAGGTCTCTCTGCATTTCTCACTTCTTCTAGATCAGAGTTCATGATTCTGACTTGAATGTTTTTAATTACAGCATTGGACAGACCAAGGTCGCGGTCAACATTTTCTTTCTTACATGCCTCATTGGCCAGTCTATCAGAACGGCCATGATACCTGATTCCAACATGGGACGGAATCCACACAAATTCGATACCAGAGTTGTTCTCATTGGCAGTTATCACATTTCTTTTAATATCACATACAACTTTAGACATAGAGCCTGACGGGCTGTTCATTGATTTCAAAGCACTTTGAGAGTCACAGAATATCACCCACCTCCATTTTCTTTGAGGTAGTCTGTGGCTAAGTAGATTCCAGTTAGTTCAGTTTGTGTTGTGCTGGCCCAGTTGTTTAGCCTTTGCTTGGTTGACACTATCATCTCTTTTTCTTTATATATTACAATTGCACAGCCTGTTCTACCTGTGTTTGTCTGCACAGAACCATCAGTAAAAGCATAACATTCACTTGATTTAATACTCTCTATGTGTCTGTTAATAGTTTCTAGTGTGACACATCTCACCACATCGGTGTTTAACATTTGCTTACTACCAACAGGAGTGTAATTAATAGGAACTGATATGTCCAGCCAAGGAGGAATGGCATTAATAGGTTCGTCTGGGGTGATTGGGACATTCAGTTTCAGGAGATCTGCAACACTTTTATGAAGCCACGCCCCAAAGAGAGTCTTTTGTGAAAGGTTGGCGAGATGGTCGGGATTACTTAGATAGAACATCAACTCAGTTTGAGTTGTAGTTTGAGAACTATTGTTCTTCAAAACTTTGACACAAAACATGGTATTAAGTAGGGCTATCCTCTCAGATAGGGAGGGCAGTCCGAGCTCTTTCCTCATATTTACAATTCTGGTTGATTTTGGGCAACCTAGGATGAGAGAGAGAGAGAGAGAGAGAGAGAGAGAGAGAGAGAGAGAGAGAGAGAGAGAGAGTATAAAGTGTTTTTTTGTGTCGGACAAGAACGAGGGTTTATGTGCTCAGCTACACACACGTGGGTAAACAGTGAAGATGAATGATATAGCAGTGATTGTGCAGAGAGAGAGAGAGAGAGAGAGAGAGAGAGAGAGAGAGAGAGAGAGAGAGAGACACATACTATACAAAACAAACATACACACACACAAACACACACAAATAAGCCAGGAAAGACAGACGGACAGATAAACACATGGATGGAACACACGCTAGCAGCTACACGTGTCAACAGTGTATACATAGTTCTGAGGACATAGCACTTTGTTGTGGTGATGTGACGACTGGAATGAGAGGGAGGGAGAGAGTGTGTGTGTTCTGTAGTGTTCCCTCTCGCTGTGTTTTCCAGGGAGGGGCTGCCTAATTGTCCGGGTCAGCTGGTCGACTAATGACTTTACGTGGTGTGTGAGAGAGAGAGAGAGAGAGAGAGAGAGAGAGAGAGAGAGAGAGGCGTTTATAGGGTGCGAAGTTTGTTTATTAATTAGTTGATTTATTATTATTATTATTATTATTATTATTATTATCTTTATTATTATTATTATTATTATCATTATCACAATTATCTTTATCATTATCATCATTATCATTCTCATCATTATCATTATTATGGGCTGGGAAGTTGACCAAACAGTACAGAAGACATAAAGGGATGAAACCGAAGGCGATGATGGTAGTTGGTGGTTAGTAGTGGTGGTAATTGGTGGTTAGTAATGGTGGTAGTTGGTGGTTAGTAGTGGTGGTAGTTGGTGGTTAGTAGTGGTGGTAGTTGGTGGTCAGATACAAATATTTCAGCCTTGTTGAGATGTGTGATGAACCAGGATGATGATGTAACCACCCTGTTGTTGTTTTGATAATTAAGGCACAGCATGTAAGTCGTCAGTGTGTGTGTGTGTGTTGGGTGGGTGGATGAGAGTGGCTGTGTGTGTGTGTATGTGTTTGTTGGGTGGGTGAGAGTGACTGTGTGTGTGTATGTGTGTGTGTTGAGTGGGTGAGAGTGACTGTGTGTGTGTGTGTGTGTTTGTTGAGTGGGTGAGAGTGACTGTGTGTGTGTGTATGTGTGTGTGTTGAGTGGGTGAGAGTGACTGTGTGTGTGTTGAGTGGGTGAGAGTGACTGTGTGTGTGTGTGTGTGTGTGTTGGGTGGGTGGAAGAGAGTGACTGTGTGTGTGTGTGAGTGTGTTGAGTGGGTGAGAGTGGCTGTGTGTGTGTATGTGTGTGTGTTGAGTGGGTGAGAGTGACTGTGTGTGTGTGTGTGTGTGTGTGTGTTGAGTGGGTGAGAGTGACTGTGTGTGTGTGTGTGTGTGTGTGTGTGTTGAGTGGGTGAGAGTGACTGTGTGTGTGTGTGTGTGTGTGTTGAGTGGGTGAGAGTGACTGTGTGTGTGTGTGTGTGTGTGTGTGTGTTGAGTGGGTGAGAGTGACTGTGTGTGTGTGTGTTGAGTGGGTGAGTGTGACTGTGTGTGTGTGTTGGGTGGGTGAGAGTGACTGTGTGTGTGTGTGTGTGTGTTGAGTGGGTGAGAGTGAGCTGTGTGTGTGTGTGTTGAGTGGGTGAGAGTGACTGTGTGTGTGTGTTGGGTGGGTGAGAGTGACTGTGTGTGTGTGTGTTGAGTGGGTGAGAGTGACTGTGTGTGTGTGTGTTGAGTGGGTGAGAGTGACTGTGTGTGTGTGTGTGTTGAGTGGGTGAGAGTGACTGTGTGTGTGTGTCTGTTGGGTGGGTGAGAGTGACTGTGTGTGTGTGTGTGTGTTGAGTGGATGAGAGTGACTGTGTGTGTGTGTGTGTTGAGTGGGTGAGAGTGACTGTGTGTGTGTGTGTTGAGTGGGTGAGAGTGACTGTGTGTGTGTGTTGGGTGGGTGAGAGTGACTGTGTGTGTGTGTGTGTGTTCAGTGGGTGAGAGTGACTGTGTGTGTGTGTGTTGAGTGGGTGAGAGTGACTGTGTGTGTGTTGGGTGGGTGAGAGTGACTGTGTGTGTGTGTGTTGAGTGGGTGAGAGTGACTGTGTGTGTGTGTGTGTGTGTGTGTGTGTGTGTGTTGGGTGGGTGAGAGTGACTGTGTGTGTGTGTGTGTTGAGTGGGTGAGAGTGACTGTGTGTGTGTGTGTGTGTGTGTTGGTGGGTGAGAGTGACTGTGTGTGTGTGTGTTGGGTGGGTGAGAGTGACTGTGTGTGTGTGTGTGTGTGTTTGTTGAGTGGGTGAGAGTGACTGTGTGTGTGTGTGTGTGTGTGTTGGGTGGGTGAGAGTGACTGTGTGTGTGTGTGTGTGTGTTGGGTGGGTGAGAGTGACTGTGTGTGTGTGTGTGTTTGTTGAGTGGGTGAGAGTGACTGTGTGTGTGTGTGTGTGTGTTGGGTGGGTGAGAGTGACTGAGTGTGTGTGTATGTGTTTGTTGAGTGGGTGAGAGTGACTGTGTGTGTGTGTGTGTGTGTGTTGAGTGGGTGAGAGTGACTGTGTGTGTGTTGAGTGGGTGAGAGTGACTGTGTGTGTGTGTGTGTGTGTTGGGTGGGTGGATGAGAGTGACTGTGTGTGTGTGTGAGTGTGTTGAGTGGGTGAGAGTGGCTGTGTGTGTGTGTGTGTGTGTTGAGTGGGTGAGAGTGACTGTGTGTGTGTGTGTTGAGTTGGTGAGAGTGACTGTGTGTGTGTGTGTGTGTGTTGGGTGGGTGAGAGTGACTGTGTGTGTGTGTGTGTGTGTGTGTGTGTGTGTTTGTTGAGTGGGTGAGAGTGACTGTGTGTGTGTGTGTGTGTGTGTGTTGGGTGGGTGAGAGTGACTGTGTGTGTGTGTGTTGAGTGGGTGAGTGACTGTGTGTGTGTTGAGTGGGTGAGAGTGACTGTGTGTGTGTGTTTGTTGAGTGGGTGAGAGTGACTGTGTGTGTGTGTTTGTTGAGTGGGTGAGAGTGACTGTGTGTGTGTGTGTGTGTGTGTTGAGTGGGTGAGAGTGACTGTGTGTGTGTGTGTGTGTGTGTTGAGTGGGTGAGAGTGACTGTGTGTGTGTGTGTGTGTGTGTGTGTGTGTTGAGTGGGTGAGAGTGACTGTGTGTGTGTGTGTGTGTGTTGGGTGGGTGAGAGTGACTGTGTGTGTGTGTGTGTTGGGTGGGTGAGAGTGACTGTGTGTGTGTGTGTGTGTTGGGTGGGTGAGAGTGACTGTGTGTGTGTGTGTGTGTTTGTTGAGTGGGTGAGAGTGACTGTGTGTGTGTGTGTGTGTGTTGAGTGGGTGAGAGTGACTGTGTGTGTGTGTGTTGAGTGGGTGAGTGTGACTGTGTGTGTGTGTGTGTTGAGTGGGTGAGAGTGACTGTGTGTGTGTGTTTGTTGGGTGGGGGAGAGTGACTGTGTGTGTGTGTGTTGAGTGGGTGAGAGTGACTGTGTGTGTGTGTTGAGTGGGTGAGAGTGACTGTGTGTGTGTGTGTGTGTGTGTGTGTGTGTTGAGTGGGTGAGAGTGACTGTGTGTGTGTGTGTTTGTTGGGTGGGGGAGAGTGACTGTGTGTGTTGAGTGGGTGAGAGTGACTGTGTATGTGTGTGTGTTGAGTGGGTGAGTGACTGTGTGTGTGTGTTGAGTGGGTGAGAGTGACTGTGTGTGTGTGTGTGTGTGTTGAGTGGGTGAGAGTGACTGTGTGTGTGTGTGTGTGTGTGTGTGTGTGTTGAGTGGGTGAGAGTGACTGTGTGTGTGTGTGTGTTGAGTGGATGAGAGTGACTGTGTGTGTGTGTGTGTGTGTTGAGTGGGTGTGAGTGACTGTGTGTGTGTTGGGTGGGTGTGAGTGACTGTGTGTGTGTTGAGTGGGTGAGAGTGACTGTGTGTGTGTTGAGTGGATGAGAGTGACTCTGTGTGTGTGTGTTGAGTGGGTGAGAGTGACTGTGTGTGTGTGTGTGTGTTGAGTGGGTGAGAGTGACTGTGTGTGTGTGTGTGTGTTGAGTGGGTGAGAGTGACTGTGTGTGTGTGTGTGTGTTGAGTGGGTGAGAGTGACTGTGTGTGTGTGTGTGTGTTGAGTGGGTGAGAGTGACTGTGTGTGTGTGTGTTGAGTGGGTGAGAGTGACTGTGTGTGTGTGTTGTTGGGTGGGTGAGAGTGACTGTGTGTGTGTGTGTTGAGTGGTGAGAGTGACTGTGTGTGTGTGTGTTGAGTGGGTGAGAGTGACTGTGTGTGTGTGTGTGTGTGTTGAGTGGGTGAGAGTGACTGTGTGTGTGTGTTGAGTGGGTGAGAGTGACTGTGTGTGTGTGTGTGTGTGTTGAGTGGGTGAGAGTGACTGTGTGTGTGTGTGTTGAGTGGGTGAGTGTGACTGTGTGTGTGTGTGTGTTGAGTGGGTGAGAGTGACTGTGTGTGTGCGTGTGTTGAGTGGGTGAGAGTGACTGTGTGTGTGTGTGTTTGTTGGGTGGGGGAGAGTGACTGTGTGTGTGTGTGTTGAGTGGGTGAGAGTGACTGTGTGTGTGTGTTGAGTGGGTGAGAGTGACTGTGTGTGTGTGTGTGTGTTGAGTGGGTGAGTGACTGTGTGTGTGTGTTGAGTGGGTGAGAGTGACTCTGTGTGTGTGTGTGTGTGTTGAGTGGGTGTGAGTGACTGTGTGTGTGTTGGTTGGGTGTGAGTGACTGTGTGTGTGTTAAGTGGATGAGAGTGACTCTGTGTGTGTGTGTGTTGAGTGGGTGAGAGTGACTGTGTGTGTGTGTGTGTGTTGAGTGGGTGAGAGTGACTGTGTGTGTGTGTTGAGTGGGTGAGAGTGACTGTGTGTGTGTGTGTGTGTGTTGAGTGGGTGTGAGTGACTGTGTGTGTGTTGAGTGGGTGAGAGTGACTGTGTGTGTGTGTGTTGAGTGGGTGAGAGTGACTGTGTGTGTGTTGAGTGGATGAGAGTGACTGTGTGTGTGTGTGTGTGTGTTGAGTGGGTGAGAGTGACTGTGTGTGTGTTGAGTGGATGAGAGTGACTGTGTGTGTTGAGTGGGTGAGAGTGACTGTGTGTGTGTGTGTTGAGTGGGTGAGAGTGACTGTGTGTGTGTTGAGTGGATGAGAGTGACTGTGTGTGTGTGTGTGTGTTGAGTGGGTGAGAGTGACTGTGTGTGTGTGTGTGTGTTGAGTGGGTGAGAGTTACTGTGTGTGTGTGTGTGTGTGTGTGTTGAGTGGGTGAGAGTGACTGTGTGTGTGTGTGTGTGTGTGTGTTGAGTGGGTGAGAGTGACTGTGTGTGTGTGTGTGTGTTGAGTGGGTGAGAGTGACTGTGTGTGTGTGTGTGTGTTGAGTGGGTGAGAGTGACTGTGTGTGTGTTGAGTGGGTGAGAGTGACTGTGTGTGTGTGTGTTTGTTGGGTGGGTGAGAGTGACTGTGTGTGTGTGTGTGTGTGTGTGTGTTGAGTGGGTGAGAGTGACTGTGTGTGTGTGTATGTGTGTGTGTGTGTGTTGAGTGGGTGAGAGTGACTGTGTGTGTGTGTGTGTTGAGTGGGTGAGAGTGACTGTGTGTGTGTTGAGTGGGTGAGAGTGACTCTGTGTGTGTGTGTGTTGAGTGGGTGAGAGTGACTGTGTGTGTGTTGGGTGGGTGAGAGTGACTGTGTGTGTGTTGAGTGGGTGAGAGTGACTGTGTGTGTATATTGAGTGGGTGAGAGTGACTGTGTGTGTGTGTGTGTTGAGTGGGTGAGAGTGACTGTGAGTGGGTGAGAGTGACTGTGTGTGTGTTCTGTGGTAAAGAGTTCTGTCGTGAGTGACTTAAGAAGAGGAGAAAGTATGGTGCAGTTAACATGGTAGTTAGCTGTTGTGAAGTGACGTCACAGTTGAGAGTTCTGAAGACAGATTCAAAATAACACGCAGCTCTTAAAATATTTACTTCACTACCTATAATATCAACCTTTGTGTCTGCCTGATTTAATACCTGCCACTCTGACTTAATGGTTGGCCTTCATTCCCTTACCTCTGCCAAAGCATGTGTCTGAATTTCTTCCTAACTCCCATACATCTTGTCTCTCAACATGACTCCTATCCGAGCTGCCACATTGACTTCCTGAATACTGTATCTTCCTTCTAATCTGAGTCCCCAGCCTGCCATCCTGACCTTCTAGCTGCCACCTTGACTTCCTAACTGCCTTCCTTCCATCCTGAGTCCCCAGCCTGCCATCCTGACCTTCTAGCTGCCAACTTGACTTCCTAACTGCCTTCCTTCCACCCTGAGCTCCCTGCCTGCCATCCCGACCACCTGATAACCTTCCTACCCTCCTTCTTGCCAACCTGCCACATTAATTTCATGAGCGTCTGCCATGCATCCTGACTTACTTGGTGCTTGCCTCTCTGCCTGTGTGCCTGCCAGTTTGTCAACCACGACTCTGACACAGCGGGTAAACAGATTAAAAATGTTTGTCTGTTAGTAATTAGGAAAGAGAGCTGAGGGGGGTGGGGGGTGTAGGTCGTTGGGGAGAGGAGGGTGTAGGTGTAGGTCGTTGGGGAGAGGAGGGCGTAGATGTAGGTTGTCAGGGGGAGGAGGGTGAAGATGTAGGTTGTCGGGGAGAGGAGGGACGAGGGTGTAGATGTAGGTTGTTGGGGAGAGGAGGGTGCAGATGTAGGTTGTCGGGGGGAGGAGGGTGCAGATGTAGGTTGTCGGGGGGAGGAGGGTGTAGATGTAGGTCGTTGGGGAGAGGAGGGTGTAGATGTAGGTTGTCAGGGGGAGGAGGGTGTAGATGTAGGTTGTCGGGGAGAGGAGGGTGTAGATGTAGGTTGTCGGGGAGAGGAGGGTGTAGATGTAGGTTGTCGGGGAGAGGAGGGTGTAGATGTAGGTTGTCGGGGGTGATGGAGTGAACAGCTGGGTGTACAACAGGTAAGGTTCCCAGGGTGTAGAACAATCATTCCCTGTGTTGCTTTGAGCCGTACCTGTCAACAGTGGCCCGGGGTGACGACACACTTAATCTCTCACTCAATCTTGTCTGAACTTCAATAACTTTTGTGCTGTCGGTCTTGACGTGTGAATGTTGTGTGTTGTCTTAGAAATGTTGTGTGTGGTCTTGTGTTGTGTGTGGTCTTGTGTTGTGTGTGGTCTTGTGATGTGTGTGGTCTTATGAATGTTGTGTGTGGTCTTGTGTTGTGTGTGGTCTTATAAATGTTGTGTGTGGTCTTGTGTTGTGTGTGGTCTTGTGATGTGTGTGGTCTTGTGTTGTGTGTTGTCTTGTGTTGTGTGTGGTCTTGTGTTGTGTGTGGTCTTATGAATGTTGTGTGTGGTCTTGTGTTGTGTGTGGTCTTGTGTTGTGTGTGGTCTTGTGTTGTGTGTGGTCTTATGAATGTTGTGTGTGGTCTTGTGTTGTGTGTGGTCTTGTGATGTGTGTGGTCTTGTGTTGTGTGTGGTCTTGTGATGTGTGTGGTCTTGTGTTGTGTGTGGTCTTATGAATGTTGTGTGTTGTCTTGTGTTGTGTGTGGTCTTATAAATGTTGTGTGTGGTCTTGTGTTGTGTGTGGTCTTGTGATGTGTGTGGTCTTGTGTTGTGTGTTGTCTTGTGTTGTGTGTGGTCGTATGAATGTTGTGTGTGGTCTTGTGTTGTGTGTGGTCTTGTGTTGTGTGTGGTCTTATGAATGTTGTGTGTGGTCTTGTGTTGTGTGTGGTCTTGTGTTGTGTGTGGTCTTGTGTTGTGTGTGGTCTTGTGTTGTGTGTGGTCTTGTGTTATGTGTTGTCTTGTGATGTGTGTGGTCTTGTGTTGTGTGTGTCTTGTGTTGTGTGTGGTCTTGTGTTGTGTGTGGTCTTATGAATGTTGTGTGTGGTCTTGTGTTGTGTGTGGTCTTATGAATGTTGTGTGTTGTCTTGTGATGTGTGTGGTCTTGTGTTGTGTGTGGTCTTGTGTTGTGTGTGGTCTTGTGTTGTGTGTGGTCTTGTGATGTGTGTGGTCTTGTGTTGTGTGTGGTCTTTGAATGTTGTGTGTTGTCTTGTGTTGTGTGTGGTCTTTTGTTGTGTGTGGTCTTGTGTTGTGTGTGGTCTTGTGATGTGTGTGGTCTTGTGTTGTGTGTTGTCTTGTGTTGTGTGTGGTCGTATGAATGTTGTGTGTGGTCTTGTGTTGTGTGTGGTCTTGTGTTGTGTGTGGTCTTAATGTTGTGTGTGGTCTTGTGTTGTGTGTGGTCTTGTGATGTGTGTGGTCTTGTGTTGTGTGTGGTCTTGTGTTGTGTGTGGTCTTGTGTTATGTGTTGTCTTGTGATGTGTGTGGTCTTGTGTTGTGTGTGGTCTTGTGTTGTGTGTGGTCTTGTGTTGTGTGTGGTCTTATGAATGTTGTGTGTGGTCTTGTGTTGTGTGTGGTCTTATGAATGTTGTGTGTTGTCTTGTGATGTGTGTGGTCTTGTGTTGTGTGTGGTCTTGTGTTGTGTGTGTTTGTGTTGTGTGTGGTCTTGTGTTGTGTGTGGTCTTGTGATGTGTGTGGTCTTGTGTTGTGTGTGGTCTTGTGTTGTGTGTGGTCTTGTGATGTGTGTGGTCTTGTGTTGTGTGTGGTCTTGTGTTGTGTGTGGTCTTGTGTTGTGTGTGGTCTTGTGTTGTGTGTTGTCTTGTGTTGTGTGTGGTCTTGTGTTGTGTGTGGTCTTGTGTTGTGTGTTGTCTTGTGTTGTGTGTGGTCTTGTGTTGTGTGTGGTCTTATGAATGTTGTGTGTGGTCTTGTGTTGTGTGTTGTCTTGTGATGTGTGTGGTCTTATGAATGTTGTGTGTGGTCTTGTGTTGTGTGTGGTCTTATGAATGTTGTGTGTGGTCTTGTGTTGTGTGTGGTCTTATGCATGTTGTGGTGATATGTGTTGAAGGCATGACACACTGAACACCAAGTCAGGTTCACCTTATACACAGAAGAATGACCTCATATAACATTCAACGTTTCCTTTACGAGTCTTTACGCACCTCAAATTGTCTTAGAGATTTCCGTAACGAGAGTTTAACAGTAATGGTGAATGTACCAAAGCCCTTTTTTTTTTTTTTTACAACCAGGAAGATTCGAACCACCGTACTTGAATTTCCCATGAGGCAAAAATAAAAATAATATGGCAGAATTGTCTTAAAAATCAATAACACGACCTGGAAAAAACAAAAAACAGTAGCTTATTAAATTCAAAACAGAAGATATTATATACACTGTTTCCTTTTGTTTTCTTGTTATTTCTTAAGACAGTATTACTAGTGGGGACAGTAGTGGCTTGATGATAGAGAGAGAAATAATCATGATTTGGTTATCGATCTCTTATCGCTACAACGTTCAGATATCGTTATGGTAAGCAGTGTTTAAGAGGCGGGGAGCATTTATGATATCGGGTATTATAACGACTAGGAGGATAATTAACCTAATATATTGCTGTTAACTTAACCTAACCTAATATATCGCAATTAACCTAAGCTAATATATCGTAATTAACCTAATGATCTCATATTGTATCCACTATATTATTATATGTGTGTTTGTGTATTATACTTGTCATACAATATTTACAGCCTTACATATTTAATATTATTCAACCTGGTGTATTTACCACGTGTGTAGGTGTCAGGTAGTGTCAGGTGCTATGTTGTGTAGGTGTCAGGTAGTGTCAGGTGCCTTGTTGTGTCGGTGTCAGGTAGTGTCAGGTGCCTTGTTGTGTAGGTGTCAGGTAGTGTCAGGTGCCTTGCTGTGTAGATGTCAGGTAGTGTCAGGTGCCTAGTTGTGTAGGTGTCAGGTAGTGTCAGGTGCCTTGTTGTGTAGGTGTCAGGTAGTGTCAGGTGCCTTGTTGTGTAGGTGTCAGGTAGTGTCAGGTGCCTTGTTGTGTAGGTGTCAGGTAGTGTCAGGTGCCTTGTTGTGTAGCTGTCATATAGTGTCGGGTGCCATGTTGTGTAGATGTCAGGTAGTGTCAGGTGCCTTGTTGTGTAGGTGTCAGGTAGTGTCGGGTGCCATGTTGTGTAGCTGTTATATAGTGTCGGGTGCCTTGTTTTGTAGGTGTCATATAGTGTCAGGTGTCATGTTGTGTTAGTGTCAAGTAGTTTCAGCTGCTATGTTATGCTGGTGTCAGGTAGTGTCAGGGGTGAGATATATCCTGTTATCTAAAATATATCATGAGGGATATACTGTTAAGGTCAATATATCCCCGTAGTTGAAGCTGTAAGAGAGAGAGAGAGAGAGAGAGAGAGAGAGAGAGAGAGAGAGAGAGAGAGAGCTGTAGTTCACTTAAGGTTCAAATTACTGGTATTAATTAGTATCTGAAGGGAGAGGTTCAACTTGCATACTTCACTACAATTCACCGCCCACTTCCACCCACCACACCCACATCACCATCACCACCACAGCCCACCTCACCACCACCGCCCACCTCGTCATCACCGCCCACCTCGCCATCACCGCCCACCTCGCCATCACCGCCGCCGCCCATCCCACCACCACCGCCGCCCACCTCACCACCACCACCGCCGCCCACCTCACCACCACTATCGCCCACCTCACCACCACTACCCCATCTCACCACCTCTACCGCCCACCTCACCATCACTACCGCCCACCTCACCACCACCGCCCACCTCACCACCACCGCCCACCTCACCACCACCGCCCACCTCACCATTACCACCACCTCTACCGCCCACCTCACCACCACCACCACCGCCTACCTCACCACCATCACCGCCCACCTCACACCGCCTACCTCACCACCACTCCATCTCACCTCACCACCAATACCGCCCACCTCACCACCAATACCGCCCATCTCACCACCAATACCGCCCATCTCACCACCACCGCCCACCTCACCACCACCACAGCCCACCTCACCACCACCACCCACCTCACCACCACCACCCACCTCACCACCACCACCACCGCCCACCTCACCACCACCACCCACCTCACCACCACCACCGCCCACCTCACCACCACCGCTCACCTCACCACCACCACCGCCCACCTCACCACCACCGCCCACCTCACCACCACCACCGCCCACCTCGTCATCACTCACCTGAAACACTTTGATGGTAAAAAAAAAGGTTTAATCGTATTTCCATTTCGAGTTTGTGTGACTTTTATGCTCGTGTGTCGGAAACTGGACTAGCTCACACAGGCTCCTGACGTCACCCCATTCATGTATTCTTCCATAGTGATTCATTCAACCTTTGTAGTGTGTGTGTGTGTGTTTAGTAGTAGTAGTGACTCACGGCCGGGTCCTCTTGCAGCTGTTTGGTTAGGTTAGGCGGACTTTTTAGTTTTTTTTAGTTTAACAAATTTATTGGCAGAGCTTGTAGTACAGTTTGCCTATTCTGAGTAATTCAGTCAGGTCTTGACACTGAGGGTGGTATCACTTCTCACTGTCACGCAGGACAGAGGTTCATACACAAAGAAATACATCATATTCATTAACAACTATAAATGTATAGAGGTCAGATTCATATGGATAATGTCACTGTTCACTGCCATGCAGGACAGAGGTTCGTACACAAAGATTTGCATCATATTCATTGACAGTACATATACATATATGTAAACACACACACACACACATATACATACATATGCGTATATACATACACATATACATGTACACGTACATATACATGCACACACGCACACATACATACATATACGTCGGTCAGATTCATGTGGGTAATGTCACTTTTCACTGCCATACAGGACAGAGGTTCGTACACAAAGAATGCATCATATTCATTGACACTATATATAGGTCAGATTCATGTGGGTAATGCCACTGTTCACTGCCACGCAGGACAGAGGTTCGTACACAAAGAAGGAAATACATCACATTCACCAGCAGCATATATGGGTCAGTGGATCACATACATTGGAGTCATATTCTAGTTGAAGACTAATCAGTGTGGGCTAGCAAATTTGGGATAAACAGCAAGAATGTCCTCAAGCACACCTGATTCAATGAAGTAATTACATAGTTCAAGATACAGTAAGTCAGGTGGCCTGAAGTCTTTGACAGTGTCACATTCAATAATATAGTGTTCAAGTGTATGCTTTAAAGGTTTATCACAAAGTTTACATGCTGAGTGTTCCGGTATGGGTACAGCGTTACTAACTTGCCAGATGTGTCTGTATCCTAGCCTAATTCTGGCCACGACTACATCACATTGTCTGGTTCTGCCCTTATGCTGGCCATACCGGTACCTCTTGTTACAAAATTTGTCATATTTACTAATGCTACAACTGTCAGGTCTCTCTGCATTTCTCACTTCTTCTAGATCAGAGTTCATGATTCTGACTTGAATGTTTTTAATTACGGCATTGGACAGACCAAGGTCACGGTCAACATTTTCTTTCTTACACGCCTCATTGGCCAGTCTATCAGCACGGTCATGATACCTGATTCCAACATGGGACGGAATCCACACAAATTCAAATTGACTTGTAAACACGGGGAATTATTGCCATAATTATCTTTCATAAGAACATAAGAACATAAGGAGTCTGCAATAGGCCGGTTGGCTTGTGCATGGCAGCTCCTGTCGAGAGTTACTACCACTCTCTATCATCCATGAATCTATCTAGCCTCCTTTTAAAACTTTCCAGCGTTCCAGCACTTACTACAAAGTTGCTAAGCTTGTTCCACTCGTCCACCACCCTATTTGTGAACCAGTTCCTTCCTATCGCCCTCCTAAACCTAAACTTATCCAACTTAAATCCGTTGCTACGAGTCCTATCCTGCTCGGATATTATAAGAACTTTATCTATATCTCCTTTATTGATTCCTTTCACCCACTTAAATACTTCTATCATATCTCCCCGCACTCTTCGTCTTTCTAGGGAATGCAAGTTTAGTTTCTTTAACCTATCTTGATATGGAAGGTTTCTAAGTCCCGGAATCTTTTTCGTCATTCTTCGCTGCACCGACTCTAGTGAATTGATATCCATTCTATAATAAGGGCACCAGAATTGAACCGCATAATCGAGGTGCGGCCTGACTAGCGCAAGATATAGTTGCAATAAGACCTCTGCACTCTTATTACTTACACTTCTAGATATAAAACCTAATACTCTGTTTGCCTTATTTCGAACATTAACGCACTGTTTTCTAGGCCGTAGGTCCGGGCTTACAAGTACCCCTAAGTGTCTTTCACAAGTCGACTTCTCTAGGTTGATGTTGTTAAGGCTGTATACATTGACAGTATTTGTTCTTCCAATATTAAGTACGCTGCACTTGCTGGTGTTGAATTTCATTTGTCATTTTTCTGACCACTCCTGCAGTTTATTTAAATCCTCCTGTAGTGCATTTGGTTATGTTGCGTTGTTTATTATATAAGAAATAACTGTGCTGGTACAGGTGAGGTCACAATACAGGTGTGGAAACAATACAGGTGTGGGAACAATACAGGTGTGGGAACAATACAGGTGTGGGAACAATACAGGTGTGGAAACAATACAGGTGTGGGAACAATACAGGTGTGGGAACAATATAGGTGTGGAAACAATACAGGTGTGGGAGCAATACAGGTGTGGGCACAATACAGGTGTGGGAACAATACAGGTGTGGGAACAATACAGGTGTGGGCACAATACAGGTGTGGAAACAATACAGGTGTGGGAACAATACAGGTGTGGGCACAATACATGGTTAGGGGCAGAGATTTCAAAATTATGATAGCATAAATCTACTGATGTTTAAGATAACAGTACAGATAGAGGAACAGGTACACGGTGTTTAAGGTATCAGCCAAAATACATAACCAAGGAGAGATTTTAAAGTACCAATAGTTCACTGACGCTTAAATAAGTAACAAGAGTACAAATATAGGTACACACACATACACACACACATACACACACACACACACACACTCACCCGTGTTGAGGATGTGGGGTGTGAGTGGTGGTATGTCCCAAATACTACAGAAACTCATAATAAATTCACTAGTGTGTCCTGCTACCTGGCTGTGTCTCTCACCTGGGCGGACTCATAAATGGTCTGGCCAATTTCTCCTTCTTCCTCCTTGTGTAGATTCCAATTCACGATGATTCTGAACGTTAATTTTTGTCTCCTGTCTTAATTTGTTCTAAGTGAACGTAATTTAGTGAAAAATACTCATCTCTCTCTCTCTCTCTCTCTCTCTCTCTCTCTCTCTACTGTTAACTGTTACGTGTATGACTGATGGTGACTGTGTACAAAGCCTCTCCGTAACTGACTGACTGGCCTACTGAGATAATTTTTCCATCTTCGTGTCTGGTGTCGTGCTGCCAGACGTATGATCAACCCCCCCCCCCAATTTAAATGCAGTTAATTGTCCTACCTTATTACACATGGAGCAATGGTTATTAATATTATTATTATTATTGTTGTTGTTATCATTGTAATTGTCTGTCTGTCTGTCTGGTAAGCTGTGGTTTACACTAAGCTTTAAAGTTCACCGCCAGACACAGTGGGCGGGAGTGTGTTCCCGCTCGCTGGTGTCTTGTAATTATACGCCATAAAAATGAACTTACCTTTGAACTGAGAATTTTAAGATCTTAGGTGCGTGCGTCTCTCTCCTTCTTTCTTTCTTTCTTTTTATCTACCTTCTCCCACCTTCGTTCCCCTTGTTATCTACCTCTCCTTCTTCCTTCCTCTTATTATCTATCTCTCCCCCTCTTCCTTCCTTCCTTCCCTTTCTTCATTTTGTTACCTCTCTCCCTCCTTCCTTCCTTCCTCCTATGTTACATACCTTGTTCCCTCCTTCCATACCTTGTTCCCTCCTTCCACACCTTGTTCCCTCCTCCCCCCTTCCCCTCGTTTCCCTCACCATCTCTCCATGCTCCCTTCGTCCCTTTTATACCCCTCCACCTTCCCTCCCTTACTACCCCCTTACCCCCCTTTTCCCCTCCCCTCCCCTCAACGTTAAACATAATACTGAGAGAGAAATTACAGCTGTACCCGGCCACTGGGGGGTGGGGGGGGGACGCCTCGCTTCCTCTCCTCGGCTACACAGTAATATTATTTTTTTTTTATTTCCTGGGCTGTTAACTCGTGTAATAATGGAGGTGTAAACTTGAGATGCTCACCAACATGTAGGCTGTAAAACTGTGTGTGTGTGTGTGTGTGTGAACAGCCATATGAGTGGTCAGACAGGCAGGCAGGGAGCTCCGGTACTTAACACAGCCGCTTCGCTTTTATTCGACTCCCGAATTGAATCCGAAACGACGTAGTTTAGCATCGTGTTTGACTCACTCACTCCTCGCCACCACTCGCCAAGCACCACCACTCGCCACCACCAGCACCTCCACTCGCCACCACCACCACTCACCACTCGCCACCACTAACACCATCACCAACACCACCATCACCAACACTACCATCACCAACACCATCATCACCAACACCATCATCACCAACACTACCATCACCATCACCAACACTACCATCACCAACACCACCATCACCAACACCATCATCACCAACACTACCATCACCAACACTACCATCACCAACACTACCATCACCAACACCACCATCACCAACACCACCATCACCAACACTACCATCACCAACACCACCATCACCAACACTACGACCATCATCAACACCACCAACACTACCATCACCAACACCACCATCACCAACACTACGACCATCATCAACACCACCAACACCACCATCACCAACACCATCATCACCAACACTACCATCACCAACACTACGACCATCACCAACACCACCAACACCACCAACACCATCATCACCAACACCACCATCACTCACACTGCCATCACCAACACTTCCTCCATTATATATATATATATATATATATATATATATTATATATATATATATATATATATATATATATATATATATATATATATATATATATATATATATATATATATATATATTTTTTTTTTTTTTTTTTTTTTTTTTTTTATTTAAAATAGGAAACATATTGTTTTAAATCTGTCTGTCTGTCTGTCTCTTTATTTTTCTGTCCGTTTGTTTGTCGGTTAGTCTGCCGTACTTCCGTCCTATAGTTATTTGACAAAAATTACTTTAAAAAATTGTCCATCATAAAACATTGTAATTTCACTCGTCCGACAGTCCTCTCTCCCGACAGTCCTCTCTCCCGACATTCCTCTCTCCCGACAGTCCAGTCGCCTGTTGGTCCAGTCACCTGTCGATCCAGCCGCCCTTTGCTCCAATCGCCTGTTGGTCCATCGCATGTCTGTTCAGTCACGTGTCGGTCTAGTAGCCTTTCGGTTCAATCCCCCTTAGGTCTAGTTTCCCTTAGGTCCAGTGGCCTTTAGGTTCAGTAGCCTTTCGGTCCAGTCTCCCTTCGGTCCAGTGGCCATTAGATCGATTCGCTTGTCGGTCCAGTCGCCTTTCGGTTCAGTCTCCCTTCAGTCTAGTCGCCTGTCGATCCAGTCGCCTCTCGGTCCAGTCACCTGTTCGTTAGCACAAGAATTTCCAATCTATTTTTGTCAAGTCCCTCTCACTCACACAGCTCTCATCAATTCAGGCAAGTTAAGGCATTTTTGGTCAATTAGATGTGGCGGCATCAATTCAGGCAAGTTAAGGCATTTTTGGTCAATTAGATGTGGCGGCATTTTTCCTGCGGCTTATTCGGAGGTTTGTGTCCTTCATTCTCTCTCATTAAGACATTGTGGCTATGTTGTGTGTGTGTGTGTGTGTGTGTGTTGTCATATACGTGGTACACACATTCTCTTTGTATCCGTTCGTTTGTCTGTCATATATTTTTTTTTTTAATTTATTCATTGGATTATTACTTTATGTATAGACCATGATATTTATGTATTATTAATATTATTATTATTATTATTATTATTATTATTATTATTATTATTATTATTATTAATTCCCGTTTTTTCTTTGTTCCTTTATATTTGTGTTCACACAGCTCAGGTGTCAACATCAAAAGTTAATGTGTGTGTTATTGTTATGTAATATTTGTGTAATTGTTGGCTTTTGGGAAGGTGATAAATGAGCGTAAAACTGTACCTATCAGTGGCTGGTGACTTGTGTGTGTGTGTGTGAGCATTTTAACTCAGAATTAAACAGCACAAGTACAATATTAGAACAGCATCTGAAGGCAGTGCACTGTTCGTTCATGTTAGGAACAGTAATCAGCCCATGGATTGGGAAAACAGTTTAGAAGTGTATAAATCATCATGTGTCGCAGAAAGACTTTTAGTTGAAGCAAGTTTGATTAGGGAAATGAATTCTATAAGCCTTAGTGATGGTCGGTACAAAACTGATATGTTTCACAAATTTATTTGTCAGTGGCCCGAGGTTAAAAATGCTTTGAAAGCAATTGAAGTAGATGTAGGATAGATGATTAGTGGGTCTCCTATTTTTGACCTGACTTAACATAACTAGTTACCTCCCCTTTTTTTTATAAGCTCCTCTTTTGTTCGTGGTGGTGGTGGTGTGTACTTAAGCCTCTCTCAGTTCTTGTAATCCAGTTGCCTCTGAAGATGTCTTGAATAAAAACGAAAGCTAAGGTGCGCCATTGTTTCCCTTTTTCCAATGTTATTTTATTAAGATTTATCTTACCCACGTTTCCATTTTGGATCTACATGAAATAAATAAATAAATATATATATATATATATATATATATATATATATTATATATATATATATATATATATATATATATATATATATATAACTGTGGGATATAATATTTGTGGTAAAATATAATGTGTGTTGGTATAAATTAATAATGTATACAACAGGATGTGTTAATTGTGGCTATTTTGTTGTATTGTATTAATATGTAGAGTAGGATACTGCGTTTAGGGTTTTTATGATTTATTTTCCCCCTGATTGAAGAGGCATTTGAGGGATATTTTGTGTCCGTATGTCTGGACATACTGCTGCTGCATCTGTTTCCATTCATGGATACAGTCTTGTATGAAAATCAACTTTTCCATTCAAGACCACACACACACACACCTTTCTTTACGTGATGAGGAAGAACATGTGTAATATGGTAGACATCAGTTCCAGATCACGAGGACCATTATTCTTTGAGCAAGCTTATATCTTTGTGACCTGTTCTGCCGCCCGGGGCCTCGGTGCCTCCCTCACTCTTGGATATGATCTATGAGTCACTAAAAGATACTTACATGGACCCCAGGTGGTGAATAATAGGTACTTACAATGACCCCAGGTGAATAATAGGTACTTACAATGACCTCAAGTGAATAATAGGTACTTACAATGATCTCAAGTGAATTATAGGTACTTACAATGACCCCAGGTGAATAATAGGTACCTACAATGACCCCAGGTGAATAAAGGTACTTATATTGACCCCAAGTGAATAATATGTACTTACAATGACCCCAGGTGAATAATAGGTACTTACAATGACCCCAAGTGAATAATAGGTACTTACATTGACCCAGGTGAATAATAGGTACCTACAATGACCAAGTAATTAATAGGTACTTATAATGACCCCAAGTGAATAATAGACACTTACAATGACCCTAGGTGAATAATGGGTACTTATATTGACCCCAAGTGAATAATAGGTACTTACAGTGACCCAGGTGAATAATAGGTACTTATATTGACCCCAAGTGAATAATAGGTAATTACATAAGAACATAGAATAGAGGAAACTGCATCAGGCCATCCAACATAGGTTGGGTGGATTTTTGAGCGATAGGGGTTGGGTGTAAATGGGACTGCCCAGTATGGGCCAATAGGCCCGCTGCAGTTTCCTCCATTCTTATGTTCTTATGTAATTACCTATTATTCACTTGGGGTCTTATGTTCCTATTGGGCCATACTGGGCACGCCCATTTACCCCCAACCCCTATTGCTCGTATACCCATCCTACCTATGTTTGAAGCTATCAAGCGTATTCGAGTTAATGATGATGTTTGGTAACTTGTTCCACTCGTCCACTACTCTATTTCCAAACCAATGTTTACCTATTTCGCGCCTAAATCTAAATTTGTCTAATTTAAAACCATTGTTACGAGTTAGCTCTTGGTTGGATAGTTTAAGTACCTTTGCTATATCACCTTTGCTTAGCCCTGACTTCCATTTATACACCTTTATCATATCGCCCATCACTCTACGTCTCTCGAGGGAGTGCAGATTAAGATGCTTTAATCTGTCTCTGTACTCAAGGTTCCTGATGCCCGGGATTAGTCTTGTCATTCTCCTCTGAATTCTTTCTTTGGATTCTATATCCATTCTGTAGTACGGTGACCAGAACTGAACTGCGTAATCCAAGTGAGGTCTCACAAGCGTAAGATGTAGTTTTAGGATGACTTCGCTAGTCTTGTAACTAACACTCATTTGTATGAACCCAAGTACTTTGTTAGCCTTGTTTCGAGTAAATACACATTGTTTACTAGGCTTAAGATTCCTACTTATCATTACTCCTTAATCTTTCTCACAGTCGGATTTCTCTATTACATGGTCCAAGTACTGAACCTTGGGGTACTCCACTAGTTACCCCAGTCGGATTTTAATGCCGTTAATGCTTACTCGCTGTTTCCTGCCCTGTAACCGCGCCCTAATCCATTTTAGAATATCTCCCAGGATTCTGGTACTACACCCGTTTTTAATGACATGTTAAACAAATTTGCTAATGACATACTAAGCTCTTCCTTACATTCCCTTAATACTCTGACAACATCTCATCGGGACCTGGTGACTTATTAGGCCTTAGCTTGTCTATTTGTTTACTAACATCGTTACTAGTCACTACTATCTCGCTTAATCCATTTTCTTCACTATCTCTGTATATAGTCGGTGCCTCGGGTATCATGTTTAAATTGTCGGTTGGGAAAACTCTTGAAAAATATTTATTCAGACTAGTGCTCATTTCTCCATTATTATCAGTTAGCTCTCCGGTATCTGACTGTATTGGTCCAATCTTGTCTCGAGTTTTACTTTGATACGTTCGGAAGAATCCCTTGGGGTTTGACTTCGCCTCCCTTACTACTTTTTGTTCATTATTCCTCTTTGCTTTTCTCATCCCAAGTGAATAATAGATACTTACAATGACCCCAAGTAAATAATAGTTACTTACAATGACCCCAAGTAAATAATAGATACTTACCGTATATTGATCCTCAGTGAATAATAGGTATTCATGCAGGTGTGTAATAGGTACTCATAATAATCCCAGGTCAAGTCAGGTCAGGGTAACTCAAATTGATAACTATAACAGAATATGCAGTAATTATGGGTTTTATCTGATATATTTCAACTATGTGATACAGTAGAATTTATTCATGAGTGTTATGTGATATACTGTATATTGTGCTAATATATACAGGAAGATATATTATTTGGGGGATATATTTTAAGTAATATATACGGCAGGTTATAACATTTCGGGTGGCTGTTGGAATCACTATATGCAAATTTGTGTTTCCATATGATTTTGGCTGCATTGTCAACAGTGTGTGTGTGTGTGTGTGTGTGTGTGTGTGATTCTTTTAACAGTGTTTGCTAAATTATTATCACCGCTCACAGGTTATGACACACACACACACAGGTCTTTTACCCTGTGCAAAAATTGTTACCTTTATCATGAAGTATTACTGTGTGTATCTAGTAGTGTTATTATTATTATTATTATTATTATTATTATTGTATGAATTCACGTAAGTTATAAAAATCAAACTGCCCCCTCACTCACTACACAGTCCAGGTAATAAAATTCGAAGGCACAGAACGTAACCAAGTATTTTAAAGTATACATTCTAATGCTAATACACATACAACCGCAGTATACAGAGTTAATTATACTACAATTTCTGCTGAGCCACACTCCTATGTTGCTAAATTGCAGAGATGTTGCTGATGAAATTTGCGCCAGTTGTGCATATTATGAAGCATATATGACTATCTGCATACACTGCTCTATGTCTACATACACTATTCCATATATGTATACACCATTCAGTGAAATACATTGAAGTTGACATCAGCTAACAGACTGTCCAGTAGATATATTAAGGGACTAGTAATTTGCTTACAGGTATTCTCTTTAACAAAATTCAGGTAATTCGAAGTTAAGGCATAATATGTTTAAAGATTAGGTAGATATATATTTTATGGTATACAGAACGCACCATCCTACACAGTTTAGGTATATTAAAGGTATATCTAATTAAGGTATGCTACAGAACACACCATCCTACACAGTTTAGGTATATTAAAAGTATACTGAAAGTAAGGCTCAGTTGAGGTATATGCCTTAACTAACAAGGTGGGTGTGTGGTCTCCGCTTCATGTAGGCCCGAGGGAGTATTACCTGGTGGTGGTGCATTCATTAGTTTAGTGCTCGATATATAATGATAATAAACGGTTTATTAATAGAGTTGCAGCCGGTGGCTGAAAATATACAGACTTACATTAAATTTAGACATAATGATATAATATGCATTGAATACATTTACAGGGCTGTGCAGTACTGTGTGTGTGTGTGTGTGTGTGACGTAACATTTATAATAATAATAATTAACGGTTTATTAAAAGCGCATGGCAACCGGGAGGCTGAAAATATAGTTACATAATTGGGGAATGGGTCACTTGATTGAAAAATAATATACAATGGTTGATTACGAGTTATTGATAATTTTTACAGTGGTTGGGACTGGGCTGTTCTTATAGCGATCAGTACGTGCTCGTATGGGCTGGATGCGGTTGTGGTGTCGAACAGCAATTCTCGGACGAGGGATCTCGGGTGGTAGTAGGAGCCGGTGTCGAGGATGGTGCAGAAGCGTCTCACCAAATTTGCAGACGAGGTCGTGGTGATGGTGAGAGAGAACTGAGAAGGTCATTGTGTTGAGAGCTTCTTGATATGTGGAGTAGGAAGAGGAGAGAATAATCTTGCATGCCCTCCTTTGCACTTTTTCTAGGTGTTTACGTTGTGCGGCATTTAGGGAGGAAGACCAAGTGTTTCTACCTACAGGATCAGATAGGGTATTCCTCTGCCTCTACTTTTTGTCTTCCTCCCACACCTGGTCCTCCTCTTCCTCCTCCTTCTCCTCCTCCAAGGAGTGGGAAAAACATGATCGCTAGTTCAAGATATAAAGTGCCGGTCATTTCCAAAGTCGGAAAAAATAAGGAAACGTATTTACATTCCGGTGAGTCTCTCTCTCTCTCTCTCTCTCTCTCTCTCTCTCTCTTTACTCTTATTATTTTGAACCAGATGAAGTTCCCGTGAAAATGTAAAGTACTGGAGCGAGACACAGTCCCCAAAAAGTATTGTTACTTTTTCTGTCTTTACAATTTTTAACACTGGACGAATTACTATGATATATTCTCCAGTACATCGTCTCAAGCTGATATGGTTACATTATGCACAACATACGATTTTATAAAAGTACAGCATTTGCAGGAATGAAAATTAAATTACTGGTCATTTTGAAGCTCGCACAGTTTCTCTGCACGAAAGCGTTACCAGATATTATGATACACACAGTAGATAATAGTGTCTACCATTACCTGTGGTCGACTGTACTAAACGCCCCCTGACTGGTGGACTAACACTGCTAACAAATCCATGAACCACATCGACCCAAGGGTGACGATACTCTTGGAGGACTGTACCTTCTGGGTGTACTGGCTGGGTGTAGTACGTGTATTGTCACCAGGTCGAGGGGAGGTTCATGGGTTTTCTGGTTCACTGGTTCACTGGTGTCAAGATTCACTGATTCACGGGTGTTGAATTGATGGCAAGTTCTGACTTTGACCTATTGAGGAGGTACAGTAGGATGGAAAGTGGGCCACACTTCCCTCCTTCCCTCCAAACAATCCTTACTTCCCTTTCATCCTCCACTCTCTCTCTCTCTCCTTCACTTTCCTCCTCCTATTCCTTTTCTCCCACTCTCTTTCCTCTTTTATCTCCATTTTCCCTTCCCCCATTTCTTCCACCTACTCTCCCTCCTTTCTCTCTCTTCCACTGTCCCTCTCCCCGCACTCCCTTCCTCCTTCCAACCCTTCGTCCCTCCACTCCCTCCTTATCCGCCCCTCCTCCTTCCCTCCCTCCCTCCCTCCCTCAACCTGGGTAATATTCGTGGATTCTGAATTATGTATAAAAATTTGTTTCTCCTTTTTACTGGTATTGAATTTACTTCATTAACTTATGTGATGGGTCTGGCGCGTTTATGTGATGGGTCTGGTTTGCTTATGTGATGGGTCTGGCGCGTTTATGTGATGGGTCTGGCGCGTTTATGTGATGGGTCTGGCGCGTTTATGTGATGGGTCTGGCGCATTTATGTGATGGGTCTGGCGCGTTTATGTGATGGGTCTGGCGCGTTTATGTGATAGTTCTGGTGTGTTTATGTGATGGGTCTGGTGCATTTATGTGATGGGTCTGGTGTGTTTATGTGATGGGTCTGGTGTGTTTATGTGATGGGTCTTGTGCATCATTACCTATCATTATTATCATTATTACCTTTCATTATTAACATCATTACCTAACATTATCATCATCACTCATCATCATCATCACCAGTATCGTTATCACCACCATTAGCATCTTCTCCTTCCTCTTACGTTCTACTTCATCCTGAACATCAAGGGGAGAGAGAGAGAGAGAGAGAGAGAGAGAGAGAGAGAGAGAGAATTATCTGGGGCGTATTGTTGTCTCTGATCTAATTAACATTGTTCAGGTCTTCATAATAATGTTTTTTCCAACATGTCGTCTCATATACCTGTCAAGGCCATACTTACTAGAGTGTGTCAATTTAGGGGGTGAACTGGCTAAATTGAAAATCGAGTAATTTGGTAGCAATTTATTGTAGTCTTTAAGCATGCAAAACAATATTCTGGCATAAATTTTCTTTTATAATAAGTCCTACCTACATCAAATGGATTTTTAAATGTACATATTTGTGAATTTATAACATAACCAGCGTTTGCACACATGGTACTGTTTCAAGTTTCAAATTATTATATTTTATTATCCGTAGTCTATTTGAAAGTAACCAATGCCTTCATACTCTCTTTGCTTTGGTTTCTTGTCATCAGTAGTCTGCTTGCTATTTGTGCTTTGATGTAACCTTCTCGCCTCTCGTGGCTGTAAACATGGCCCGCTGCTTCTGTGACCATTTTCACACATCTCTCCACACTTTGAGTGTGGGAAGGCCACTTCGGCACCTGCATTGGAGTCTCTTTAAGGTTTCTCAATTCTTGGCTAGTTAGACTTGTTGTCAATGGTGGCTCTAAGACTTCCAAACTCAAGTCAACCAATTCTGACAATTTGGTGGCATTGACGTTTATTGGGGGAACTTTTCTTGAATGAAACGAACAGTCTCCCAACTGGTCGTCATCTATTAGCGTTCCTCTAATCTTTAGAATGACTTCTACAGCCTCGGTTCGGAGATTGGTACATTGACTGCAAAGCATTGCTTGCAAAACTGCTTCTGATCGAGCATACCAAGCGGACCTTCTTGTCACAGGTAACACGATGTCCCTCACTACCTTCCTCTGTGTTCTTACTAGCTGCAATTGAAACAAAAGGTGATTGGGCCCATCCACCCACATAGGATTAAGTTTCACACTAAACCACTGGGGAAGATAAACTCCAATAATAAATTCAACAATTAACCTCAAATTCTTCAGCACTTTGCCCTTCAATTCGTGTTTGGAAATCCAAATCCTGCAGAAACGAAGAGCTGTAGTTAACCAACGGCTGTGACTGACAGGTCCAATCTCCAAGAGAGCCAATGACTGAGGCACTTCTCCTGATCTTATTGCTTGGGCAATACGATAAGCATAGGATTGATCTGTGCTGAGATCTTTGATGACTCCTTCAGACAACGCCGGAAGGGGAGGGCCAACTTCGACCTTTGGAAAGGTTGTATTTATTTCTAGTTGTGTTGCTTCATCCAGCATGATGCCAAGGGGACCTGACCACTTGTTGTTGCTCTTTGTAGGACCATCAAGTTCCTGGATGAGATGACGAAGAGGTAGCTCGCCTGTATGTAAATCACATACAATCCAAACAAGTCTTCTTCCTAGTTTTTTCTCTAAATGCGTCATTACACCCCCCTGCCATCCGGTGTTCACTGCAGTTGAATCTCCACCAACAGCCTGCAGTGAACTGCCAAGTCCTCTCTCCTGAACCCAACATAAAATATGATCAGCAATGACCTCTGCATGTTTCTTCCCTTCTACTTCAGTTTCGGGAGCAAAGTGAAAGAAAAACCGACCACCAGGCTCAGAACAGACAGAGTAGTGTTCTTCTTTGATGAGACCTGGAAACTTTCTGTTCACTCCCTCTACTTCCAGCAAAACTTTTGTGTCATCTATTCTTCCATCAAACAAAAGACAGGAGAGCCCTCCCTCGCTTAAATCTTTTTCATGCTGATCAGATATTTCCTTCATTATTTTTTCTTGTGCTCTTCTAATTTTATTATGATCTATCACCAAAGATACATCCTCTCGGCTGATGAGGCCTGCATCTATCCAAGCGGCAGTTGCAATTTCTGCAGCCTCACGAAGTCCAGCATGGTGGCGAATACTAGCTAAAGCAATGTTTGAAATATTTCTTGTGTTGTATTTCATTTTCTTTGGTAAAGGTTCAGATGGCTCTTTGGAACTATCATCTGATGTTGCTTCCTGTTCATCAGAAGAACTATCAAAGAAGTGATAAACATCTTGACACAGCTCTTCCTCTCTTTGGATGGCTTCTTCACTCTTCATTTTCTTCTTTTGTTCCCTCTCTCGGATTTGTTCTCTCTTCTTGGCATTAGCAATCTGCTTCTTTGTTTCTGAATAATCTATTGAACCCATTTGCATACTTCCTTGGCCTTCTGCCTTTGTCCTCTGTGCCTTTATAAATTCAAGCTCTAAAACAGGGATCTTCTTTTCACGAGGACAACCACAATCAATGTGGGAATTATTTTCTCTCTTACCTGAGTGAGAACAGTTGGATTCAGAACATAATTGTATGGAGCACTTGCAGGTCAAAATGTCAAACAGAGTATCAAGTGTGTGCAGAAATTCATTTTTCCTGGCCAAGTTTCCTTTACCAAGTGATGTTTCAACTGCTTTGTGCCATAATTTCGTTAGTTTTAGCTCAATAGTTCGACACTGATTAATCACAGGTGGTTTGAATAGTGCATTAGCTTTTGTCCATTGATGCAGAAGAGGGACTATCATGTCATTTATGAGTTCTTTATCTGTATAGTTCCTTCTGTCCTTTGCATTTTTTTCTCGAAGGAGTAACCCTAATCTTAGCATGTCTCTCACTGTTGGAAGTTCTGATACAGGAAGCTCCTTCCCTTTACCAACTAGCAGGCTCAAGTGGGTTGACAACTGACTTCTTGTCCTCAATTTTGACATCTTCACACTATCTGACAAATAGAAAAATATTTCAATGTTTCATAATTCAATTGTTGTTTCAAAAAATATCAATTTGTTTATCAAAAATGCTGTAACAGAAATAACATAATAATTTCTTAGAACATAATGTTTTATACAATGATATAAGTAACTGCGACAATCAATATGCCCTACTTACAATAATTAAAATGTAGAATTCGTCTGGTAGAGTAGGTGCAAGTGCAATGAGAGCAAACCACCGTCTATGATATCTAGAAGGAGAGTGAGCCGGGCGCCTTATCCTCACGTTTGGTACAAGTCAAAACAAGAATTAAACTGTCCCACACGGAGAGCCTGTTCATGTTCATGTTCTGACATGCATATTGTACACAAGCTATAGAACCATAAAATACTCCATAATCCATATGCTTACATGAGATTAGTTAATATCAAGTGAATAATTCTAATCAAGTCTCATTAATTTGTTGAAAAACTGATATTTGAAACTTTAAGGTATAATTGATGTAGGTGAGGGTTATTTCAATTCATTTTTGTTTGCTAATCTCAAGTTTAGACATAAAGAGGCACAATATTTTGACTACCAAATTTGATTTTTAACATGTTGACAAAATTGACACACCCTAACTTACCTGTCAACGCCATACTTACCTGTCAACGCCTTGCTTACCTGTCAAGGCCATACTTACCTGTCAAGGCCATACTTACCTGTCAAGGCCATACTTACCTGTCAATGCCTTGCTTACCTGTCAACGCCTTGCTTACCTGTCAACGCCATGCTTACCTGTCAATGCCTTGCTTACCTGTCAATGCCTTACTTAACTCTCAATGCCATACTTACCTGTCAACGCCATACTTACCTGTCAACGTCATACTTACCTGTTAATGCCATACTTACCTGTCAACGCCATACTTACCTGTCAACGCCATACTTACCTGTCAACGCCTTGCTTACCTGTCAAGGCCATACTTACCTGTCAAGGCCATACTTACCTGTCAACGCCTTGCTTACCTGTCAACGCCATGCTTACCTGTCAACGTCATACCTACCTGTCAACGCCATACTTACCTGTCACCTTCATACTTACCTGTCAACGCCATACTTACCTGTCACCTTCATACTTACCTGTCAACGTCATACTTACCTGTCAACGTCATACTTACCTGTCAAAGGGTTAAAAGACCATCTCGCCGAAAAGTTCTTGTTCGACATGTCCGAATGATAATGGTAAAAGATAAAAATAAAAATATAATAACGCTAATGACCAAGAGATGCGTCGGCCTCCAGTGAACGAAGAACTGAGAAATAGAACGAAAACGGAAGAACAGAATGAGTAAGACTAAAGAGAGGGACAAATGCCAAAACTGTTTTATTTTATTTATTTATTTATTTTCATTTTTTATACTTTTGTCTGAAGGGAAATCGCACACTTCCTTCGGGATCGGCGAGGGGTGAGGGAGAAGTGACCCCAACAGTGAGGGAGGAGTGTTGTTTTCACCACCAACAGTGAGGGAGGAGTGTTGTTTTTACCATCAACAGTGAGGGAGGAGTGTTGTCTTTACCACCAACAGTGAGGGAGGAGTGTTGTCTTCACCATCAACAGTGAGGGAGGAGTGTTGTCTTTACCACCAACAGTGAGGGAGGAGTGTTGACTTCAGCACCAGGGAGGAGTGTTGACTTCAGCACCAGGGAGGAGTGTTGTCTTTACTACCAGGGAGGGATTTTGTCTTCACCAACAGGGAGGGGTGTTGACTTCACCACCAGGGAGGGATTTTGTCTTCATCGTCGACAATTAAACACTTTCTTGCCGCCAAAGTTTCACTAAATGGTTGACTGTTCCCTCCAGGTGGATATTTCCCCATCTCCCCCCTCCTTCCCCCCGGCCCCTGCCCCGGCCCCTGCCCCGGCCCCTGCCCCGGCCCCGGCCCCTGCCCCGGCCCCTGCCCCGGCCCCTGCCCCCGGCCCCTGCCCCCGCCCCCGCCCCCGGCCCCAGCCCCGGCCCCGGCCCCGGCCCCCGGCCCCTGCCCCCGGCCCCTGCCCCGGCCCCTGCCCCCGGCCCCTGCCCCGGCCCCTGCCCCCGGCCCCTGCCCCGGCCCCGGCCCCCGGCCCCTGCCCCCTACCATCACTCGTCATGGTCGTAAGTGTTCGCAGTGTTGTGGTGTGTTGGCAGTGTTGTGGTGTGTTGGCAGTGTTAGGTGTGTTGGCAGTGTTAGGTGTGTTGGCAGTGTTGTGTGTTGGCAGTGTTGTGGTGTGTTGGCAGTGTTGGGTGTGTTGGCATTGTTGTGGTGTGGTGGCAGTGTTGTGGTGTGTTGGCAGTGTTGTGGTGTGTTGGCAGTGTTGGGTGTGTTGGCAGTGTTGTGGTGTGTTGGCAGTGTTGGGTGTGTTGGCAGTGTTGTGGTGTGGTGGCAGTGTTGTGGTGTGGTGGCAGTGTTGTGGTGTGTTGGCAGTGTTGTGGTGTGTTGGCAGTGTTGGGTGTGTTGGCAGTGTTGGGTGTGTTGGCAGTGTTGTGGTGTGGTGGCAGTGTTGTGGTGTGTTGGCAGTGTTGTGGTGTGGTGGCAGTGTTGGGTGTGTGGTGGCAGTGTTGTGGTGTGGTGGCAGTGTTGTGGTGTGTTGGCAGTGTTGGGTGTGTTGGCAGTGTTGTGGTGTGGTGGCAGTGTTGTGGTGTGTTGGCAGTGTTGGGTGTGTGGTGGCAGTGTTGTGGTGTGTTGGCAGTGTTGTGGTGTGTTGGCAGTGTTGGGTGTGTTGGCAGTGTTGTGGTGTGTTGGCAGTGTTGTGGTGTGGTGGCAGTGTTGTGGTGTGTTGGCAGTGTTGTGGTGTGTTGGCAGTGTTGGGTGTGTTGGCAGTGTTGTGGTGTGTTGGCAGTGTTGGGTGTGTTGGCAGTGTTGTGGTGGCAGTGTTGTGGTGTGGTGGCAGTGTTGTGGTGTGTTGGCAGTGTTGTGGTGTGTTGGCAGTGTTGGGTGTGTTGGCAGTGTTGTGGTGTGTTGGCAGTGTTGTGGTGTGTTGGCAGTGTTGTGGTGTGTTGGCAGTGTTGTGGTGTGTTGACAGTGTTGTGGTGTGGTGGCAGTGTTGTGGTGTGGTGGCAGTGTTGTGGTGTGTTGGCAGTGTTGTGGTGTGTTGGCAGTGTTGGGTGTGTTGGCAGTGTTGTGGTGTGTTGGCAGCGTTTAATTCCCCCTTAGTATATTGTAGATAATTTCTACGACTGATGACATGTTTCAGATTATTTATTGTCTTAAAATTTAATTATTACTTGAGATAATTGTACGAATATGGGACCTTTCTCTCCCAGGTGTGTGTGTGTGTGTGTGTGTGTGTGTGTGTGTGTGTTTTTTTTCATAGTAATAATTCATTAATAATGTTTTTTTTTATGTATGATAATAATTGTTCTTTCTTTCTTGCAGGTAAGTTGAGCAGTGTTGATGTAGACGACTGTGTTTGTGAGTACCATACTTCCTGTGTTTGTCTGTGCCTTAGTATTAGGATTTGCAGAATTTTATTTGTTATTTATATATATATACATATGTTTACAAGAAGTGTTCGTTGTATTGACTCGTTTCCTTCTTGGTGAAAACATGTTATCAGTCTCTCTCTCTCTCTCTCTCTCTCTCTCTCTCTCTCTCTCTCTCTCTCTCTCTCTCTCTCTCTCTCCCTCGTATGTCTTTTCGCCTCTCCTTTTCATCCATCTCTATTTGCTTCTCTCCCTTCATCCTTCTCTCCGTCTTCCTTTCTACCTCCTTCAGAAGTAAACAACATTGAGCGATATAAACAAGCAGTCGCCTTCCTCACTTGTCCGTGTGTGTGTGTGTGTGTGTGTGTGTGTGTGTGTGTGTGTGTGTGTGTAGAGAGTCTGCCGCTTCCGGAAGGTATTGAACCCTCCGAACCGCGTCCTCCTCCTCCTCCTTCTCTTCTTCTTCTCTCCCTCTTGTGCTCTTGATTATAGCTACTCTTTCTCCTTCTCTTTTTTCTTGTCCTCCCTCTTCTCCTACTCTTCCTCCTCCTCTTTTGAGCTCCTGATTCACCATCTTATCTTATCTTAGCTCTTCTGACTTCTCCTCTTCCTCCTGTTCCCTTTCTCTTCTCACCCCACCTCTTCTCATTTTCCCTCCTCCTCGTATCGCTTCCCTCTCCCTCTCCTTCTCCTCCCCGTCCACTTTTCATCCCCTACGCCATTCTTGTCTTTCCCATCTTCCTCCTCCCCCCCCCCTCCTCCTCCACCATTCCAAGCCTCCTGAATTCCAGGTCCACCCTCGCATCCTTCTCGACGTCTTCTCCTCCCTCCTTCTACTCCTCCTCTTCCCCTCGTTCCCCCCCACTTCCCCCCTCCTCCCCCCTCGTTCCTATTTGCATTTGTTGAATCCCTATGCGGCTGGTTAGATATCTCTCTCTCTCTCTCTCTCTCTCTCTCTCTCTCTCTCTCTCTTATATTTATTAACACTCGTCCCTTATCGCCTCCCATATAGGTGTCATTATTCTTTTGTTGTCAGTAGTTATGCCGCCACCACCACCACCATAAACACTACCACCATTACTACCACAATTTGGCCTCTCCCACGCCACATTTACTACCCCCCACCACCAGTACATCTACCGCCACCACGTCGACCACCACCACGTCTACCACCACCACGTCCACCACCACCACACCTACCACCATCATGTCTACCACCACATCTACCACCACCACATCTACCACCACCACCACGTCTACCACCACCACATCTACCACCACCACCACGTCTACCACCACCACATCTGCCATCACCACCACGTCTACCACCACCACATCTACCATCACCACCACGTCTACCACCATCATGTCTACCACCACCACATCTACCACCACCACCACGTCTACCACCACCACGTCGACCACCACCACGTCTACCACCACCACGTCTACCACCACCACATCTACCACCACCACCACATCTACCACCACCTCATCTACCACCACCACATCTACCACCACCACCACATCTACCACCACCACCACATCTACCACCACCACATCTACCACCACCACATCTACCACCACCACATCTACCACCACCATGTGTACCACCACATCTACCACCACCACATCTACCACCACCACCACATCTACCACCACCACATCTACCACTACCACATCTACCACCACCACCACATCTACCACCACCATGTGTACCACCACATCTACCACCACCACATCTACCACCACCACATCTACCACCACCACATCTACCACCACCACATCTACCACCACCACCACATCTACCACCACCATGTGTACCACCACATCTACCACCACCACATCTACCACCACCACATCTACCACCACCACCACATCTACCACCACCACATCTACCACCACCACATCTACCACCACCACCACCACATCTACCACCACCATGTGTACCACCACTATGTGTGCCACCACATCTACCACCACCACATCTACCACCACCACATCTACCACCACCACCACATCTACCACCACCATGTGTACCACCACATCTACCACCACTACATCTACCATCACCACCACATCTACCACCACCACCACCACATCTACCACCACCATCATCACCATCTCTACCACCACCACCATACCATGTCTACCACCACCACCACCATCATCACTATATCTACCACTACCACCAGCACCATCACCTCCACCACCACCATCACCATCACGTCTATCACCACCACCACCATGTCTACCACCACCATGTCTACCACCATCACCACACCTACCACCACCAACACCACCATCATCACCATCATCACCATGTGTACCACCAGCAGCAGCAGCAGCATCATCCCGACACAAGCATCAGTGTAAGCGCCCCGGGAAGCACCAGGAGCAGCTGCAGGTCCTGGCACAGCCCCCCCCCCCCCCCTAGCTCCCCAACACCACTGTGACCATTATCGCGCTGACACCTTCCCAACCACAATTCTAGCACTCCTGCCACCATCACCACCTCGAGCTAAAACACCTTCACCACCAGGAACACCTACAGCAGGACCAGCAGCAGTTACAGTAGTAGCAGCAGGAGCGGTCGGACCTGGCGCTGTTCCGCCACCAGTAGGTCCTGGGTGTCCGTGTCCCCCAACACTGCGAGGGAGCGAGGCTCTATATGCCAGAGGTCACGACGCGTCGGGCTGCTGCTGCTGCTGCTAGTTCTGCTGCTTCTTCCACTGCTATTACGGCTGCTGCTGCCGCTTCTCCTGCTTCTTTTACTTCTTTTGCTGCTGCTGCTGCTGCCAGTGGTGGCGCCGTTGATCCTGCTGTTGCTTCTTATACTTTTCTTGGAAATGATGGTATTATGGCAACGACATGAACAATAACAACAAAAATGTCAAGAAGAACAGCAAGAAAAAATTCATCAAAAACAACAACAAAATTTAAGCTAAACAAGAATAATAAGAACAACAACAACAACATCTAAAACAACAAAACAAGACAATAGTACATCAAAAACAACGCACCAACGCAGTACCCCCATACACAACTCCCAACACACAACCTCCCGTACACATAACCCCTTATATACAACCCTCAACACAACCCCGTACACATATCTCTACCTCAAAAGACAACCTCCCTTACGTGCCACCCCAACACACAACCCTCCCCAACACACAACCCCTCCCCAACACACAACCCCTCCCCAACACACAACCCCTCCAACACACAACCCCTCCCCAACACACAACCCCTCCCAACACACAACCCCTCCCCAACACACAACCCCTCCCAACACACAACCCCTCCCCAACACACAACCCCTCCAACACACAACCCCTCCCCAACACACAACCCCTCCCCAACACACAACCCCTCCCCAACACACAACCCCTCCCAACACACAACCCCTCCCCAACACACAACCCCTCCAACACACAACCCCTCCAACACACAACCCCTCCCCAACACACAACCCCTCCCACCACACAACCCTCTACACACAACCCCTCCCCAACACACAACCCCTCCCCAACACACAACCTCTCCCAACACACAACCCCTCCCCAACACACAACCCCTCCAACACACAACCCCTCCAACACACAACCCCTCCCCAACACACAACCCCTCCCCAACACACAACCCCTCCCCAACACACAACCCCTCCCCAACACACAACCCCTCCCCAACACACAACCCCTCCCCAACACACAACCCCCTACACACGTCTCACCATTGCTCTGAGTGTTGTTCAGTGCACACAGTATTAGGCATGAGTTATGGTCCTGCCTCGTGTGACCATTAAAAAAAACAACAACTAATATTTCTTGGCGGTGCTCGTTTCCGGTCAGGTGTCTCGTCTCCTTGGCCGTTACTCTTCAGATCTTAAAACTCAGGTGTGAAGGAACAGTACGTCGTTACAGGTAGTGTCTGGGGGAGTGGTTTCATTATTTGGTCGAGTTTTCTTTTGATGAAGTTTTTTTTTTTTTGGATTTTTCAAAGCTGGAAAAAAATGTGTCGATGGATTTTTCGTCAAGTTTGCTCGGCTGTCTGGGAAGCTTCGGGTGTTTGTTTGTTTAGGGAGGAGACCTCGAAACAAACCTCGAGACTGTCTCAGTCGATTAAAAGAAACACACATAAGGATGCACACCCACGCTCGTGCACTATCACTCATCGCTCCACCACATCATTTCAGCGCGCGCGCGTACACACACACACACACACACACACACACACACACACACACACTTGGCATCACCCCGTGTGCTCTCCCGTGTTTTCAGAGTGGGAATGAAATTGTCCTCTTGAAAAGGTGGAATGTCAGGGGTCAAACCTTACTTCCTGGACAGCTGATGTTAACCACACACACACACACACACACACACATTTAGGGTCGTACTCACAGGATAGTTGCAGAGGATAGATGTTAATTGGCTTACTATCATACTCATGGGCAATAATCGGGACAGATAATTCAGTGTGTACCTTTCCGATAGATCAATATATTGTCCTTAATGTTTTACTCAGAGGACAGATATTATTAGAGACATGTATGTCTGTTTTATGATGCTGGCTGATTTGAGCTGTAGAATCCATATGTGTGTGTGTGTGTGTGTGTGTGTGTGTACAGTATAAATTGGGTAAGGGGAACCACCACTTTGAAAGGCAGTCACCAATCAATATATGTTGAGCTTCTTGCAGTGACCACGAGCAGCGCAGGTGTGAGTGTAGGGGGTGAGGGAGCGGGAGGGGTGGAGGGAGGTAGGGTGGGTGGTTGGGATAAGGAAGAGGGAGATGTGGACAGGATGAGGAGAGGGAGGGCGTGTGGATAGGATGAGGAGAAAGAGGGACGGTGGATAGGATGAGGAGTGGGAGGGAGTGTGGATAGGATGAGGAGAGAAAGGGAGTGTGGATAGGATGAGGAGAGGAAGGGAGTGTGGATAGGATGAGGAGAGGAAGGGAGGATATGATGGAGGTCATGTTATGGTATAATGGGTGTGGTGACATAGAGAGGTGATCACTGTCATGGTTTATTGGACCGTTGTGTTTGGTCTGTATAAACGACCACCGCACGTACTGGACGCCGCACATACTGGACGCCACACGAGCTGGTCGCTACATGCACTGGCCACCGCATGCACTGGTCACTGCATGCACCGGCCAAAACACGCACTAGTCACCGCTTGCGCAGGTTCACGCTCTTGTTTAAAGGGATGGTCACAAATTCCGGCTGTAGGCAAGTAGCGTGTTGTTAATGTTCTCTTGTTTATTTTATAGGTTGAGTCTTGAGCCGGTATATGGCAACTATTATTATTATTATTATTATTATTATTAGTAGTAGTAGTAGTAGTAGTAGTAGTAGTAGTAGTAGTAGTAGTTGTCGTAGCAAATATGTTGAAGGAAATCTGCTTTGATGTCAGGGTAGAACCGACCCTCCTTCCATTGGACGGTGTGATTTTCCAACATAGGACTTCAAACACATCCAACGAAGCCCGTGTTGACGTCAGTGCTCGAGGATTCTGGACGCGGGTACAGCGAGCCTTTTTCGACATCAGGATTTTTGATGCCCATGGCCGCATGTCACCGTAACTTAGCTCTCGATGCTGCACACAGGAGGAACGAGAACGACAAGATAAGGGCATACGGGGAGAGAATTCAGAACGTTGATCAAGGCAGCTTCATTCCTTTAGTGTTCACAACCTCTGGTGGGATGGGACCAAGTGCAAGATGCTTCTACGCCAGACTCGCGGAGGTGATATCCGAACAGAAGCAGCAGCCCAGAAGTTATGTTACAGCCTGGATGAGATGTCGACTGTCCTTCTCTCTCCTTAGGTTGGCTTTGCTCTGCCTCAAGGGAACGAGAGCATCGGCCCCAAAGCCGACAACAGTTTCAGATATTGACTTTGAGGCTACAGTCACTGAATGCCGCATAGATCTGCGGCTCAACTAACTCAACACAGATAGGATAGCTACTCATGTATTAGGATATTTAATATTAAGGTAATAAAATGGCGGCGAAGGTGTGGCTATTGGGGGAGGCTGGAGGCCATTAAAAAAGTACGAGTAGAAGTAGTTGTAATAGTAGTAGTAGTTGTGGTTGAATTAGAAGTTGTAATAGTTGTTGTAGTGGTAGTTGAATTAGAAGTTGTAATAGTATTGTAGTGGTAGTAGTAATGAAGATTGTCCAGGTCCCATGGTGCACAGTAATGAGGTGCGTGTGTCGGTGCCTCATAACCAACCAATTATGTACAGTACACACACAACCTCAGCGTAGCCACAATATTGCCGAGAAATCCTTTCACGATCTTCCCCACACGGCCAATACCTCCACGTCATATTTCTGGCTCCATTCTTCTTGAGGGTGTTGAACTGACCTCTGGTAGCACGTGACCTCCTCCGCCTTCTTCTTCTTCTTCTTCTTCTTTTTCTTCTTCTTCTTCTTCTTCTTCTTCTTCTTCTTCTTCTTCTTCTTCTTTCCTGACCTCCTCCACTCCATCTTTTCTCCACATCTCTTCTCCACAGATCTCCACCACACCTCCCCACCACACCTCCCCACTACACCCCTCCCCACTACACCCCTCCCCACCATACCCCACCACACCACCTCACCACTCCTCCCCACCACTCCTCCCCACTATACTTCCCCACTACACCTCCCCACTACACCTCCCCAACATACTTCCCCACCACACCTCCCCACCACACCTCCCCACCATACCCCACCATACCTCCCTACCACACCTCCCCACCATACCCCACCACACCTTCCCATCACACTTCCCCACCACACCTCCCCACCATACCACACCATACCTCCCCACCACACCTACCCACCACACTTCCCCACCAACTTCCCCACCATACTTCCCCACCACACCACCTCCCACACCTCCCCACCGTTACCGTAAAACACCTAATGATTTAGCATATACCAGGTGTTTTGATACAGGTAAACTCACTCTTACCACATACAGTAAGTGTAGTTGTTAGATTTGACGTTTAAATTTATAAAGAAATGCAAAAATTACCCTCACCTGTAACGAGACAGGTAGTGGAGTTTATCTGGACACCTGATTTATTTAATGTTTCTTGATAAATTCACTTTGAGAAGACTTTAGAAATGTGTTTATGTAATTAGTATTTTATTTATTATTAGTCGTAGGTGATGTTGGTTATGGTGTCAGGTAGCGTAGGAAAATGTAGCAGATGAGAAGTAGTACATGATAAGTAACACAGGAAAAGTAGTAGAGGGAAAGTAAGAGGAAAAGTAACACAGGAAAAGAAGTAGAAGAAAATTAACTAAGGAAAAGTAAAAGGAAAAGTAGTAAGAGGAAAGTTACAGAGGAAAAGTAAGAAAAGTAACAAAGGAAAAGTAACTCAGGAACAGTCGTCGAGGAAAATTAACCCTGGAAAAGTAGTAGAGCAAATGTAACGTACAAGAGGTCCTGCGCGCTCATTTCGTCATCACTTTATTCACTTGTCTCTGTTATTCTCTGTTATCGTCTGTATAACATAAATAAACTAATACATAGTTAGTCCTGTCTAGCAGTCAACCAGCCACTTACTCATGATGTCTGTGGCACACGCATACATTCATATAATTACACTCAACCACACACGTACACACATACACGTACACACACGAACATACATGCACGTATACACACGTTCACACCGATATATACACACGGACACACACATGTACACAACTTTTTTCGCGTGTGCGTATGATAATACGCACGTCTGCACAGTTCACCACGCTTGAATACCTGCACGTATGCATGTATGAACACACACACACACACACACACACACACTGACCATGGTCGTCGACGCCTTACTTACCTCGTGTTGATTTACTCCCAGATGACTAAGAATAGCCACCACAGCACCTTCCATCTTCTGCTTACCTGTGATTACCTGAGCAGGAACCCTCCAGGTGTAGTATACATGCCCCCATTAACGCAATATAACTCATCATAGTCTCCCCCGATACACCACCACCTTGCCGAGTCGTTCTTCAAGTCGGACTCTGAGGCGACTTGTAGTGACGTAACGAAAAATAGCTACCTTAGTGTTTTATAGGAATCCCATGGTATTTCGGGAGCCAAGATTTTGAGCCTTATTTCGTATGCTTCTTCGATCCAGCCAGCAGCTTCGTGCCACCTGAGGTCATGTGAGGAACAGGCTGACTCCCGCCTCGTAAAACTGACGCTGGTATTCGCGTGTGTGAAGGTAACTATAACCTATGATGACTCTGATGATTATTGTGGCAATGTGGGGTGACGGGAATGGCGGCCGGACGTCAGGGGGAGGCCAAGTTTTTTTTTGTACATATACCCACATATTATATCCCCTCAGCCCCTTCTACACACACACACACACACACACACACACACACACACACATACATGCATGTGTGTAAGCATAAAAAGGTGTCTGTGTGTGTGAGTGAAGTGGGTGTGGTGTTGGTGTTGGTGGTACGGGGTGTAGGATATAATTACAGGAGGGGTGTGGTCTAATGAGGGAGGGGTGTGGTACAGGAGGGTAGGGGGTGTGGCATACTGAGGGAGGGGTGTGGTACAGGAGGGTAGTGGGTGTGGCATACTGAGGGAGGGGTGTGGTACAGGAGGGTAGGGGGTGTGGCATACTGAAGGAGGGGTGTGGTACAGGAGGGTAGGGGGTGTGGCATACTGAGGGAGGGGTGTGGTACAGGAGGGTAGGGGGTGTGGCATACTGAGGGAGGGGTGTGGTACAGGAGGGTAGGGGGTGTGGCATTCTGAGGGAGGGGTGTGGTACAGGAGGGTAGGGGGTGTAGCATACTGAAGGAGGGGTGTGGTACAGGAGGGTAGGGGGTGTGGCATACTGAAGGAGGGGTGTGGTACAGGAGGGTAGGGGGTGTGGCATACTGAGGGAGGGGTGTGGTACAGGAGGGTAGGGGGTGTGGCATACTGAGGGAGGGGTGTGGTACAGGAGGGTAGGGGGTGTGGCATACTGAGGGAGGGGTGTGGTGTACTGAGTGAGGAACAAAGTACATAAAAGGAGGGAGTGTGGTGGCAGATTGTAAGGACGTTGTAGAAAGCAAAAAAAAAAAAGGTATGGCCAGGGATGGAGGTGTGGCCGAGGTTAAGAGTGTGGCTGAAAACAAGAAAGGTGTGGCCAAGGATGGAGGTGTGGCCGAGGTTAAGAGTGTGGCTGAAAACAAGAAAGTTGTGGCCAAGGATGGAGGTGTGGCCGAGGTTAAGAGTGTGGCTGAAAACAAGAAAGGTGTGGCCAAGGTGTGGTTGGTGGGAGAAGACTTTGGTTCGGCAATGTGTACCACTACATCAACCAAAGATGAATGACCCCTCATCATTACCTGAAGTTTACCTGCACAGACGTTTATGGTGGGTCATCCCCCCCCCCCCCCTCAGCAGTAGCTCGATCTGCGTACAAAGTTCAATAATAATTACACCACGGCATTTGTAGTGGTTATTTTTACACTTGCCAAATAAAACGGGAGATAGTGACGCTTCCTGGATTTACCTTGTTCACACACACACACTCTCTCTCTCTCTCTCTCTCTCTCTCTCCGTTATCTCACCTCCAGTATTCTCTCTCTCCTCCTCCTCCAGTGTTCATTACCACGGGAGAACTGCGTCCCTCATCATTATAGAAGAAACAAATTTGAATTTTAGGTTTTCCTCTTGATATATTAGCGAGCCATTTGACGTAATTTAGTCCCGGCTGGGGTTAACACATTATACCAGTCTGTCCTAAAAAGACAGACATTTTCTCTTTTGTTTTGACAATTTCTTGAACACTTGGGATGTTTCCGATAACTTCAAGATGGTACCACGATAAATGTTCACTTCACTGGGAGGAAAACAAATATAGAAAAATTTATTAATATTATTTTCAGGTTATGCAATTGTGTTTAATTTACATATATATATATATATATATATATATATATATATGTATATGTATATGTATATATATATATATATATATATATATATTCCAGAATTAATAGTGAATTTATATATGATTATCTCATGTATTGTTGATAATTCTGTAATGAAATAGGTTTATCATTGCAGGAGTAGTAACGTTCATCTTAGGGATGCTGTTTAATTTATCTCTAATAATAAGCGTGTGTCTGTGTGTCTGTTCCAGCCATAGCTCCAAAACAGAAGCAGTAGGACATGAAACTTAACACACATATAACATGGGTCCCAAGGTTGTGCACCTTGACCATCGACCCTCGGGTCTAACCTAAAATCTTCCCCGACTGAGATATCGCCACAGTGATTGCCGGAGGTGTTTACCCGTGTCAGGGAGAGTAAACTGTGGCAGTCAAGGTTATACAGTATATACCTAACCCGAGCTAAGTCCGGTAATATTAATAGTTTGTGTAATATTTGGAAATAATAGGTGAATTTATTCCTATGGTCCAATGTGTTGATGATGTGAGGTCAAAGACTCTCTAGATGTACTGATAGATTTGTTCTAGTTACAACAGGTACTGTACTGAGATGGTGTCAGTTATACAGACTATTCTTTATAATAGTCAGCGATTTTTTTTAATGTAATGGAATTTATTTTAATACATATTAGAGGTGTGGATAGATTCATTTCATTGAGCCATCTCAGTCATACAGATAGCCGTATTGTGATAGACTGCGTGGGTAATACATCAGTGTTTCCTCATTACCCGCCACAGAAACACTGACACATTTGGTGTAATAAAGGACTTGAAGGCGATGATGTGTAAGCTTAGTCGACCAACCGTATATAAACGGGAGGGATTAGAAGGCCGCCATCAACAGCACTCATCTTTATTTAGCGTGTATAGCGGGGGCTTGCGTAAATAGTTGGCCGTTAACATGATGGATGTCTGCAGGAGGGAGGGAAGGAGAGAGGGCAGGTTGGAGAGAGGGAGGGAAGATGGGTGAGAGTGAAGGAAGGAGAGAGAGGGCAGGTTGGAGAAAGGGAGGGAGGGACATATGGAAGGATGGAGGGAGGCGAGAGATAGAGGGAGTCAGGGAAGGAGGTGAGACGGAGAGGGGGCACGGACGTAGAGAAGGCAAGAGAAAGAGTAGGAGAGAGGGAGGTAGGGGAGAAGAGAGGAAGGTCAGACATGAGGATAAGGGAGGGTGAGAGAAGCTGAGAGAGTGAAGGAGGGAGGGAGGTAAGGGGGGCAGGAGGGAGGTAGGGACACTTACACTGCAGTGGTCGTTGGCTGCCTGAGTTATGTGTCTGCTTGTGTCTGCTTGCCTCCTACTCTTCTGCTTATTCTAGGAGGTGGGAATGGGTGTGAGAGGGTGGACTCGGTAATAACGACTCTATCTATCTATCTATCTATCTCTGTCTGTGTGTCTGTCTATCTAAAATAATATCACCTTAGAGTGAGAGAAACACAAGATTAAGGTTTTCCATCTAACAGGTAACGAGAAAACAACACCTGTCCAATTACTGAAGAGACTCGGTGCAATGTTGATGCCATTCTGCCCAGCCATCTTTTTAGAGCATCTTCAAGGGCCAGTGAGATGGAGTTCTTGCCTTCGTTGGTGAGAAAACATGAGTGAACGAACCTTTGTGAGTCCATCTTTGTGCTGTAGCTTTAGAGAGGCAGTGTGGTGTGTTCTCTCATCTTTAGGGAAAGAAAGGTTGAGGGAATTTACTGTAACCTTTGAGTTAGTTGAGTCATAGACGTTAACGAGTATTATTAGTAAAGAACTTAACGTAATTAACCTTTGATAAGTCCATTTCTTTGAACTGTGGGTTAAGTGAGACAGTTACATACGTCTTCACATCTCAGGTTTGTGAATTATTAACGTAACTTAACCTTTGGGAACTCCTCTTTGTGACTTAAAGTGTTATTTGTCAGTTATAATAATATGAGTTATTACATCTCACTCACGACCCTTTGTCTGCCTATATTTGTATTATATGAGTACAGTAGTTAGCTACAGTAGATCGATACCTTTTCAGGTCTCCAGGTAGAGGGGGAAATTAACTTAGGAATCTGTATGGATTTTGGGCAAGCTGATGAGTCCTATACACGACGCCAGGCTGATAGTCTGAGAGAACACGCCAGAAGGCTGACAGTCTTTGAGAGAGCACGACGCCAGACTGACAGAGTCTCTGAGAGGGTGGAGATGGCTGCGGCGGCGGCGCCGTCTTGTGTTTATTTACCCCAGGAAGGCCTCAGCTCTCTCCCATTGTCAACCTTTACGTGGAAATGAGTGGACAAAAAAGGTGATTAAAACCTTGAACGTCTTTTTCCTGAAACTTTATAAACGGGAAAGTTGAACGCCGTTGAAGACTTCCTTCTTTTCCTTTTTCTTGTTCTTTCCTTCCCTATAAACCTAAAGCCTCTATATGGAATTTGGGAATGAAACCAATTTTTAGAGACGTTTTGTGGTTTTTGACCTGTTGGGTAAAGAAAGAGTTTGTTTTTAGTTTTTAGAAAAGATTACGGGAAGGATGACGGATTGAAATAATTGTTTAGTGCTTTTTATTGTCGTTAGTTATTTTTAGATATGTTATTATTATATAATATTTTGACTAAACGTATAAGAAAGAGAAGAAAAAAATTCTATCGATAGTGGAGGAAAATTTACGATAGCATAAACGAAGAATAAATTTACAAAGTTTAAAAGCACAGGTCTTGCTCTCTCACTACCTGTCACGAAGCCTTTTAGGGGAGAAAAAACTTCGAAATATTGATTCTGGATCTTATGCTCCCGCAGGTAGAACTTCCATAAATACCTGAGGAGCATAAACAATGGTTCTATCTCAGCTTTGGGTGACCTCGATGACCCCAAGAGATTTTCTTTTATAGAACTAGAGGATTATTATAGACAACTTCTTGATCACAGTTCTGGCTACATCGTGTCTCTCCCCATCAGAACCTTAATAAGAACTTGAGACACTCGATTTGAGAACACGGTCACAGCTCTCATTCTGATATGAAGGTGATTGTTGAAGAACCTTTAATAAAACAATTCCTTTAGAAGTTCTTGTTTGGTCCAGATATTCTCTATCTCAGTTCTAGGTGGAGGTGGATGGGCAGAGGCGAGATTTGATCACTAGTCATTTTCATTTAGTGTTGGAGCATCACCACCACTACCACCACCACCAAAACTAACACCAACCCCACCAGAACTATCACCACCACCACCACCACCACCACCACTACCATCACCACCACCAATACCATCACCACCACCAACCGCCAACACTACTAACACCACCACCACCACCAACAACTTGGGTCGAGAGACGGGCCCCGCCTGTGGGAGGGAGAGGAAGGAAGGGGTACTTGTCTCGCAGGTCCTCCCACTTGTACACGCACCGGGAAAATAGTGAAGTTATCTCAAAGTTAGAACGAGACGACAGCTTAAGAATGTGACAGACTGGACCTTTGGGAGACAACTGTCCACGAGATGGTTGTTCAGGGAGACAGTGCCATGTTTGGGTGGTGTTCAGGGAGACAGTGCCGTGTTTGGGTAGTTATTCAGGGAGACAGTGCCATGTTTGGGTGGTTGTTCAGGGAGACAGTGCCATGTTTGGGTGGTTGTTCAGGGAGACAGTGACATGTTAGGGTGGTTGTTCAGGGAGACAGTGCCATGTTTGGGTGGTTGTTCAGGGAGACAGTGCCTTGTTTGGGTAGTTGTTCAGGGAGACAGTGCCATGTTTGGGTGGTTGTTCAGGGAGACAGTGCCATGTTTGGGTGGTTGTTCAGGGAGACAGTGCCCTGTTTGGAGTATTGTTCAGGGAGACAGTGCCGTGTTTGGGTAGTTGTTCAGGGAGACAGTGCCGTGTTTGGGTAGTTGTTCAGGGAGACAGTGCCCTGTTTGGAGTATTGTTCAAGGAGACAGTGCCATGTTTGGGTGGTTGTTCAGGGAGACAGTGCCATGTTTGGGTGGTTGTTCAGGGAGACAGTGCCATGTTTGGGTGGTTGTTCAGGGAGACAGTGCCATATTTGGGTGGTTGTTCAGGGAGACAGTGCCATGTTTGGGTGGTTGTTCAGGGAGACAGTGCCATGTTTGGGTAGTTGTTCAGGGAGACAGTGCCATGTTTGGGTAGTTGTTCAGGGAGACAGTGCCATGTTTGGGTGGTTGTTCAGGGAGACAGTGCCATGTTTGGGTGGTTGTTCAGGGAGACAGTGCCGTGTTTGGGTGGTTGTTCAGGAAGACAGTGCCATATTTGGGTAGTTGTTCAGGGAGACAGTGCCATGTTTGGGTGGTTGTTCAGGGAGACAGTGCCCTGTTTGGAGTATTGTTCAAGGAGACAGTGCCATGTTTGGGTAGTTGTTCAGGGAGACAATGCCATGTTTGGGTAGTTGTTCAGGGAGACAGTGCCATGTTTGGGTGGTTGTTCAGGGAGACAGTGCCATATTTGGGTGGTTGTTCAGGGAGACAGTGCCATGTTTGGGTGGTTGTTCAGGGAGACAGTGCCTTGTTTGGGTGGTTGTTCAGGGAGACAGTGCCGTGTTTGGGTGGTTGTTCAGGAAGACAGTGCCATATTTGGGTAGTTGTTCAGGGAGACAGTGCCTTGTTTGGGTGGTGTTCAGGGAGACAGTGACATGTTAGGGTGGTTGTTCAGGGAGACAGTGCCGTGTTTGGGTGGTTGTTCAGGGAGACAGTGCCATGTTAGGGTGGTTGTTCAGGGAGACAGTGCCGTGTTTGGGTGGTTGTTCAGGGAGACAGTGCCATGTTTGGGTGGTTGTTCAGGGAGACAGTGCCATGTTTGGGTAGTTGTTCAGGGAGACAGTGCCATGTTTGGGTGGTTGTTCAGGGAGACAGTGCCATGTTTGGGTGGTTGTTCAGGGAGACAGTGCCGTGTTTGGGTAGTTGTTCAGGGAGACAGTGCCATGTTTGGGTAGTTGTTCAGGCAGACAGTGCCTTGTTTGGGTGGTTGTTCAGGGAGACAGTGCCATGTTTGGGTGGTTGTTCAGGGAGACAGTGCCGTGTTTGGGTGGTTGTTCAGGGAGACAGTGCCTTGTTTGGGTGGTTGTTCAGGGAGACAGTGCCATGTTTGGGTGGTTGTTCAGGGAGATAGTGCCATGTTTGGAGGGTTGTTCAGGAAGGAAGTGCCGTGTTTGGGTGGTTGAGTGCCGTGGTTGGATGGCTGTTAACCGAGATAGTGCTGTAGTTGACACTGCTCAACCATACATATCTTAACCATCTCTCATGTACACTAAATCTATCTTCTCTATTTACCAAGAGCCAAGTTGAGTCATCGTTAGTGCTGACAACTCCTCGGCTCAGAGACTTTTCTGGATCATACTTCACGAGACAGTCTCTCTCTCTCTCTCTCTCTCTCTCTCTCTCTCTCTCTCTCTCTCTCTCCGATGCGTCGAAAACTTTTGACAAGACAAAAGTTGAGCTCACTAAACTCCTCTCTGACTTACCAAAATTCGGGAGTGGGTGAGTAAGTATTTGACTCGTCCATACTAGATATTCATGTGTGTGTTATTATTCTGTACAGTGAGGTGGATGTTATAGAGGGACGTGTCAGGTGATGCTTAAGTATTTACTGCCTACTACTGATGTTATATTGATCATTAATTAAGTAAAAACAGATGATAAACACAGTGTTATACAAAATAAGATACTAAACAGATTTCCCTTTTTTAATATTAGCATAAATACCACGTGTCATAATATTTGATAAAAGTAATACACAAAACCAAACATTAAGGTTCAGGTATAGATATATTATTGGTGTGAGGGAAGAATTATACGGACCGTGGTGTGTCTTGAAGGAAACCAGTTGTCGACTTCTGTGACGCCCCCACCAGGAGACTTTAAAAGTTAGTGCTGCTGCTGGTGTTGGGGTGAGCGAATCTGGCCCTCGGTGTGTGTGTGTGTGTGTGTGTGTGTGTGTGTGTGTGTGTGTGTGAAGGGTTTTAAATTTGAATTACTAAATGAAAGCCTATAATTGCTTTAACCTCAAATAAAAATTATTTACTCAGAACCAACAGGTACGGGTAATGATACAGGTACAGGTACTGATACAGTTACAGGTACTGATACAGTTACAGGTACTGATACAGGTACAGTGAATTCTCGGTTATGTAATTGTAAACATAAAGGTGGTTGTTAAACTAACTTGTAAATGAATACATGTCAGTCAATTAGCTATCCAACAGGGAGGTACTACCACCTGGGAAGATATTGGAAGCAAACATATTGTCTAATGGTAGACCCTGCTGCCAAGTCCCAGGCTGCTGATCTGACTTTCTGCCTCATTTACACACAGTTGCAGGGTTTCATATTGTTTCTCTTGCTATTGACAACACAACATATCCTGAATATCCTGAAGTGTTTTAATGTTTACTTCAATACCGAAATTACGTCATTTACTATGATTATATGACGTCAGAGGTGGTGTTATCTGAGCAGGTGGTACATATAACGTGTTGGTGGTTGGTGTGAGCGGCACCCATGAATAGCGGCTGAGTCCTCTGGTGGGTGGGTGTGTTGAAGGTGATACTGGGGAAGGTGATACTGGGGGAAGTGATACTGGGGGAAGTGTTACTGGGGAAAGTGATACTGGGGGAAGTGATACTGGGGAAAGTGTGACTGGGGAAAGTGATACTGGGGTAAGTGATATAGGGGACAGTGATACTGGGGAAGGTGATACTGTGGAAGGTGATACTGTGGGAAGTGATACTGGGGTAAGTGATACAGGGGAAAGTGATACTGGGGAAAGTGATACTGGGGAAGGTGATACAAGTAAGCGTTAATTAGTTTAAAAGTAATACAGTTTAGAGAATTTATTTGATATACAAGTGATAAAGTCTCAGGTAAGTTACTGTAATTAAATTAGTGATGCAGGTAACAGTGATAGCAGGTGTGCAGTGATAACAGGTGTGCAGTGATAGCAGATATGCAGTGATAACAGGTGTGCAGTGATAACAGATGTGCAGTGATAGCAGATGTGCAGTGATAACAGGTATGCAGTGATTAAAGGTGTGCAGTGATAGCAAATGTGCAGTGATAACAGGTGTGCAGTGATAACAGGTGTGCAGTATTAACAGGTGTGCAGTGATAGGTGTGCAGTGATAGCAGGTGTGCAGTGATAACAGGTGTGCAGTGAAAACAGGTGTGCAGTGGTAGCAGGTGTGCAGTGATAGCAGGTGTACAGTGATAACAGGTGTACAGTGATAACAGGTGTACAGTGACAACAAGTGTACAGTGATACAAGTGTACAGTGATAACAGGTGTACAGAGATAACAGGTGTACAGTGATAACAGGTGTACAGTGATAACAGTGTACAGTGATAACAGATGTGCAGTGATAACAGGTGTGCAGTAATAACACGTGTATTATAATAACAAGTGATACAGGTGTACAGTTATACAGAAGTACAGTGATAACAGGTGTGCAATGATAACAGATGTACAGTGATAACAGGTGTGCAGTTATAACAGGTGAACAGTGATAACAGGTGTGCAGTGATAAAAAGGTGTACAGTGATAAACGTATAATAATAACAAGTGATACAGGTGTGCAGTGATAACAAGTGTATAATAATAAGTGATACAGGTGTGCAGTGATAACAAGTGTATAATAATAAGTGATACAGGTGTGCAGTGATACCAAGTGTATAATAATAAGTGATACAGGTGTGCAGTGATAACAAGTGTATAATAATAAGTGATACAGGTGTGCAGTGATAACAAGTGTATAATAATAAGTGATACAGGTATACAGTGATACAGGTGTACAGTGATAAAAGGTGTGCAGTGAAAACAGGTGTGCAGTGATAATAGGTGTATAATGATAACAGATGTACAGTGATAACAGGTGTTCAGTGTTTATAGGTGTACAGTGATAACAGGTGTACAATGATACAGGCAGTGATAACAGGTGTACAGTGATACAGGTGTACAGTGATAACAGGTGTACCATAACTGGTGTACACTGACAGGTGTGCAGGGATAACAGAAGTGATAGCATATGTACAGTGATAACAGATATACAGTGGTAAGAAATGTACCATAACAGGTGTACAGTGATAACATGCGTGCTATAACAAGTGTACAATGACAGGTGTTCAGTGATAACAGAAGTAAGTGATAACAGATGTACAGTGATAACAAGTGTACCATAACAGGTGTACAAAGACAGGTGAACAGTAATAACAGGTGTACATTGATAACACGTATTCCATAACAGGTGTGCAGTAATAGCAGGTGTACATTGATAACAAGTATACCATAACAGGTGTGCAAAGACAGGTGTGCAATAATAATAGGTGTTCAGTAATAACAGGTATACAGTGATAACAGGTGTTCATTGATAACAAGTATACCATATCAGGTGTGCAGTAATAACAGCTGTACATTGATAACAAGTATACCATAGCAGGTATACAATGACAGGTGTACAGTAATAACAGGTGTACATTGATAACAAGTGTACCATAACAGATGTCCCGTAATAACAGGTATACTATAACAAGTGTACAATGACAGGTGTACAGTAATCCAGTGATAACACGTGTATCATAACAGGTGTTACAATGACAGGTATACAGTAATAACTTGTGTACCGTATTAACAGAAGTCCAGTGATAACACGTGCATCATAACAGGTGTACAATAACAGGTGTACAATAACAATAGATGTACCGCATTAACAGAAGTCCAGTGATAGCAGATGAACAGTGATAACAAATGTACCATAACAGGTGTACAATGACAGGTGTACAGTGATACAAGTGTTTAGTCTAGGAGATGTAAACAGAGAAACCAGTTACCAGATGAACAACGATGTTATAGAGAAATTTGGCTGCGAGAAAGATTTAGGAGTAATGATAAGTAGGAATCTTAAGTCAAGTAAACAATGTGTATTTGCTCGAACCAAGGCTAATATAGTACTTGGGTTCATACAAAGGAGTGTTAGTTACAAGACCAGAGAGGTTATTCTAAAACTATGTCTTGCGCTTGTGAGACCTCACTTGGATTACGCAGTTCAGTTCTGGTCACCGTACTACAGAATGGATGTAGAATCCCTAGAAAGAATTCAGAGGAGAATGACAAGACTAATCCCGGGCATTAGGAACCTTGAGTACAGAGACAGATTAATAAAACATCTTAATCTGCACTCCCTCGAGAGACGTAGAACGTAGAGTGAGGAGCGATATGATAGAGGTGTATAAATGGAAGTCAGGGCTAAACAAAGGTGATATAACAAAGGTACTCAAACTATCCAACCAGGAGCGAACTCGTAACAATGGTTTTAAATTAGACAAATTTAGATTTAGGCGCGATATAGGTAAACATTGGTTTGGAAATAGAGTAATGGATGAGTGGAACAAGTTACCAAACATCATCACTAACTCGAATACGCTGGATTGCTTCAAACATAGGTTGGATGGATATATGAGCGATAGGGGTTGAGTGTAAAGGGGACTGCCCAGTATGGGCCAATAGGCCCGCTGCAGTTTCCTCAATTCTTATGTTCTTATGTTTGAGTGTACAATGAATTTTCCTTGTGGTGTCATGGGCGGCGAGTGGCTGGCATCGGGATGGTGGGCGGTAGACGACGAGATAGTGGGCGGCGGGACAGTAGGCGGCAGGTGATGGGCGGCGAGATGGTGGGCGGCGGGTGGCGAGTTGTGGATTACTCCGGAACTTAAGTATTGACGCAACAATATCCGCGGTGGGAAGGCCGGACGCCCCCCCCCCCCCCCATTCTCTCCTTCCCCCGACCTCTCCCCATTACCTCTCACATTTGTCACTCCCCCTCCCTTTGTGGTGGAGGTGTATCGTGTACCTACACCTACTATCCAAACACCTACAGTACACACACCTACACACGCATACTCTTACACTCAACCAGCCACCTACACACACCTACACCGATGCTACTAAAGCGTGCGGTCTACAAAGATATCTTTAGTCTAACCTAACCTAACCTGACCTAACCTAATCTAAGCTAACCTAACTTGACCTAACCTAACCTAACCTAACCTAACCTAACCTGACTTAATCTAAGCTAACCTAACCTAACCTAACCTAACCTAAGCTAACCTAACCTAATCTAAGCTAACCTAACCTGACTTAATCTAAGCTAACCTATCTTGTAGACCGCACGCTGTAATTGCACCCCTATACCAGATGCCTGCAAGTATGTCTGTATATCACTCAGCCATAGATAATATGTGTGTGGGGGTTGTTTTATGCCTTATACACACACACACACACACACACACACACACACACACACACACACACACTCTCTCTCTCTCTCTCTCTCTCTCTCTCTCTCTCTCTCTCTCTCTCTCTCTCTCTCTCTACCTGTAACGTTTACCCTCTTCCCTTCACTTGCCTCCTATAGCCTTCTTCTTCCCTCCTACATCTTTCTCTCTCTCCTCCTCCACCCCTCCCCTTCTTCTCATCCACCCCTCCCCTTCTTCTCCTCCACTCCTCTTCCTATTCTCATCCACCCCTCCCCTTAATTCCCTACACTACCCTACCTCTTTTCCCCCCTTCCCCCTTTCTTCTCCTCCACTCCTCTTCCTCTTCTCCTCCACCCTTCCCCTTTTTTTTCGTCTTCTCTTCCTCCAATAATTGCAATATATGGTTCATTCTTCCTCCTGGCTCTCTCTCTCTCTCTCTCTCTCGAAACATTTATCATGAGCAGAATTATAAGAGTTTGCAGGTTGTATACAGGAGAGTGAGTGATGAATGGTCCGGCTACTTTTGGCAGTGTTGTTCTGTGTTTTATTAAGCAAACTGCATTTACTTAATTTATGACAAAACTATATATGTGTTTTGTATTTCCCCGTTGTATAAAAAAATGTTATATTTTTTTTTAATAGGGCGAAAGTATTATTATCTTTCGTGAAATTTTTGTTAAGGTTACGATGTTCACTAGACTGGTTGAATACTTTGGTTAATATATTTATTTAATTCAGACATGCCAAGACAGGTCTAGTTACATTACAAATACAGTTACAAATACAACTACAGATACCAGATATTTCAAAACGAGAACTGTACTTAAACGTCATCATTATAATCACATCACCATACAGATACAATTACAGTTCACTTACAGGTCCAGATATTTCAAAACGACATCAGTAGTTAAACACAATAAATAATGATAAGTCGACTATTATATCAGTCACCACTAATATCATAAAGACAGGAACAACAGCACAGCCGGTGAGGATGGTAGAGCGGCAGAGAGGTCGAAGGAACATTAATGATTTCAGCACATTAAATTTTACGAGTGTAGGGATGATTAGGCTAAATGATGAGACACAGAATCACATTAAGAGAGATTACACTACATAACATTACAGCGGAGTGATATTCGACTTGAGTATAGTACAGAGGCATGATACAGTTTGTGATACAGTTAGTGTGATGACAGTCTCTGTATTATATCACGGTACATAAAGGTAGAGTAGAGTAGATTATTACAGTACATTGGATTACAGCAGCGTGTGATTTGACTGTAGTATAAACACAAGATACAGTAGGGGTTAAGGTAGTGTACAGTTAATGTGATGGGACTCTGAATGATGTTACATTTATGGAGTTACAGTACACTATATTACAGGAGCGTGTGATTTGACTTTAAAGTACTACAGGGATTGGGTACAGTTAGAGGTGTGATATACTGTATAGTCTATGTATTGAAAGTCACTGGGGATACAGTATTAGTGTAGGAATACAGTGAGTGTGATGGTAGACCTTAGATATTGTACAATTTTACATAAGTCATGATATTACATTCAATTAGAGTACAGTTTCCTTTGTTAATTTAGTTATAGTACAGGCTGCCTAGGATACAGTTAGGGAAGGTTACATGGGATACAGTGAGTGTGGTGGGAAATGCTGGACAACCTTACATAAAAATACAATATAGTTGGGACAGTACAGTGGAACATAACATAAACAGCACATACTGTAGTGGCATACATGTACATAACAGTATAGTACAGCACATTACAAGATCATGTCATGTACTACCACAGTATCGTACCTTTCTTGTACAGCTACAACAAAAGGTACAGAGTTACGTCCACTTGGTTACAGTGTCGTTAGTAGTGAGAACACACGGTGGGGAGGACTAAGGTTGGTGAGGACTAAGGTTGGGGAGGACTAAGGTTGGGGAGGACTAAGGTTGGGGAGGACTAAGGTTGGTGAGGACTAAGGTTGGGGAGGACTAAGGTTGGGGAGGACTAAGGTTGGGGAGGACTAAGGTTGGTGAGGACTAAGGTTGGGGAGGACTAAGGTTGGGGAGGACTAAGGTTGGTGAGGACTAAGGTTGGGGAGGACTAAGGTTGGGGAGGACTAAGGTTGGTGAGGACTAAGGTTGGTGAGGACTAAGGTTGGTGAGGACTAAGGTTGGTGAGGACTAAGGTTGGGGAGGACTAAGGTTGGTGAGGACTAAGGTTGGGGAGGACTAAGGTTGGTGAGGACTAAGGTTGGTGAGGACTAAGGTTGGTGAGGACTAAGGTTGGTGAGGACTAAGGTTGGTGAGGACTAAGGTTGGGGAGGACTAAGGTTGGGGAGGACTAAGGTTGGTGAGGACTAAGGTTGGGGAGGACTAAGGTTGGGGAGGACTAAGGTTGGTGAGGACTAAGGTTGGGAGGACTAAGGTTGGGGAGGACTAAGGTTGGTGAGGACTAAGGTTGGTGAGGACTAAGGTTGGGGAGGACTAAGGTTGGTGAGGACTAAGGTTGGGGAGGACTAAGGTTGGGGAGGACTAAGGTTGGGGAGGACTAAGGTTGGTGAGGACTAAGGTTGGGGAGGACTAAGGTTGGGGAGGACTAAGGTTGGGGAGGACTAAGGTTGGTGAGGACTAAGGTTGGTGAGGACTAAGGTTGGTGAGGACTAAGGTTGGGGAGGACTAAGGTTGGGGAGGACTAAGGTTGGGGAGGACTAAGGTTGGGGAGGACTAAGGTTGGGGAGGACTAAGGTTGGTGAGGACTAAGGTTGGGGAGGACTAAGGTTGGGGAGGACTAAGGTTGGGGAGGACTAAGGTTGGGGAGGACTAAGGTTGGGGAGGACTAAGGTTGGGGAGGACTAAGGTTGGGGAGGACTAAGGTTGGGGAGGACTAAGGTTGGGGAGGACTAAGGTTGGTGAGGACTAAGGTTGGTGAGGACTAAGGTTGGTGAGGACTAAGGTTGGGGAGGACTAAGGTTGGGGAGGACTAAGGTTGGTGAGGACTAAGGTTGGGGAGGACTAAGGTTGGGGAGGACTAAGGTTGGTGAGGACTAAGGTTGGGGAGGACTAAGGTTGGTGAGGACTAAGGTTGGTGAGGACTAAGGTTGGTGAGGACTAAGGTTGGTGAGGACTAAGGTTGGGGAGGACTAAGGTTGGTGAGGACTAAGGTTGGTGAGGACTAAGGTTGGTGAGGACTAAGGTTGGGGAGGACTAAGGTTGGGGAGGACTAAGGTTGGTGAGGACTAAGGTTGGGGAGGACTAAGGTTGGGGAGGACTAAGGTTGGTGAGGACTAAGGTTGGTGAGGACTAAGGTTGGGGAGGACTAAGGTTGGGGAGGACTAAGGTTGGTGAGGACTAAGGTTGGGGAGGACTAAGGTTGGTGAGGACTAAGGTTGGGAGGACTAAGGTTGGGGAGGACTAAGGTTGGGGAGGACTAAGGTTGGTGAGGACTAAGGTTGGGGAGGACTAAGGTTGGTGAGGACTAAGGTTGGTGAGGACTAAGGTTGGTGAGGACTAAGGTTGGGGAGGACTAAGGTTGGGGAGGACTAAGGTTGGGGAGGACTAAGGTTGGGGAGGACTAAGGTTGGTGAGGACTAAGGTTGGGGAGGACTAAGGTTGGGAGGACTAAGGTTGGGGAGGACTAAGGTTGGTGAGGACTAAGGTTGGGGAGGACTAAGGTTGGGGAGGACTAAGGTTGGTGAGGACTAAGGTTGGGGAGGACTAAGGTTGGTGAGGACTAAGGTTGGGGAGGACTAAGGTTGGGGAGGACTAAGGTTGGTGAGGACTAAGGTTGGTGAGGACTAAGGTTGGTGAGGACTAAGGTTGGTGAGGACTAAGGTTGGGGAGGACTAAGGTTGGGGAGGACTAAGGTTGGGGAGGACTAAGGTTGGGGAGGACTAAGGTTGGGGAGGACTAAGGTTGGTGAGGACTAAGGTTGGTGAGGACTAAGGTTGGGGAGGACTAAGGTTGGTGAGGACTAAGGTTGGGGAGGACTAAGGTTGGGGAGGACTAAGGTTGGGGAGGACTAAGGTTGGGGAGGACTAAGGTTGGTGAGGACTAAGGTTGGGGAGGACTAAGGTTGGTGAGGACTAAGGTTGGGGAGGACTAAGGTTGGTGAGGACTAAGGTTGGTGAGGACTAAGGTTGGGGAGGACTAAGGTTGGGGAGGACTAAGGTTGGTGAGGACTAAGGTTGGTGAGGACTAAGGTTGGGGAGGACTAAGGTTGGGGAGGACTAAGGTTGGGGAGGACTAAGGTTGGTGAGGACTAAGGTTGGGGAGGACTAAGGTTGGGAGGACTAAGGTTGGTGAGGACTAAGGTTGGTGAGGACTAAGGTTGGGGAGGACTAAGGTTGGGGAGGACTAAGGTTGGTGAGGACTAAGGTTGGGGAGGACTAAGGTTGGTGAGGACTAAGGTTGGGAGGACTAAGGTTGGGGAGGACTAAGGTTGGTGAGGACTAAGGTTGGGGAGGACTAAGGTTGGTGAGGACTAAGGTTGGGGAGGACTAAGGTTGGGGAGGACTAAGGTTGGGGAGGACTAAGGTTGGGGAGGACTAAGGTTGGGGAGGACTAAGGTTGGTGAGGACTAAGGTTGGTGAGGACTAAGGTTGGGAGGACTAAGGTTGGGGAGGACTAAGGTTGGGGAGGACTAAGGTTGGGGAGGACTAAGGTTGGGGAGGACTAAGGTTGGGGAGGACTAAGGTTGGTGAGGACTAAGGTTGGTGAGGACTAAGGTTGGTGAGGACTAAGGTTGGGGAGGACTAAGGTTGGTGAGGACTAAGGTTGGGGAGGACTAAGGTTGGTGAGGACTAAGGTTGGTGAGGACTAAGGTTGGTGAGGACTAAGGTTGGGGAGGACTAAGGTTGGTGAGGACTAAGGTTGGGGAGGACTAAGGTTGGTGAGGACTAAGGTTGGTGAGGACTAAGGTTGGGGAGGACTAAGGTTGGTGAGGACTAAGGTTGGGGAGGACTAAGGTTGGGGAGGACTAAGGTTGGGGAGGACTAAGGTTGGGGAGGACTAAGGTTGGGGAGGACTAAGGTTGGTGAGGACTAAGGTTGGTGAGGACTAAGGTTGGGGAGGACTAAGGTTGGTGAGGACTAAGGTTGGGGAGGACTAAGGTTGGGGAGGACTAAGGTTGGTGAGGACTAAGGTTGGGGAGGACTAAGGTTGGTGAGGACTAAGGTTGGGAGGACTAAGGTTGGGGAGGACTAAGGTTGGGGAGGACTAAGGTTGGGGAGGACTAAGGTTGGTGAGGACTAAGGTTGGGGAGGACTAAGGTTGGGGAGGACTAAGGTTGGGGAGGACTAAGGTTGGGGAGGACTAAGGTTGGGGAGGACTAAGGTTGGGGAGGACTAAGGTTGGGAGGACTAAGGTTGGGGAGGACTAAGGTTGGGGAGGACTAAGGTTGGTGAGGACTAAGGTTGGTGAGGACTAAGGTTGGGGAGGACTAAGGTTGGGGAGGACTAAGGTTGGGGAGGACTAAGGTTGGGGAGGACTAAGGTTGGGGAGGACTAAGGTTGGGGAGGACTAAGGTTGGGGAGGACTAAGGTTGGTGAGGACTAAGGTTGGTGAGGACTAAGGTTTGGGAGGACTAAGGTTGGTGAGGACTAAGGTTGGGGAGGACTAAGGTTGGTGAGGACTAAGGTTGGTGAGGACTAAGGTTGGTGAGGACTAAGGTTGGGAGGACTAAGGTTGGGGAGGACTAAGGTTGGGGAGGACTAAGGTTGGGGAGGACTAAGGTTGGGGAGGACTAAGGTTGGGGAGGACTAAGGTTGGTGAGGACTAAGGTTGGTGAGGACTAAGGTTGGGGAGGACTAAGGTTGGGGAGGACTAAGGTTGGGAGGACTAAGGTTGGGTAGGACTAAGGTTGGTGAGGACTAAGGTTGGGGAGGACTAAGGTTGGGGAGGACTAAGGTTGGTGAGGACTAAGGTTGGTGAGGACTAAGGTTGGGGAGGACTAAGGTTGGTGAGGACTAAGGTTGGTGAGGACTAAGGTTGGTGAGGACTAAGGTTGGGGAGGACTAAGGTTGGTGAGGACTAAGGTTGGGGAGGACTAAGGTTGGGGAGGACTAAGGTTGGTGAGGACTAAGGTTGGGGAGACTAAGGTTGGGAGGACTAAGGTTGGGGAGGACTAAGGTTGGGGAGGACTAAGGTTGGGAGGACTAAGGTTGGGGAGGACTAAGGTTGGGGAGGACTAAGGTTGGTGAGGACTAAGGTTGGGGAGGACTAAGGTTGGGGAGGACTAAGGTTGGGGAGGACTAAGGTTGGTGAGGACTAAGGTTGGGGAGGACTAAGGTTGGGGAGGACTAAGGTTGGGGAGGACTAAGGTTGGGGAGGACTAAGGTTGGGGAGGACTAAGGTTGGGGAGGACTAAGGTTGGGGAGGACTAAGGTTGGTGAGGACTAAGGTTGGGGAGGACTAAGGTTGGGGAGGACTAAGGTTGGTGAGGACTAAGGTTGGGAGGACTAAGGTTGGGGAGGACTAAGGTTGGGGAGGACTAAGGTTGGGGAGGACTAAGGTTGGTGAGGACTAAGGTTGGTGAGGACTAAGGTTGGGGAGGACTAAGGTTGGGGAGGACTAAGGTTGGGAGGACTAAGGTTGGGGAGGACTAAGGTTGGGGAGGACTAAGGTTGGTGAGGACTAAGGTTGGGGAGGACTAAGGTTGGTGAGGACTAAGGTTGGTGAGGACTAAGGTTGGGGAGGACTAAGGTTGGTGAGGACTAAGGTTGGGGAGGACTAAGGTTGGGGAGGACTAAGGTTGGTGAGGACTAAGGTTGGGGAGGACTAAGGTTGGGGAGGACTAAGGTTGGTGAGGACTAAGGTTGGGGAGGACTAAGGTTGGGGAGGACTAAGGTTGGTGAGGACTAAGGTTGGGGAGGACTAAGGTTGGGGAGGACTAAGGTTGGTGAGGACTAAGGTTGGGGAGGACTAAGGTTGGGGAGGACTAAGGTTGGGGAGGACTAAGGTTGGGGAGGACTAAGGTTGGGGAGGACTAAGGTTGGGGAGGACTAAGGTTGGGGAGGACTTAGGTTGGAGAGGACTAAGGTTGGGGAGGGCTGGGGCCGGTGAGGGCTGCGGCCGGTGAGGGCTGGGGCCGGTGAGGGCTGCGGCCGGTGAGGGCTGCGGCCGGTGAGGGCTGGGGCCGGTAAGGGCTGGGGCCGGTGAGTTCTGGGGCCGGTGAGGGCTGGGGCCGGTGAGGGCTGGGGCCGGTGAGGGCTGGGGCCGGTGAGGGCTGGGGCCGGTGAGGGCTGGGACCGGTGAGGGCTGGGGCCGGTGAGGGCTGGGGCCGGTGAGGGCTGGGGCCGGTGAGGGCTGGGGCCGGTGAGGGCTGGGGCCGGTGAGGGCTGGGGCCGGTGAGGGTTGGGGCCGGTGAGGGCTGGGGCCGGTGAGGGCTGGAACAACACACAGCACAATCAGCATGTCGACATGATCCCCCAGGAGAAATACGGTGAAGTAGCCCAGCACCAGGATGATACAAGACCGCTCCCCCCTCAGCCGCTCCCCACACCACCGTCAGCCGCTCCCCGCACCACCGCAGCCTCTTACACTCTCCTAACTAAAAGGATTGACTCGCCACTCTGCCGTAAACTCTCTCCCTTCTCGTGTGTGTGTGTGTGTGTTTTGTTTTCCTGATGTCTTGTTCAGCGGCCGCGAGAATGTTCCTGGGGTCTCTCTCTCTCTCTCTCTCTCTCTCTCTCTCTCTCTCTCTCTCTCTCTCGTTGGTTGGATGTAGAGGTTGTTGGTATTTTTTATTTTTAATTATTTATTATTTTAGTATATGTTTTAATAAATATATATATCATATACTTAGTTATCAACATTAAGTTATATATTTATACATAATTGATATTTGTTGTTTACGTGCGGGGAGGTGAGAGAGGAGAGATGTAAACACTGGCTTCTTGGTCTAGTGTACTGTTGTTACTTGACGTACTGAGAGAGAGAGAGAGAGAGAGAGAGAGAGAGAGAGAGAGAGAGAGGTAAGATGAGATACTATATTTATACAAAGGAAAAGAAAAAGATAAAACGCGAGAGAATCACAAATAAATAAAAAGACAGAGTTAAGACTTCAAGAAGGAGAATAAAGAGATAAAACGGAAGAAAGAAAGAAAGATAAAAAGAAAGAAAGATAGGAGGGAAGGAAGGACGGAAGGGGTGTTGGTGGGAAGGGGAGGTAGCGGGGGTGGCGGCGAGGATGTGATATACAGGCTCTTGCGTAATCTTAGGGACCAGGGAACGTATTGGGAGGAGGAGGCGCAGGTGTGGGGCTGGTCGCTGCTCTACCCTGCCTCTAACTTCTCTTTTAGTACCCAGGAGCCACCTAGCGGACCACACTCCCTCCCCCTCTTGCTCCTCCTCCTCATTTTTATTCTCTTTCTCTCTCTCTCTCCTCCCGTTATGTCATCCACCCTCCTTTTCCTCACACCATAATTCCTTCATCCCCTAAAATATACCACTCACCTTCTTCCCTCCCTCCCTGTTCACTGTACCACCTCTCCTTCTCTCCCCTCACCCTCCCCTCCCCTCCCCATCCCCATTCACCACACAACCTGGGGTGAATGTATCAGTATATGGTGAGAGCCGACCACTAGCGCGGCTGTTGGCACCATCACTCATGACTCGCCGTGTGTTATATGTTATGTGTCTTATTGCTGAGGCGGACCCAACACTCGTTCCTCCTGCCGCCATAAACGAGCGTCGGTGTAGGCTGAAGGCGGGTAATACAATCGTCAGGCACAGCTCCCATGAACGTTATTACTGTTAGTGTCAGGGAAGGCAGAAGGCGGGCGTCTGGTGGAAAGGAAACAACGCCTGGCGAAGATGATGGCTCGTGCTAACGAAGTGTGTCTCTGTAACACGTGAAGAAACTCTACCCTGGCTTACACCTCCATTATCCGACCACGTCCCTCCACCTCCCTCCAACACTCTTCTTCTGCCCATCGCTACACTCCCACCTCCACTACCCTCCACTGTCCCTCCACCACTACCCTCCACTGCTCCTCCACCACTACCCTCCACTGTCCCTCCACCACTACCCTCCACTGCCCCTCCACCACTACCCTCCACTGCCCCTCCACCATTACCCTCCACTGCCTCACTACCACAACCCTCCATTGCCTCACCACCACTACCCTCCACTGACCCTCCACCACTACCCTCCACTGTCCCTCCACCACTACCCTCCACTGCCCCTCCACCATTACCCTCCACTGCCTCACTACCACTACCCTCCATTGCCTCACCACCACTACCCTCCACTGACCCTCCACCACTACCCTCCACCACTACCCTCCACCACCACTACCCTCCACTGCCCCTCCACCACTACCCTCCACTGTCCCTCCACCACTACCCTCCACTGCCCCTCCAACCACTACCCTCCACTGCCCCTCCACCATTACCCTCCACTGTCCCTCCACCACTACCCTCCACTGCCCCTCCTCCACTACCCTCCACTGCCCCTCCACCACTACCCTCCACTGCCTCACCACCACTACCCTCCACTGTCCCACCACCACTACCCTCCACTGCCTCACCACCACTACCCTCCACTGTCCCTCCACCACTACCCTCCACTGCCTCACCACCACTACCCTCCACTGTCCCTCCACCACCACTACCCTCCACTGCCTCACCACCATAACCCTTCACTGTCCCTCCACCACTACCCTCCACTGCCCCTTCATGACCACCCCCACTGCCTTACCACCACTACCCTCCACTTTCCCTCCACTACCCTCCACTGCCCCTCCACCACTCCCCTCCACAGTAATCTCAGCCTCCATACCACAGCTTAACCGGAGTTGGTTTCAAGAGGCTTGTGTTTCCTCCTCCTCCTCCTCCTCCTCCTCCTTCTCCTCCCCCATTCTTCTCCTTCACTCCCTCCATCCGGTCCCTAAGTTCGTTTTTATCAATTTTCATTAAATTTGTACTTTTATCCCCTCTCTCTCTCTCTCTCTCTCTCTCTCTCTCTCTCTCTCTCTCTCTCTCTCTCTCTCTCTCTCATAGTACAAGCACCACTCGACCGGGTAAACAGTTCAGAAGATATTTGTGGCGTCCATAATAGGAGGAAAAACTCTTATTTTCCAGGTTTCTCTTGTCCCTTGTTTTCTTCTTTCTTTTTTCCTTTTCCCTTTTCTTCTTTCCTTTTCCCTTTTCTTCTTTCGCCTTTTCCCTATTCCGTTTTCTTCGTTGTCTTGGAAGGAAAGTGATGGTAGGAATCTAGTTTGAGGGAAGTGGTGGTGATGGTGAGGGAGGAAGGAGGAATGTTGGCGCTTGGTGAGATTAATGACTGCTGAGATGACTACCACGATCACTGCCAGTGTGGTGGTAGTGGTGATGGTGGTAGTAACGACGGTGGTGGTGGTGATGGTGGTAGTAACGACGGTTGTAGTGGTGGTGGTGGTGGTGGTGGTGGTAGGAAGCTGTTATAATAGATGGTGATGATAGTGTTGATGGTGGTAGTTGTGGCTGTAATAACAGATGATGGTGATGTTGACTGTGGTGATGGTAGTGGTGATAGTGGTAATGGTGTTGTTGTAGCGGAGGTGAGAGAGATTGATTGCCGTGTCGGGTAATAATATTGGTAGAGAGGCAGAGATTGTGGTAACTATGATGGTGGTAGTGATGGTGGTGATGGTGGTAGTGGTGGGAAGTGATAGCTGTAGTGTTGGTAGTAGTGATGGTGGTAGTAATGGTGGTGATGGTAGTAGTGCTGGTAGTGGTGGGAAGTGATAGCTGTAGTGTTGGTAGTAGTGATGGTGGTAGTGATGGTGGTGATGGTGGTAGTGCTGGTAGTGCTGGTAGTGGTGGGAAATGATAGCTGTAGTGTTGGTAGAAGTGATGGTGGTAGTGATGGTGGTGATGGTGGTAGTGCTGGTAGTGGTGGGAAGTGATAGCTGTTGTGTTGGTAGTAGTGATGGTGGTAGTGATGGTGGTAGTGATGGTGGTGGTGGTGGGAAGTGATAGCTGTAGTGTTGGTAGTAGTGATGGTGGTAGTGATGGTGGTAGTGCTGGTAGTGGTGGGAAGTGATAGCTGTAGTGTTGGTAGTAGTGATGGTAGTAGTGATGGTGGTAGTGATGGTGGTAGTGCTGGTAGTGGTGGGAAGTGATAGCTGTAGTGTTGGTAGTAGTGATGGTAGTAGTGATGGTAGTAGTGATGGTGGTAGTGATGGTGGTAGTGCTGGTAGTGCTGGGAAGTGATAGCTGTAGTGTTGGTAGTAGTGATGGTGGTAGTGATGGTGGTGATGGTGGTAGTGCTGGTAGTGGTGGGAAGTGATAACTGTAGTGTTGGTAGTAGTGATGGTAGTAGTGATGGTGGTAGTGATGGTGGTGATGGTGGTAGTGCTGGTAGTGGTGGGAAGTGATAGCTGTAGTGTTGGTAGTAGTGATGGTGGTAGTGATGGTGGTAGTGCTGGTAGTGGTGGGAAGTGATAGCTGTAGTGTTGGTAGTAGTGATGGTAGTAGTGATTGTGGTAGTGATGGTGGTAGTGCTGGTAGTGCTGGTAGTGGTGGGAAGTGATAGCTGTAGTGTTGGTAGTAGTGGTGGTAGTAGTGATGGTGGTAGTGATGGTGGTGATGGTGGTAGTGCTGGTAGTTGTGGGAAGTGATAGCTATAATGTTGGAAGTAGTGATGGTAGTGATCGTGGTAGTGCTGGTAGTGGTGGGAAGTGATAGCTGTAGTGTTGGTAGTAGTGATGGTAGTAGTGATGGTGGTAGTGCTGGTAGTGGTGGGAAGTGATAGCTGTAGTGTTGGTAGTAGTGATGGTAGTAGTGATGGTGGTAGTGATGGTGGTGATTGTGGTAGTGCTGGTAGTGGTGGGAAGTGATAGCTGTAGTGTTGGTAGTAGTGATGGTAGTAGTGATGGTGGTAGATGATGGTGGTGATGGTGGTAGTGCTGGGAAGTGATAGCTGTAGTGTTGGAAGTAGTGATGGTGGTGATGGTGGTAGTGCTGGTAGTGGTGGGAAGTGATAGCTGTAGTGTTGGTAGTAGTGATGGTAGTAGTGATGGTGGTAGTGCTGGTAGTGGTGGGAAGTGATAGCTGTAGTGTTGGTAGTAGTGATGGTAGTAGTGATGGTGGTAGTGATGGTGATGGTGGTAGTGCTGGTAGTGGTGGGAAGTGATAGCTGTAGGGTTGGAAGTAGTGATGGTGGTGATGGTGTTAGGAAGCGATACTTATTGTAGTGTTGGTGATTGTGATGATGAAAGTGATGATGGTGGCTGGAAGTGCTGGTGATTGTGATGGTGTAAGTGGTGGTAATGGTGGTGGTGCTGATGTTGGAGGTGGTAGTGGTGGCGGTGGTGGAAAGCGATAGTGGTAATGCTGGTGGTAGTGATGGTGGTAGTGATGAAAATGGGGGAAGGTAGAGGAGGAGGAGGAGGAGGAGGAAGAAGGAGGATATAGGTGGTGGAGAGAGAGAGGGAGGGAGGGAGAAGAAAATGGTGGAGGGAGGGAGGGAGGGAGAAGACAGTGGTGGAGAGAGGGAGGGAAGGAGAAAGGGAGGGAGATGATCATGGTGAAGTGTGGGAGGGAGAAGATAATGGTGGAGGGAGGGAGGGAAGGAGAAGAAAATGGTGGAGGGAGGGAGGGAGGGAAGGAGAAGAAAATGATGGAGAGAGGGAGGGAAGGAGGAAGGGAGGGAGATGATCATGGTGGAGGGAGGGAAGGAGGGAGGGAGGGAGGGAGGGGCACTCTTAAGTAAAGATCAAGTCCGTCGCTCCAGCCAGACGTCGGTGTTGGTGCTGTGAAGAGTCTACCCCTCCCCCCCCCCCCCCCCCTCTCTCTCTCTCTCTCTCTTCTTTATTCACTTTTCTCGGAGGATGGAAGGAGGTGGTTGGGAGAGTGGAGGGAGGGAAGGAGGGAGGGAGGGAGGGAAGGGAAGGGAGGGAGGGAAGGGAGAGACATTACACTTGAGGTATCTTGGGGCCACGTTGGCTCTTACACTGTTATTGGTATATATATATTGTGTATTTGTATTCCTTTATGGCACTCTCACCTCCTTCCTTCTCCTCCTCCTCTCATCATTTTTCTCTTTCGTTCTCCTTCCTTCATTTTCCTCCTCCTACCCCCCCCCCCCTCTCCTTCTCCTGTGCCCTCCTCCCTAACTTTGCTACGTCTCTTTCTCACTGTTCCCAAATTCCTCGTTTTCTTTCGAACTTTTCCTGTTTATATTGATTTTTTCTTTAGTTTTCTTTTATTTATTTATTTTTATCGTTTAGTCTAAATTTTCTTTGATTATCTTCACATTTTTTTGTTTGTTTTTTTTTCCTTGTTTTTATTTCATTTCTGTATTTGATTTTAATTTGTTTTTCTCTATTTTATTTCATTATTGGTTATTTTCCTCTATTGCTTTTATTATTTTTATCGTTTTTGTTCCTTCTCGTTTCTTCATTTTTATCCGATTTTTTCTTATTTTTTTTTGTTTTATAAAAATTTTCACCGATATTTTTAGTTTTCTTCTTTTATTTGTGTCTTTTTTTCTCTCGCTTTCTTGGACTTTCTTCTTATAAATGGATCTATAAACAAGTATGACTAAACAAAACAAAACAAGGATAATCATCAAAGACAAAGAAGGTAAACAGGTATAAACAAGACAAACAAACAGATCCATCAGAGGCAAACAAGATAACCCCCCCCCCCCTCACACACACACACACACATACTGTAAACACAACCATAAGAATTTGTCGAGGAAAATAGCATCACTTGGCTGAAGGTTATGGGGGGGGGCTGGATGGTGGTGAATGGCGTCCTGTACCATAATAATCATAAACTTCACATGGACTGGGATCCTCCCCTCAGAACAACACGCCACTGATCACCCTCCCGATAGCAGAAGGAAGCTGTTTATTTTATCTATGTATAAGGGAGTGTACATGTAAATAATGTAGTTATATTAATGTAGATAGATTAAATACATTAAGATTTAAGATTTTATGTGTTTGGTTTGGTTTCAACTGTAGGGTCTGGTTATGTACTGTACGGGAGCTTCCGGCTTCCTGTAGTGTAGATCTGAAGCTTCACGTCCTGTGTAGAGTTTTAGTCATGTGATATTGTTATTAGATCATTAAACCCACAAGGTATAAACGTATCAAGAAGGAAAAACATAATATAACACGTCATTCAAAACACGTCAATCAACATGTCATTCAACACGTCATTGTACACGTCATTCATAACACGTCGTTCTTAACATGTCATACATAACACTTTATTCATAACATGTCATACATAACACCTCATTCATCACACCTCATTCATAACATGTCATACAGAACACCTCTTTCAACCCGTCATTCGTAGCACGTCATACAAAACACCTCATTCATAACATGACACTCAACACGTCATTGTACACGTCATTCATAACACGTCAATCATAATACGTCATCAATAACACCTCATTCATAACACCTCATTCATACTGTAATACGTCATTCATAACACCTCATTCATAACACGCATTCAACACGCCATTCTACACCTCATTCATAACACGTCATTCATACTGTAATATGTCATTCATAACACGTCACTCAACACTTCATTCTACACGTCATTTATAACACCTCTTTCATAACACGTCATTGTCACAAATTGTCTCACATTGCTGAATAAACTCTCATCAAATTGTATCACTAGAAGAATAAAAAAATCATATACTGTAGGTGTTGTCGTTTATGGTCAGCTAGTTAGTTAAACGTCGTGGGTGATGTCCGTAGACTTTAATGGTACACACTGAAGACAGACAGACAGACAGACAGACAGACAGGCAGGCAGACAGACAGACAGACAGACAGACAGACAGGCTCGGATGAATGGATGAATAGATAATTAAGCCATTTTCGAGTATACAGCACACACTCAAGCAACACAGGACACACTCAAGCAACACAGGACACACTCAAGCAACACAGGACACACTCAAGTAACACAGGACACACTCAAGTAACACAGGACACACTCAAGCAACACAGCACACACTCAAGCAACACAGGAAAACACTCAAGCAAAACAGCACACACTCAAGCAACACAGAACACACTCAAGCAACACAGGACACACTCAAGCAACACAGGACACACTCAAGCAACACAGGACACACTCAAGTAACACAGGACACACTCAAGTAACACAGGACACACTCAAGCAACACAGGACACACTCAAGCAACACAGGACACACTCAAGCAACACAGGAAAACACTCAAGCAACACAGGAAACACTCAAGCAACACAGCACACACTCAAGCAACACAGGACACACTCAAGCAACACAGGACACACTCAAGCAACACAGGACACACTCAAGCAACACAGGAAACACTCAAGCAACACAGGAAAACACTCAAGCAACACAGGACAACACTCAAGCAACACAGGAAAACACTCAAGCAACACAGGAAACACTCAAGCAACACAGGAAAACACTCAAGCAAAACAGCACACACTCAAGCAACACAGGACACACTCAAGCAACACAGGACACACTCAAGTAACACAGGACACACTCAAGCAACACAGGACACACTCAAGCAACACAGGAAACACTCAAGTAACACAGGACACACTCAAGTAACACAGGACACACTCAAGTAACACAGGACACACTCAAGCAACACAGGAAAACACTCAAGCAACACAGGAAACACTCAAGCAACACAGCACACACTCAAGCAACACAGGACACACTCAAGCAACACAGGACACACTCAAGCAACACAGGACACACTCAAGCAACACAGGAAACACTCAAGCAACACAGGAAAACACTCAAGCAACACAGGACAACACTCAAGCAACACAGGAAAACACTCAAGCAACACAGGAAACACTCAAGCAACACAGGAAAACACTCAAGCAAAACAGCACACACTCAAGCAACACAGGACACACTCAAGCAACACAGGACACACTCAAGTAACACAGGACACACTCAAGCAACACAGGACACACTCAAGCAACACAGGAAACACTCAAGTAACACAGGACACACTCAAGTAACACAGGACACACTCAAGTAACACAGGACACACTCAAGCAACACAGGACACACTCAAGTAACACAGGACACACTCAAGCAACACAGGACACACTCAAGCAACACAGGAGTGCCAGGAAGAATAATTATCTGTATCTCAGGTATTAATTATCCAAGTTGTCGTTTTGTCTCGAGTACTGGGATGATTTACTCTCTTGTAAGTGTAAGTATTGTGTAAGTGTAAGTATTGTGTAAGTGTAAGTATTGTGTAAGTGTAAGTATTGTGTAAGTGTAAGTATTGTGTAAGTGTAAGTATTGTGTAAGTGTAAGTATTGTGTAAGTGTAAGTATTGTGTAAGTGTAAGTATTGTGTAAGTGTAAGTATTGTGTAAGTGTAAGTATTGTGTAAGTATAAGTATTGTGTAAGTGTAAGTATTGTGTAAGTGTAAGTATTGTGTAAGTATAAGTATTGTTTACATGTAAGAACGGAGATGATTACTCCTACCCACCACCTACCCCCCACTCTTACCCACCCCCTACCCCCCACTCCTACCCACCCCCTACCCCCCACTCCTACCCACCACCTACCCCCCACTCCTACCCACCTCCAATCTTCATCCTTCTAAACAACCTATCCATTACTTCTCTACTTGTGATGTCAACATAAAATATATTCCTTGTATTTTATATTAAACAATGTCTTTTTGTTTTATTGATTTGTTTTAATTAAGATAAATGATAAATAAAACATGTATGATAAAACAGTTGTGTTTGTGGGTTTATTGACGGTGTTTTACCAAGATGTATTAGAAGTGTGTTATAATTTATTGACTGTTGGGTGGAAATACATTCTACAAGTGTTCTCTCGTAGAATGTTCAAGTGATCATTCAAGTCTTCAGTGATAGAACGACCGACAGAAAACCACCATCCAGCATCCTTCTTCTTTTTTTTGTATCCCGACAGAATACCCGACAGTAAACTATCACCCCGGGAAAAATCCTCCCTTATCCCCGACAGAATGCCCAACAGAAAGGCCATTCTCCAATTCAAATGGAAATCCAAACATTCTTTTATCTCTCTCTCTCTCTCTCTCTCTCTCTCTCTCTCTCTCTCTCTCTCTCTCTCTCTCTCTCTCTCTCTCTCTCATATATATAATTTTGTGTTCGTATTAATAAAACTTTTTTTTTCTTTTACAGGTAAGTTGAATACAGTGGCGGGACGTTTTCACCTGTAAGTACGTGTGTGTGTGTGTGTGTGTGTGTGTGTGTGGAAAAGGTACACCGTGTAGTCTCTCTCTCTCTCTCTCTCTCTCTCTCTCTCTCTCTCTCTCTCTCTCTCTCTCTCTCTCTCTCTCTCCCTTTGCAATTGAACATGCAATCGATAGCAATGACCGGGAAAGATAGACCATCCACTACAGCATATATTCACACTTCCTCCGACATGGGCCGTCCGCAATGATTTCCTGGTATGTTTTCAACGCTGGCTGTTGAATTTATTGTATGGCCGCGCTCTGGCGTACAGATAAACGCCTGCAACGTGGGAAAAAAAAACACCAGCTTGAGGAGTTACTGGTGAGATATAAGGGCGTGTGGAATGAATTTTGGAGGTGTGGAATGGGTTTTGGAGGTGTGGAATCGTTTTTTTTTAAGCGTGGAATGGGGTTTTGCAAGTGTGGAATGGGTTTTGCAGGTGTGGAATAGTTTTTTTAGACGTGGAATGGGGTTTTGCAAGTGTGGAATGGTTTTGGAGATGTGGAATGGGTTTTGGAGGTGTGGAATGGGTTTTGGAGGTGTGGAATGGGTTTTGGAGGTGTGAAATGGGTTTTGGAGGTGTGGAATGGGTTTTGAAGTTGTGGAATGTAGCTTGCAAGTGAGGAATGGGTTTTGCAGGTGTTAAATGAGTTTTGGAGCTGTGGAATGGGTTTTGAAGGTGTGGAATGGGTTTTTCAGGTGTGGAATGGGGTTTGCAGGTGTGGAATGGAGTTTTAGAGATGTGTAATGGATTTGGGGCTGTGGAATGGGTTTTGCAGGTGTGGAATGGGTTTTGGAGGCGTGGAACGGGTTTTGGAGGCGTGGAATGGGGTTTGGAGGCGTGGAATGGGGTTTGGAGGGGTGGAATGGGTTTTGCAGGTGGGAAATGGGTTTTGGGAAGTGTGGAATGTGGTTTTGGAGGTGTTAAAGGGGTTTTGGAGACGTGGAATGGCTTTTGGAGGCGTGGAATGGGTTTGGTGGCGTGGAATGAGGTTTGAGGGGTAGACTGTATTTTGGAGGTGTGGAATGGGTTCTGCAGGTGTGTAATGGGTTTTGGAGGCGTGGAATGGGGTTTGGAGATGTGGAATGTATTTCGGAAATGTGGAATGGGTTTTGCAGGTGTGGAATGAGTTTTACAGGTGTAGAATAAGGTTTGCTAGTGTGAAATGGGCTTTGGAAGGGTTGAATGTATTTTGGAGGAGTGGAATAGGTTTTGCAGGTGTGGAATGGGTTTTGCATTGTGGAATGGGTGTTTTGGAGGAGTGGAATGGGTGTTTTGGAGGTGTGGAAGGGGGGTTTGAATGTGTGGAATGTGTTTTGTAGGTATGGAATGGGGTTTTTTGGAGTGGTGGAATGGGTTTTGGAGGGTTGTAATCCACCCTAACTTCTGTAATCCACCTAAAACTTTGTAATCTATCAGAACTATTGTAATTCACCCGAACCTCTGTAATCCACCCGAACCTCTGTAATCCACCCGAACCTCTGTAATCCACTCGAACCTCTGTAATCCACTCGAATCTCTGTAATCCACCCGAACCTCTATAATCCACCCGAACCTCTGTAATCCACCCGAACCTCTGTAATCCACTCGAACCTCTGTAATCCACTCGAACCTCTGTAATCCACCCGAACCTCTGTAATCCACCCGAACCTCTGTAATCCACCCAGATTAATGTTAAGAAAATGTGCCCCTTAAATCCCTGGCGGATAATTTCTAATGTCGCCTCCTGATCCAGCCTCCAGCATGGATGACCACAAGGAGGACTGGATAATGATGGAATAGGAAGAAGAGGAATAGGTAAGGGTAAGGAGGAGAGAGAAGTATAGATGGGGGGTGAAGGAGGAGAGGAAAGGTAAGGATGAGGGTCAAGGAGGAGGAGTAATAATAATATGGATAAGAATGAAGGAATGAAATGAAGAAGAGAAGGAGATGGAGGAGTAAATTTAGGAATAGGGGACGGAGAAGAGGACGAGGTATGAAGAATGAGGAGAATTAAGGAGAAGGAAGGAATAGGAAGAAAAGGGAGGGAACGAAAAGAAAACCATGGATAAAGGTTTGAGAAGGAGAAAGGAAGATAGATGAAAGATGCAGAAGAAAGAGTTAAACACCAGAGGTAAGGAAGAAAAAGTGGAAGAAAGTTTGGTTAAGGATGAAGAGAGAGAGAGAGAGAGAGAGAGAGAGAGAGAGAGAGAGAGAGAGAGAGAGAGAGAGACGGTGGCAGGTAACTAAGTGAAGCATTTTATAACCTGACTGACCTTCCCTCTACCCCCCTCCCTCCACCACTGGCCTCCACCCCCTCCCTCCACCACTGGCCTCCACCCTCTCCATCCACCACTGGCCTCCACCCCCTCCATCCACCACTGGCCTCCACCCCCTCCCTCCACCACTGGCCTCCACCCCCTCCCGCCACCACTGGCCTCCACCCCCTCCCTCCACCACTGGCCTCCGCCCCCTCCCTCCACCACTGGCCTCCACCCCCTCCCTCCACCACACGCTTCCACTGCTTCACGATAACTCCACCAACTCCACCGCCAACTTCACCATAACAAACAGCAGCAGCAGCCTCCACCATCACCACCACTCCTCCACCACAACCAGTGTCCACTTCCACCACCACCATGCCTCACCATCACCCTTCTCCACCGCCACTCTCTACCACCACCACCACTCACCACCACTACCACTTTCCACTACCAACGATACCACACCACTACCAACCACCACCATCAATCTCCACCACCACCACTCTTCACCACCACTCCACCACTGCCACCATCCTCCGCCACACCCAGCTGTCTTGGGGCAGGTCAGCGGCGCAAGAGGTGAAAAGAATGACAATCAGGGAGCGACAGACACACAGAGGAGAACATCGTCTGACCAACCCAACCAAACCCAACCCAACCCAACCAAACGAAACCCAACCAAACGAAACCCAACCAAACGAAACACAACCAAACCCGACCTAACCTAACCAAACGAAACACAACCAAACCTAACCTAACCTAACCTAACCCAACCAAACGAAACCCAACCAAACGAAACCCAACCAAACCCAACCTAACCTAACCAAACGAAACCCAACCAAACCTAACCTAACCTAACCCAACCAAACCCAACCAAACGAAACCCAACCAAACGAAACCCAACCAAACGAAACACAACCAAACCCGACCTAACCTAACCAAACGAAACACAACCAAACCTAACCTAACCTAACCCAACCAAACGAAACCCAACCAAACGAAACCCAACCAAACCCAACCTAACCTAACCAAACGAAACCCAACCAAACCTAACCTAACCTAACCCAACCAAACGAAACCCAACCAAACCTAACCCAACCAAACCAAACCCAACCAAACCCAACCAAACCAAACGAAACCCAACCAAACGAAACCCAACCAAACGAAACACAACCAAGCCCAACCTAACCTAACCAAACGAAACCCAACCAAACCTAACCTAACCCAACCAAACGAAACCCAACCAAACCTAACCTAACCTAACCCAACCAAACCAAACCCAACCAAACCAAACCCAACCAAACCCAACCAAACCCAACCAAACCAAACGAAACCCAACCAAACCCAACCTAACGTAACCTAACCTAACTTAACTTAACCTAACCTAACCCAATCTAACTTAACCTGACCTAACTTAACCCAATGTAACTTAACCTAACCAAACCCAACCAAACCCAACCAAACCTAACCTAACTTAACCTAACCTAACCCAACCCAATCTAACTTAACCTGACCTAACTTAACCTGACCTAACTTAACCCAATGTAACCTAACCTAACCTAACCTAAGTTAACTAAGCCAATACGAAGGAGTAAACAGAAGTACAAGAAGAGAGAGAGAGAGAGAGAGAGAGAGAGAGAGAGAGAGAGAGGAGCTGTAGTTTTAGGTAGTTCTCTCCTCCCGACCACTGCTGGCTGCTGCGAACGATTGGTGGAGTTGGTTGTTTGGTTGACGGGTGGGAATGCTGGTTGGTTGATGGATGACAATGCTGGTTGGTTGGTATCTGGTAATGTTGGTTGAATGATGGGTGGGAATGTTGGTTAGTTGGCTGGAAATATTGGTTGTTTGGTGAAAATATTGGTTATTTGGTGGCTAAAATTTTGGTTGGTTAGATGATTTTGAATGGTGTCTGGTTGCTTGTTAGAAATTTGGTTAGTTGATGTTGCTTAGATTAATTACTGGAAATGGTAGTTAGCTGGTGATTAGAAAAGTTGGTTCCTCAATAGCTGGAAATTTTGCTGAATTGGTGGTTGAAAATGATAATTGGTCGTTTGAAATGTTAATTGATTGTTAGATATGTTGACTGGTTGATTACTGAAAATGTTGGTTGGTTAATTTGGTTGGATTGGTTGATGGGGTAAGTTGGTTGTTCCAGGGGTGAGTGTGGTCGTGTAGGGGCGGCCACACCCTTGTTCCCAGTGGGGTGTTATGTAGTGAGGGGAGAGGAGTGAGGGGAAGGAGGGTGACGGAGTGAGGGGAGAGGAGTGACGCAGTGAGGGGAGAGGAATGACGCAGTGAGGGAAGAGAGTAGTGAGGGGAGAGGAATGAGGGGAAGGAGGGTGACGGAGTGAGGGGAAGGAGGGTGACGCAGTGAGGGGAGAGGAGTGACGCAGTGAGGGAAGAGAGTAGTGAGGGGAGAGGAGTGACGCAGTGAGGGGAGAGGAATGACTCAGTGAGGGGAGAGGAGTGAGGGGAAGGAGGGTGACGGAGTGAGGGGAAGCAGGGTGACACAGGGAGGGGAAGGAGGGTGACGGAGTGAGGGGAAGGAGGTTGACGGAGTGAGGGGAAGGAGGTTGACGGAGTGAGGGGAAGGAGTAAGGAGGGAAGGGATGAATCAGCTTCATCCTGTTACCTCTCCTCCTTTCTTTTCATCCACCTGTTCTTTCTCGTCACCTTTATCACCATTTTCTCAACCATCATCATCTTTATCACAATCCTCATAGTCTCAACAAACACCACTATCCTCTCCTTCTTCCTCCTCCTCTCCTTCCTCCTCCTCCTCTCTCTCCTTCTCCTTGTATTCTTAACCCATTTACCGTTCATCCTTCTTCTCCTCTCTCTCACTCCTTCATCCATCACACCAGCTAAAACGAGTGAATGATGAATGACTCTACACACACACTGGAATATTCACACCACCCCTGGGCTACCATGCTGTTAGTTGCTATTTGTGGAACCCCTTGACACCGGCAGTGATAATACCCCACCAGCTGTGTTTAAGGACCTCTCTCCCTCCCTCCCTCCTACCACGTCCTTCTTCGGGAGGATTATTACCGCGGGCTCTACAGGAGAAAATTATTATAGCTGAGATTTTTTTTTTTTTTTTAACAGGTGATGAGAGTCAAGAAGGGTGTGTCAGTCTGTCTTGTTTACATCAGCTGATTATAACCCCGTTACTATTATCCCATCAGCTGATAAACCCCGTTACTATTATCCCATCAGCTGATAAACCCCGTTACTATTATCCCATCAGCTGATAAACCCCGTTACTATTATCCCATCAGCTGATAAACCCCGTTACTATTATCCCATCAGCTGATAAACCCCGTTACTATTATCCCATCAGCTGATAAACCCCGTTACTATTATCCCATCAGCTGATAAACCCCGTTACTATTATCCCATCAGCTGATAAACCCCGTTACTATTATCCCATCAGCTGATAAACCCCGTTACTACTGTGCCATCAGCGGATAAACCCCGTTACTACTATCCATCAGCTGATAAACCCCGTTACTACTATGCCATCAGCTGATACCAACATCAGTCCCGCAGATTAGTGTGCAGGACACAGCATCTCAGTGACGTCACACGGTAGAGAAAGGGACAATGTTATCTGACGTCACTATGTGGGGGAGGGACATAAGCCTATGTTGACGTCACATTGTGAGGGTGGAGATCAACTTTCTATTGACGTCACATAGCGGGGGCGTGGCGGGCTGGGACTGGCCGGCAGTTGTTGTCGTCATATAGCAGAAGATTTAACGTTACTATTGACGTCATATAGAGGGAGCGGGGCTGCCAACTTGCTGACGTCACATAGTGGGGGCGGAGCCATAGCTGTTGACGTCACGGTAGGAAGCGGAGGGGAAAGAATTGTGGGGAGATATATTAGCGAGTCCGCTGACGAGCTGTGGGGAGGAAATTTTCTCCCCATGGTTGAGGAAAAAGTGGTGGAGGAGGAGAAAAAGTTAGAGCGAGAATAAGATGGAAAAGATGGAGAGAAAGGAAGGAGAGGGAGAAGAAATAAGGAGGGATGAAGAGAAGAGGAGAGAGAAGGGGAAGGGGGAAGGGATGGAAGCCAAGAGGAAAGAGGAAGAGGAAAATGATTCGAGTATGGAATCTAGAGAGAGACAGAAGGAAGAGTAAAATGAAGGCGGTGGAGGGAAGGAAAGTGGCGGAGAGAGTAAAGGAAGAGAACGGCGAAGGAGGAAGAATGAGGAGAGGAGGAGAACGATTGGATGAGGGAGGAAAGCGGAGGAAAGGAGAATACGGAGGAGGAGAAGAGGAGGAGGAGGAGGACAGGGAAGAGACGAGGATGGGGATGGAGGGAACTTTCCGGGAGGGCAGGGAGGAGGAGGAGGGGGGGGGGAGGTATGAGCAATATAGCGATATTTTTGGCAACTTCAGGATGGGTAATTTGCCTCATCTGGGGAGCCTGTGCTGGAGCCTCAAGATTATGGTGTGTGTGTGTGTGTGTGTGTGTGTGGTAGTAAAATTAAGTTTGATAAGATTTAATCCTTTTGGGACCATGAACATTTCTGTGCATTAGAGTCATTAAAGGAGAGAGAGAGAGAGAGAGAGAGAGAGAGGATGCTGAACATGGAGGTCTAAAGACAGTTTAATGATCAGTGCTAAATATCGTCAACCCCAAATCGGAAGACAACTTCACTACTCAATAAATCAAAGATCACCTCCCTGGGTGAACAACTATATATTGACTAGACATAACGAACTTTGTACAGGGGGTCCACAAAGTTCTGTTCTGGTTTTAAATTTCATTGTAACAAAATCAAAAGAGAGAGAGCAATTACCTTTTTAGGTCTGTTGTTGCTTAAATCGAATTGTATATGTTGATCAGTGCAGCTGAACAGTGTACCGTCAGTGGACCGCGGCACATCTACCCGGTACTCTACTTCGGCCCTCGTGTTGGCCAACATATCCTTCGTCACTCTTCTGATGGCGGCGGCTATCCTCGTACCAAGTGCTTCAGTGTCAACAAACAGGGTCTGGAAAAAGTAATTCTAAGGGCGTAATAACGGGAGCCAGCGGGGGCCAGGAGACGGGCCCATCACGTCCAATCCATCTGCCAGAGAAGTTCTCGTCAAGGAAGTTGCTCACAATGATTGCAACTCTTCCAATTGAGGGACTAGGTAATTGCCCACCATGTCAAGCTACACGCCTCCGATGATATTTTGTTCAGCAAAGAAGATCTTACAAGAGTTTAAACCATACATTAAGTTTTGGACTACCACGAAGTGTTCACGAGATCAAAAAAAAAACAAACTATATTAGTTAAGCGACATAATGCAGAGAACTGCATAATACTCGTTCATTGTTTTTATGTGATGAAACTTCAAACTGGAACAGGATTTATGAAGACACGCCGTAGATTGATTTATTGTATAGAATTGTTTGCCCATGCAGAGAATAATTGTAGATATATTACATGTAAAATAATATATAATCACTGTACTCTATAAATACTTAGGAATTTAATATCTATTGTATATAAAATTTTTGTATAATTATTGTACTCCATAAAATACACGAGTCAGGACCCGGCGGTGTGTGAGAGTGATGGGTCGTGTGATAGAGCCGGGGTGAAGGTGTTGTATTGTGACGACTTGACACTGTGTATGGGAGACCTGCCTGTAGCTCTCCACCCTGTGATGAAGGGCTACACTCCCCCCTCATTCCTACCACAGCCTCCCTCCCCTCTCTCCTGTCTCTTCTACTTCCTTCATTCTTTTCTTGCTCCCCTCCCCTCCCACCTTTCCCACCTTACCTTCCTCCCCCTCCTCTCATCCATCCTTATCCAACCTCTCTTCTTCTTCCCTCCCCCCCTCTTCCCTCTCCCACCCCCCCTTTTCACCATTACTCCCTCCTCTCCCTTCCCACTACCTTCATCCCTTCATCTCATTCCTTCCCCTCCCACGCATATTCTCCCTTCCTCCCTCCCTCCCTCCCTACGTGGTTTATGTATGACTTTTCCCCTCATTGCACTCCTCGGGAAAATATATCCTTCTCATTCTTGTGTGTGTGTGTGTGTGTGTGTGTGTGTGTGTGCTCCTCTCTCTCTCTCTCTCTCTCTCTCTCTCTCTCTCTCTCTCTCTCTCTCTCTCTCTCTCTCTCTCAACACGGCCGCTTCCTCCTACACCTCCCTCATTTGCTGCCATATCTCTCAGCCCCTATCCATTCTCTTTTACAGCCCCTCCCTCCACCATCCTTCACCTCCACCATCCTACACCTCCACCATCCTACACCTCCACCACCCTACACCTCCACCACCCTACACCTCCACCACCCTACACCTCCACCACCCTACACCTCCACCACCCTACACCTCCACCATCCTACACCTCCACCATCCTACACCTCCACCACCCTACACCTCCACCACCCTACACCTCCACCACCCTACACCTCCACCACCCTACACCTCCACCACCCTACACCTCCACCACCCTACACCTCCACCATCCTACACCTCCACCACCCTACACCTCCACCATCCTACACCTCCACCATCCTACACCTCCACCATCCTACACCTCCACCATCCTACACCTCCACCACCCTACACCTCCACCACCCTACACCTCCACCACCCTACACCTCCACCACCCTACACCTCCACCATCCTACACCTCCACCACCCTACACCTCCACCATCCTACACCTCCACCATCCTACACCTCCACCATCCTACACCTCCACCACCCTACACCTCCACCATCCTACACCTCCACCATCCTACACCTCCACCATCCTACACCTCCACCATCCAACACCTCCACCATCCTACACCTCCACCATCCTACACCTCCACCATCCTACACCTCCACCATCCAACACCCCACCATCCTACACCTCCACCATCCTACACCTCCACCATCCAACACCTCCACCATCCAACACCTCCGCCACCCTACACCTCCGTCACCCTACACCTCCACCATCCTACACCTCCACCATCCTACACCTCCACCACCCTACACCTCCACCATCCTACACCTCCACCACCCAACACCTCCACCACCCTACACCCCCACCATCCTACATCTCCACCATCCTACACCTCCACCATCCTACACCTCCACCACCCTACACCTCCACCATCCTACACCTCCACCACCCTACACCTCCACCATCCTACACCTCCACCATCCTACACCTCCACCATCCAACACCTCCACCACCCTACACCTCCACCATCCTACACCTCCACCATCCTACACCTCCACCACCCTACACCTCCACCACCCTGCACCTCCACCACCCTACACCTCCACCACCCTACACCTCCACCACCCTACACCTCCACCATCCTACACCTCCACCATCCTACACCTCCACCACCCTACACCTCGACCATCCAACACCTCCACCATCCAACACCTCCACCATCCAACACCTCCACCACCCTACACCTCCACCATCCTACACCTCCACCATCCTACACCTCCACCATCCTACACCTAAACCACCCTACACCTCCACCATCCTACACCTCCACCATCCTACACCTCCACCATCCATCACCTCCACCATCCTACACCTCCACCATCCTACACCTCCACCACCCTACACCTCCACCATCCTACACCTCCACCATCCTACACCTCCACCATCCTACACCTCCACCATCCTACACCTCCATTATGCCTCACCTCCTTACCGGTGGCCTCTCAACTTGGAGGAGTCTAAGGCGACAAACTCAATTTCCCTCCCTCCCTCCCTCCCTCCTACCTTGCCCCTCTCCTTCCATCCTACCGGCCCTCCCTCCCTTCCTCATACCGCCCCTCCCTACTACCTTGCCTCTCTCCTTCCATCCTACCGTCCCTCCTTCCTACCGTGCCTCCCTCTCTCCCTGCTACTGCCCTTCTTCTCCTCTCCTCTCCTCCTCCCTTCCCTTCCCACCTCTTCCACCGTCAGCACCCACTTCCTTTGTCAGTTCGTTTTCCCCTTACCTCACCCCCACCCGATCGCCCCGTCATGCTTCCCCCACCTCCCCCCTCCTCTCCCATCGTCATCCACCCTCATCTCCAGTATGACGTCACGGGTGCCACATTGACATTCAACCCCCGAATTCTCAAGGGGTCACCCACGTGGTGTGGTAGTCACCCGCTTGGTGTGGTGGTCACGCCAACAGTGTTCACCAGGTTGTGTTAGGTCAGGGAACATCTAACTTGAAACGTTGTGGATCACCGCATACTGTTTTCCTGGTATTTTGTGATTTTCGGTGTTGACGCCAAAAAATAAATGCAATTTGTGTATTTTCCACGTTCCCTCGCGAGTGAGAATTGATGAAGTCTTCCTCAGAATAACTGGTGAAAAATCCTCACACTCGTATAGAGAATTCTTGGAACAACACCGCCGTAGCATTAACCAGCTGCTGTGTGTAAGGGAGCCAGCCAGGTCACCAGGTTGTAATCAGTGAGGTGTGAAGGCAGGTGACGGACACGAACACACCTGCCCAACACTCCTCCTTCACACACACACCACCAAGACTCACACCCACTCTGCTGTTACCACTACCACCACACTCCGCTACATACCATCACCACCACCACACATCACCACCATTCATACCACTACAATTACCTTACACCGCCACCATTCATGTCAATTCAATTACCATACACTACCACCAATCATACCACAACAATTATCATACACCTCCATTCTTCATTCCACTAACACCTACCGCCAACATTCATTCCACTACCACCCCTCAGACGATACCACCACCCACACCCCATCCAGACCAAAACTGCAGTCCTCGGCGTCTCGCTTAGCTATGCCGGAGATGCGCTGCTCCACAGATTTGCTTGTTGAGGCAGTTTGCTTGGATGATTTGCTCGCTGGAGTCTGTTTGTTTGAAGTACCCTCCTTCTACGGGTAAGTGGGGGGGGGGGGGGGCTGTTTTGTCGGAATGCCCAGGTTGCTAGGAGCTGTGCTTATAATGTTGTGCTTGCTAGCGGCTTTGCTTAATAGTAATAATAATAATAATAATAATAATAATAATAATAATAATAATAATAATAATTAACGGTTTATTGAAAGAGCTTGGCAGCCAGAAGGCTGAAAATATACAGTTACATATTTGGGGAATGGGTTACGAATTACAAATAATATATAAGTAACATAAGTGACACAAATAAGACATATAATAACTAGATGGGGAAAAGCTCAAACTACAGTGCTTTTCAACATAGTGACAGTGCAAGGAGTAGTGTTTACTGGGAGTGAATACACTGGTTTATTACAAGTTATTGATAATTTTTACAATGGTTGGGACTGGGCTGTTCTTATTGCGATCAGTTCGTGCACGTATGGGCTGGATGCGGTTGTGGTGTCGAACAGCAATTCTCGGGCTAGGGATCTCAGGTGGTAGTAGGAGCCGGTGTCGAGGATGGTGTAGAAGCTTCTTACCAAATTTGCAGATGAGGTCGTGGTGATGGTCAGTGAGAGTCGAAAGGGCAAGTGTGTTGAGCGCTTCTTGATATGTGGAGTAGGAAGGGGAGAGAATAATCTTGCATGCCCTCTTTTGCACTTTTTCTAGGTGTTTACGTTGTGTGGAATTTAGGGAGGAAGACCAGGTGGGGGAGGCATAGGTGAGCTTGGGAAGTATGAATGTTGTGTAAACACTGAGGAGCTCGGGTGCAGGAACTCCGAGGGACTTGAGTCGGCGGAGGAGGTGGAGGCGGAAACTGGAGGATTTGACAACTTCACTGACGTGTGGTTTCCAATTTAGTTTGTTGTCTATGGTGACACCGAGGAGCTTCGTGGAATCTACAGCCTGGAGTGTGTTCGGACCTAAAGTAATGGAAGGAGGTTGTGCTTGCTGGGGCATGCTTGTAATGCTATGTTTACTGGGGCTGTCCGGTGGGAGTGCTGTGTTAGGATGCTCAACTTAGCACAGCCATGAAACCACACAACTCATCTGTCCATGACCTTGACCTCCACCTGTTAACCTAACCTAACCTAACCTAACCTAACCTAACCTAACCACTGAACCTTTCATTTCCATAATTTAATCAGTTCATCCTTGGCCAGCACTCAATTCACATGATAACCAAGTTTCATTAAAATCGGTGATACAGTTTTTCGAAATATACTGTATATTATTTATAGTTTGTCTCCGCTCAGAGCATCACTCAGGAGTGTGATGTGTGTTGGTGTTATTGTTACTACTACTACTACTACTACTACTGACACAACAATATATCACTATACCACATAAAAAGTATATGACAAAGTATACATATATCACTATACCACATAAACAGTATATGACATGCTATACAATTCGTGCAGGCAATATGTTGACGGTAAAGTGAGCCTCAATTATATTAGCGGCCGTGAGAGGCTTTTCAACTGGGTATAATTTAGGTGTGTTGGGGGGGGAGGGAGGGGAGGATAGATTACAGGTTGAATTATGCAGGTAATAGCGGCCTCAGGTGATATATATTTCTTCTGCTTGGAAAGTTGGCGATGGTGGCTGAGATATTGGGGAAGGGGTGGGGGTGAGGGATGCTAGGTGGGGAGGGGGTGAGGGATGGTAGGTGGGGAGGGGGTGAGGGATGGTAGGGGAGGGGGTGAGGGATGGTAGGGGAGGGGGTGAGGAATGGTAGGGGGGGAGGGGTGAGGGATGGTATGGGAGGGGTGAGGGATGGTAGGGGGGGAGGGGTAAGGGATGGTAGGGGGGGAGGGTAAGGGATGGTAGGTGGGGAGGGTGAGGGATGGTAGGGTAGGGGGTGAGGGATGGTAGGTGGGGAGGGGTGAGGGATGGTAGGGGAGGGGTGAGGGATGGTAGGTGGGGAGGGGTGAGGGATGGTAGGGGAGGGGTGAGGGATGGTAGGTGGGGAGGGGTAAGGGATGGTAGGTGGGGAGCGGTGAGGGATGGTAGGTGGGGAGGGGTGAGGGATGGTAGGGGAGGGGGTGAGGGATGGTAGGTGGGGAGGGGTAAGGGATGGTAGGTGGGGAGGGGTGAGGGATGGTAGGTGGGGAGGGTGAGGGATGGTAGGGGAGGGGGTGAGGGATGGTAGGGGAGGGGGGAGGGATGGTAGTGGGGAGGGGTAAGGGATGGTAGGTGGGGAGGGGTGAGGGATGGTAGGTGGGGAGGGTGAGGGATGGTAGGGGAGGGGGTGAGGGATGGTAGGGGGGGAGGGTGAGGGATGGTAGGGGAGGGGTGAGGGATGGTAGGTGGGGAGGGGTAAGGGATGGTAGGTGGGGAGGGTGAGGGATGGTAGGGGAGGGGGTGAGGGATGGTAGGTGGGGAGGGTGAGGGATGGTAGGGGAGGGGGTGAGGGATGGTAGGTGGGGAGGGGTAAGGGATGGTAGGTGGGGAGCGGTGAGGGATGGTAGGTGGGGAGGGGTGAGGGATGGTAGGGGAGGGGGTGAGGGATGGTAGGTGGGGAGGGGTAAGGGATGGTAGGTGGGGAGGGGTGAGGGATGGTAGGTGGGGAGGGTGAGGGATGGTAGGGGAGGGGGTGAGGGATGGTAGGTGGGGAGGGGTAAGGGATGGTAGGTGGGGAGCGGTGAGGGATGGTAGGTGGGGAGGGGTGAGGGATGGTAGGGGAGGGGGTGAGGGATGGTAGGTGGGGAGGGGTGAGGGATGGTAGGGGAGGGGGTGAGGGATGGTAGGTGGGGAGGGGTGAGTGATGGTAGGTGGGGAGGGGTGAGTGATGGTAGGTGGGGTGGGGAGGGGTGAGTGATGGTAGGTGGGGTGGGGAGGGGTGAGTGATGGCAGGGGAAGGAGTGAGGGATGGAGGGAAGGGGTTGAGGGATGGTTGGGAGGGGATTGAAGGACGGCATGTAGGATAGGGGATGATAGATAGGGCCAGAGATGAGGATAGGCGGCGAGGGAATGAAGATGACGATAGAGGTGCAGAAGGATAGGAAGTGAGGATAGAGATGAAGGCAGTGACGGTGATGTTGGTAGTTGTAGTGGTGGTAGTGGTGGTGATGTGGTTTGTTGTGATGGTGGTGATGTTGGCGATTCATTAAATCCCTGGAGACGTTACACCCTCCCTCCCTCCCTCCCTCCCTCCCTCCCTCACAGTAGTCTCCTCCACCATGGTGCCGTCAGCTGAGTTTTAAGACAGGAATGAGGACGGACTTGAGGCCTCCCGGCTTGTGCCATCCCAACAGTCTGGTCTGTGTCGGGGAGAGAGAGAGAGAGAGAGAGAGAGAGAGAGAGAGAGAGAGGATAGGGGCAGGTACGTTTAAATAAAATGAGAGAGAGGAAGCGGGGAGGACAAGGGGAGGAAGGGAGACGACAAGGAGAGGAAGGGAAAGGAAGAGGGTTAAGTGAGAAAAAATTAAAGAAAATATAAAAGGAGAACGGAGGGAAGATGAGCAGAAGTAAGGCAAATATTTTTTTGTAAATGAGAGAGAGAGAGAGAGAGAGAGAGAGAGAGAGGGGGGGTATAAAAAGGAGACAGGTGGAAGGAACAGTAAGGAGAGTGAGAGGAGACGTTACGTTGGATAAGAGGCTGGAGGACCATAGTGTGGTGCAGGGTAGCAACAAGAGGCGTGTAGGGAAGGTAGGCGAGGTACAGAGACTAATTAACACGGGTAGGGGTTCCACTTTGGACCACAAGAGGGGAGATATATATATATATATATATATATGCAAGTAAATCACTGTAGGTGCGCGTGATCTAGGTATATGCTGATAACCACCAGGAAAGAAGAAAACACGAAGTTCCCAAGCGCTTTCGTGTAATTCATATCTTCAGGGGTGAGTACAGACTAGTCTGTACTCACCCCGGAAGATATGAATTACACGAAAGCGCTTGGGAACTTCGTGTTTTCTTCTTTCCTTGTGGTTATCAGCATATACCTAGATCACGCGCACCTACAGTGATTTACTTGCATATATATATATATATATATATATATATATATATATATATATATATATATATATATATATATATGTATATATAACTACATCCTGGTGCCGTCTCGAGCCAGTAAGAGCCTGGCGGTCTCAAGGGAAGGGTGCGTGTGGGCCTCTTTCTCTCCCTCCTTCCCTCCACGGCTTTAAGGAAAGGGTAAGGGTGTTATATCGGGTAAAGGGGAGGTAGGTGGAGGATATGGCGTTAGATATACACAGCACCTCCTTGTAGCAGCAGGAGTAGTGTTAAGGGCTGGAATATTAGATACAAAGGTGGTGTTGGAGGTGATGGGGGTTGAAGAGTTAGAGGTGGCAAGGGGGAAGGGGTGATATTGAGGTGGTTTAAGGGGTTATGGCATCGTATTTAAGGGGTTAATGGGAGGTAATTTAGGCATCCATATAATGTTTACGGGAAGGGGAGGAGTATAGGGGTATTGATGATATTGGTTACATTGTCTGTGTTGAGAGAAGGTCGTCTGTAAGGTCAGGTTGCCTCTCTCCAGTATAGAGGCGACACCCGCACCTCAGATGATCACAAGACCTTTAATATTGCCACTCGGAGGTGTATGTGGGGGAGGGGGTGGACACAGAGAACAGGGAGGGATGAAAGAACACAAATTATAATGAAAAACATCTTGGAGGAGGAGGGGGATTAGCTATGAAGTGAAGGTGACAAGTAGACCGAACAAAGAAGAATAAGTCGATGTAATTTAAACATTACCCTCCCGTGAACCGTTACCATAGCAGCACTTGGTCACGAACCTCTACCATAGCAGCACTTGGTCACGAATCTCTACCATGGGATCACTTGGTCAGTTATGGCCCGATGGATGTACCTAAGTTTAACATGTGAACCTTGTTACATGTTGATCAAACTTGCTGATGTTGGTGGAACTATGTAAAATTATTATTATTATTATTATTATTATTATTATTATTATTATTTGTATTCTTTATATTATGATTATTCGTAATATTATGTGTAGTTGTTATTACTCTTTATTAATAGTGAAAATAGTAAAGAATCAAATCAAAAACTTTACCAAACAAGGTTAAATACAAACAGGAAGAGAGTCAATGAAATAAAAGAAGTCAGACAAAATATATAGATCTTAACCCTCTATATAAGGAGGATCATTACAACTTGTTTACTCCCATCAAACTATTGTTGACACGTTATACACAAAAATTATTTTGGTTTGTGTTTAATTTTTGGGTGTCTGTGTTTTAGAGGACGTAGTTTGTGTATTATTGAAACTATTGTTGTTGTTTTAATGTACTGGATGGGTGTTTTAGCATCGTTCACACTGTCTTGTTTCAGCTTAAGATAATAGGCTTTTGATAATTATAAAAAGTCTTAGTTTCCTCACCAGACAAAAGCTTTCAGTAATTATAAAAGTCTCTTAGTTTTTTTTTGCACCAGACAACAATCTTTTGATAATTATAAAATAACCTTCGTTCTTGCACCAGACAACAGCTTTTAACTATAATAAAAGGAGTTGTGTCTTGTTGTAGGTATGTGTGTGTGTGTGTGTGTAATAATAATAATAATAATGATAATAATTGACGGTTTATTGAAAAAGTTCTGCAGCCCGAAGGCTGAAGATATACATTGGACATAAATGACTTAAAACATACATTGGTAGTTTAACAAAAGCCTTCATTAGAGAAAGGTAAAGGAACATACAGTGAACATACAGATTATTGTAGGTGTTGAACAGCAAAAACGTAGTGTAGTAACTCCCTCCCAGATGGTGTTAGGAGGGACCTCACGTGGTGTAGTAGTTCCCTCACAGATGGTGTTATGAGGGGCCTCACGTGGTGTAGTAATTCCCTCACAGATGGTGCTAGGAGGGACCTCACGTGGTGTAGTAATTCCCTCACAGATGGTGTTATATGAGTGAGGTGTGGTCCCAGGCCTTCCTATCGTAGACGGATTAACACATCGCTGGTTATCATGGGCCGTTATCACTGGGTAGCTGGGACCTCACTGTGTGAAGGTTAACTTGGGTACGACTGTTACTGTTGAGTTGTTCTCACTGACTTAAGCACTGTTCACCACTGTTCACCTCTGTTTAACACTGGTTTCATTCCTTTCCTAAATGAAATAGTAACTTCTGGCGAGAACTTGTTGATATTCCGGTGGGGAGGAGGGTTCAGGGGAGGGGGTTGGTATGGGCCAACATAACAGTTGACCTGGCTGCTCCGAGAGGAGCGCCAGGTACGTCTTGACCCTTCGGTGGTCAAGGATGTAGTGTGTGTGTGTGTGTGTGTGTGTGTGTGTGTTCCGTCTCTGTTATTTCTGTGAATCATATCAAGAAATTTCCATATAATAAGCTCTCATCAACACCAGTATGGCTGTCAGACACACAGACATAATTCCCTAGACTCTTAACATACTCAGCCCCATCCTTGTGATATATTCCGATGTATAGAACATATATTTTTTCTAAGTGTCTAACAATATTTCCTCCTTTACCCCTGACATAATCGGATATACTGGGATATATTTCTTCGTTTTTTTTTAAAGATATATTGACCCTATTACCTTATGACATATTATGATATATAAGGAATATATCTTCGCGTTTCTGGTATACTTTACATCTTTGAGTACAATAGTCGTGTGTGTGTGTGTGTGTGTGTTATACCTGTCATATCTATGTCAGTATATGCACAGCAACACTGATTTTAGTTCCATTGATTTTACTCCCAAATTAACTTGTTTAGATTTACAGGTAACTTGTTTTAAGTCACCTGACACACACACACACACACACACATACATACATACATACACACATACACCCACACACACACATACATACATACATACATACATGCATACACACACACACACACACACACACTAATGCATTTAATCATCTGGCGTTTAATAGTCTCACAGCTTCCTTTATTAACATTTATTATAAAGGTTCGAACTCTGAGTAGTAGTTGTGGTTGTTGTGGTTGTTATGGCTGTCGTAGTTGTGGTTGTTGTGGTTGTCGTTGTTGTGGTTGTTGTAGTTGTTTTGGCTGTAGTAGTTGTGGTAGTTGTGGTTGGGGTTGTTGTGGTTGTAGTAGTTATGGTTGTGGTTGTTGTGGTTGTAGTAGTTGTGGCTGTTGTGATTGTAATAGTTGTGGTTGTTGTGATTGTAATAGTTGTGGTTGTTGTGGTTGATATGGCTGTAGTAGTTGTGGTTGTTGTGGTTGTCGTTGTTGTGGTTGTTGTAGTTGTTATGGCTGTAGTAGTTGTGGTGGTTGTAATTGGGGTTGTAGTAGTTGTGGTTGTTGTGGTTGTTGTGGTTGTTATGGTTGTAGTAGTTGTTGTGGTTATGGTGGTAGTAATTGTGGTTGTTGTGGTTGTAGTAGTTGTGGTTGTGGTTGTTGTGGTTGTTATGGTTGTAGTAGTTGTTGTGGTTGTAGTTGTTGTGCTTGTTGTTGTGGTTGTGGTAGTTGTGGTTGTTATGGCTGTAGTAGTTGGGGTTGTTGTGTTTGTAATATTTGTGGTTGTTGTGGGTCTGGTTGTAGTAATTTGGTTGTTGCGGTTGTTGCGATTTGTTTCGGTGGTGTGGTTTGTTGCTGTTGTTGTGGTAATTGTGGTTGGTTTGACAGTTGTGGTAGATGTATATTTTGTGGTAGTGTGGTTGTTGTGGTAAAACGAGGAAGCCAGTCTAAAGGAAGGAGGAGGCCGGTCTAAGGGAAGGAGGAGGCCGGTCTAAGGGAAGGAGGAAGCCAGTCTAAGGGAAGGAGGAGGCCGGTCTAAAGGAAGGAGGAGGCCGGTCTAAGGGAAGGAGGAAGCCAGTCTAAGGGAAGGAGGAGGCCGGTCTAAGGGAAGGAGGAGGCCGGTCTAAGGGAAGGAGGAGGCCGGTCTAAGGGAAGGAGGAGGCCGGTCTAAGGGAAGGAGGAGGCCGGTCTAAGGGAAGGAGGAAGCCAGTCTAAGGGAAGGAGGAGGCCGGTCTAAGGGAAGGAGGAGGCCGGTCTAAGGGAAGGAGGAAGCCGGTCTAAGGGAAGGAGGAGGCCGGTCTAAGGGAAGGAGGAGGCCGGTCTAAGGGAAGGAGGAGGCCGGTCTAAGGGAAGGAGGAAGCCAGTCTAAGGGAAGGAGGAGGCCGGTCTAAGGGAAGGAGGAGGCCGGTCTAAGGGAAGGAGGAATCTAGTCTAAGGGAAGGAAGAAGCCGGTCTAAGGAAAGGAGGCCGGTCTTAGGGAAGGAGAAGGCCGGTCTAAGGGAAGGAGGAGGCCGGTCAAAGGGAAGGAGGAATCTAGTCTAAGGGAAGGAGGAAGCCAGTCTAAGGGAAGGAGGAGGCCGGTCTAAGGGAAGGAGGAGGCCGGTCAAAGGGAAGGAGGAATCTAGTCTAAGGGAAGGAGGAAGCCAGTCTAAGGGAAGGAGGAAGCCAGTGTAAGGGAAGGAGGAGGCCGGTCTAAGGGAAGGAGGAAGCCAGTCTAAGGGAAGGAGGAGGCCGGTCTAAGGGAAGGAGGAATCTAGTCTAAGGGAAGGTGGAAGGCGGTCTAAGGGAAGGAGGAGGCCGGTCTAAGGGAAGGAGGAGGCCGGTCTAAGGGAAGGAGGAGGCCGGTCTAAGGGAAGGAGGAAGCCAGTCTAAGGGAAGGAGGAGGCCGGTCTAAGGGAAGGAGGAGGCCGGTCTAAGGGAAGGAGGAATCTAGTCTAAGGGAAGGAGGAAGCCAGTCTAAGGGAAGGAGGAAGCCAGTCTAAGGGAAGGAGGAAGCCAGTCTAAGGGAAGGAGGAGGCCGGTCTAAGGGAAGGAGGAAGCCAGTGTAAGGGAAGGAGGAAGCCGGTCTAAGGGAAGGTGGAAGGCGGTCTAAGGGAAGGAGGAAGGCGGTCTAAGGGAAGGAGGAAGGCGGTCTAAGGGAAGGAGGAATCTAGTCTAAGGGAAGGAGGAGGCCGGTCTAAGGGAAGGAGGAGGCTGGTCTAAGGGAAGGAGGAATCTAGTCTAAGGGAAGGAGGAGGCCGGTCTAAGGGAAGGAGGAATCTAGTCTAAGGGAAGGAGGAAGCCAGTCTAAGGGAAGGAGGAGGCCGGTCTAAGGGAAGGAGGAATCTAGTCTAAGGGAAGGAGGAGGCCGGTCTAAGGGAAGGAGGAGGCTGGTCTAAGGGAAGGTGGAAGGCGGTCTAAGGGAAGGAGGAGGCCGGTCTAAGGGAAGGAGGAGGCCGGTCTAAGGGAAGGAGGAGGCCGGTCTAAGGGAAGGAGGAAGCCAGTCTAAGGGAAGGAGGAGGCCGGTCTAAGGGAAGGAGGAGGCCGGTCTAAGGGAAGGAGGAGGCCGGTCAAAGGGAAGGAGGAATCTAGTCTAAGGGAAGGAGGAAGCCAGTCTAAGGGAAGGAGGAAGCCAGTCTAAGGGAAGGAGGAAGCCAGTCTAAGGGAAGGAGGAAGCCAGTCTAAGGGAAGGAGGAAGGCGGTCTAAGGGAAGGAGGAGGCCGGTCTAAGGGAAGGAGGAGGCCGGTCAAAGGGAAGGAGGAATCTAGTCTAAGGGAAGGAGGAAGCCGGTCTAAGGAAAGGAGGAGGCTGGTCTAAGGGAAGGAGGAGGCCGGTCTAAGGGAAAGAGGAACGCGGTCTAAGAGAAGGAGGAAGCCAGTCTAAGGGAAGGTGGAAGGCGGTCTAAGGGAAGGAGGAAGGCGGTCTAAAGGAAGGAGGAGGCTGGTCTAAGGGAAGGAGGAACGCGGTCTAAGGGAAGGAGGAGGCTGGTCTAAGGGAAGGAGGAACGCGGTCTAAGGGAAGGATAAGCCGGTTAAGGGAAAGAGGAGGCCCGTCTAAGGGAAGGAGGAAGCCAGTCTAAGGGAAGGAGGAAGGCGGTCTAAAGGAAGGAGGAGGCTGGTCTAAGGGAAGGAGAAAATGAGATACCAACATAAGGTCGTAAGAAGGTGGTGATGGTGCTTGAGTGTCTCAGGAGAGGCGGGAGAGTGAGAGACGAAGAGGAGAAAAAGAGTTTTTGTGTGACTTAAGAAACGTAAGGGAAATGTTCTTGCGTGCGCATGATTGTTTGCGTGAGAGAGAGAGAGAGAGAGAGAGAGAGAGAGAGAGAGAGAGAGAGAGAGGGAAAGAGGAACACCACCCGACACATTCTACACCTCCTGGGGCCCACTCGACACACGCTACACCTACTGGGGGCCATCTGACACACTCTACACCTGCTGGGGGCCATCTGACACACTCTACACCTGCTGGGGGCCATCTGACACACTCTACACCTGCTGGGGGCCACCTGACACACTCTACACCTTCTGGGGGCCATCTGACACACACTACACCTTCTAGGGGCCATCTGACACACACTACACCTTCTAGGGGCCATCTGACACACACTACACCTTCTAGGGGCCATCTGACACACGCTACACCTACTGGGGGCCACCTGACACACTCTACACCTGCTGGGGGCCATCTGACACACACTACACCTTCTAGGGGCCATCTGACACGCTCTACACCTGCTGGGGGACATCTGACACACACTACACCTTCTAGGGGCCATCTGACACACGCTGCACCTCCTGGGGTCCACCTGACACACGCTGCACCTCCTGGGGCCCACTCGACACACGCTACACCTCCTGGGGAACACCTGACACACACTCTATACCTCCTGGGGGGCCACCTGACACACACTACACCTTCTGGGGCCCACCCGACACATTCTACACCTCCTGAGGGCCACCTGACACACACTACACCTTCTGGGGGCCATCTGACACACACTACACCTCCTGGGGTCCACCTGACACACTCTACACCTGCTGGGGGCCATCTGATACACACTACACCTTCTGGGGGCCACCTGACACACACTACACCTCTTGGGGGCCATCTGACACACACTACACCTCCTGGGGTCCACCTGACATACTCTACACCTGCTGGGGGCCATCTGACACACACTACACCTTCTAGGGGCCATCTGACACACACTACACCTTCTGGGGGCCATCTGACACACACTACACCTGCTGCGGGCCACCTGACACACATTCTACACCTCCTGTGGGCCACCTGACACACATTTTACACCTCCTGGGGGCCACCTGACACACATTCTACACCTCCTGGGTTCCACCTGACACACATTCTACACCTCCTGGGGGCCACCTAATACACAGTATGCATCCTGTGGGCCACCTAACACACCCTACATCTTCCCAGGGCCACCTGACACACATTCTACACCTCCTGTGGGCCACCTGACACACATTTTACACCTCCTGGGGGCCAACTGACACACATTCTACACCTCCTGGGTTCCACCTGACACACATTCTACACCTCCTGGGGGCCACCTAATACACAGTATGCATCCTGTGGGCCACCTAACACACCCTACATCTTCCCAGGGCCACCTGACACACATTCTACACCTCCTGGGAGCCACCTAACACACACCCTCCAGCCCCAGAACGATCAGCTATAGCCTGAGTGGATTTCTGGACTGGTCATTTGTACTTGTCCAATCCATTAATCATCTTAACTCGGCCACAATGACTCCATAATACGTAATTTGTCCTTGTCTTGCAAGGAGGATGGTGGCTTGTTAGCTCCTATTGTCGATGTAATGATTTTGTCCTCAGTAAACTCCGGGTGGGGGAAGAAGGCGCCAACATCCGCCGCCAACATCCGCCACCTTGGGTCTGGATCCCTTAAAACATCGCTCGTGGATGCATTTTTGGCCGCTTTAGTCGGGCTAGCTCCCGCCTCGCCTGATTGACTGATAGTTTTTTGTTTTTGATTTTTTTTGCTTGTCATGAAGGAGTTATATCATGCAGCCAGTGAGGAGCTTTTGCGTCAGTCATTCTCGTGCGTTGGTGAATGGGAATGTACACACCTTGCTGGTTTTACTTGTGTTTCACTGTAATTTTGACGCATCTCAGACCATTGTATTTATTTTCCTGGACGAGTTAAATGTTTTCTCGTATCTTGGTTAAATGAAAAAGTTGACTTACGAGTACAAGTCCTACAAAAGTTCGGGTCCTTAGTCCCCAAATCCATCTCATAGGAACACTCGTGGACGCTCGTAGACGCTCAGGGACACCGTAGTGTTGCTTTTACCGGTGCGGGGAGGACATCTTGCTAAGAGTATATAAACTGAGGAGACGACCCAAGTTCCTCTTACTGTGGTCCTTCTTGGCGACTCAGCGAAGACACCCTTAGAGGGATGCGGTCAGGGAACATGCCCCCACCCGTCCCCTTCTTCCCGAGTCCTTGTTGCCCTGGCCACCCTCCCCCCCCCCCCTCCTCCACGAGTCCTTACCGCCCTGGCCTCCCTCATCTATCTCATGAGACGCTCAGGAACGTCGTCTTACTAGTACCGGTAGCATGGACACCTCCCTCAGGACGTGACCTGGAAACATAACCTGTCAGTTGAGGAGGAGAAGAATTCTGTGGCAGCGGAGTAGATTTTTGATGCTGAGACGTGAACCTCAGTTAACCTCGTCCAACCCCTCCTCCTCCTCCTCCACTATGTGCCTTCCTCCTCCTCTTCCTGCAGTGTGTGTCCTCCTCCACCACCTCCTCCTCCTCCTCCTCCTCCAGTGTGTGCCCTCCTCCTCCTCCTCTCCTCCAGTGTGTGACCTCCCCTCCTCCTCCTCCTCTTCCTCCAGTGTGTGTCCTCCTCCTCCTCCTCTTCCTCCAGTGTGTGACCTCCTCCTCCAGTGTGTGTCCTCCTCCCCCCTCCTCCTCCTCCTCCTCTTCCACCAGTGTGTGACCTCCTCCTCCAGTGTGTGCCCTCCTCCTCCTCCTCCAGTGTGTGCCCTCCTCTTCCTCCTCCCTCCAGTGTGTGTGTTCTCCCCTCCTCCTCCTCCTCCCTCCAGTGTGTCTTCCTCCTCCTCCTCCTCCTCCTCCAGTGTGTGTCCTTCCCTCCTCCTCCTCCTCCCTCCAGTGTGTGTGTCCTCCCCTCCTCCTCCTCCTCCCTCTAGTGTGTGTCCTCTTTTCCTCCATTTCCTCCTCTCCTCCCTCCACCTCCCCTCCTCTCTCCACCTCCCCCTCTCTTCCTCCCCTCCTCCCAGGAAGCCTCGACGCCGTGGCCGGGAGAGGAGCCACACGGCCCCATATTTTCCTCAAAAATGGAGGCAAGATGTTCAGTAGAAAATATGGTGCCGTAATGTAGGTTTGCGGGGGCTCTCTCTCTCTCTCTCTCTCTCTCTCTCTCTCTCTCTCTCTCTCTCTCTCTCTCTCTCTCTCTCTCTCTCTCTCTCTCTCAGATTAGAAAAGGCGAGAGGTGTGCACTGGCCATCCCATCAGCCCGCCTAATGGTCGAGCGGAACACAAACACTCGCACGCACGCGCAACCGTCTTTTCCACACACACACTCACACACACACACTCACACACACACTCATCGACAATAAGCGATTTACTATTTCTTGGGAAAATAAAGTTAGGTAGTGTATGAATGACATTAAAGGCCATTATGCTCTCTCTCTCTCTCTCTCTCTCTCTCTCTCTCTCTCTCTCTCTCTCTCTCTCTCTCTCTCTCTCTCTCTCTCTCTCTCTCTCTCTCTCTCCGTGTGTTGTTCACATGTTTATGATTTTTTTAAGAGAAAATTAATGAATATTTTTTTTTTCTGTTTTTTAATAATTTTGTCTTTCTTTGGGGAGAAAATTTACTTTCATTATTCTCTTTTTTTATTATTTCGAGAGATAAATATTTGTTCTTTATCGTTTTTGTTACTCTTATTTTGTTTCTTTTTTATAGAATTAACTTTATTATGTTATCTCTTCTTCTCTCTTTGTCTTTTTGGTTCTTTTAATTTTATATTTCTTGTTTTGAGAGATGAGAAATAATTATTACGTTCTAACTATTTCCCATAGACCTGTGATTATCGTGAGCCATTCTGCCTCATTTACACTACAGGGTCTCAGTTGTTTCTCTTACTTTGACAACACAACATACATATATTGTTTCTCACTATTGATATATATATTTTTTTGGCATTTATTTATGGTCCTTTATTATTATTATTATTATTATTATTATTATTATTAGTAGTAGTAGTAGTAGTAGTAGTAGTAAAAAAAAAAAAAAAAGTAGTAGTAGTAGTAGTAGTAGTGATGAGATGTCGACTGTCTTTCTCTCTCCTTCGGTCGGCTTTGCTCTGCCTCAGGGGAACGAGAGCTTCTGCCCCTACTTCGACAACTGCTGCAGATATTGACTATGAGGCTACAGTCACTGAATGCCGCATAGATCTGCGGCTCAACTAATTTAACACAGATAGGATAGCTTATTATGTATTAGGATATTTAATATTAAGGTAATTAAATGGTGGCGAAGGTGTGGCTATTGGGGGAGGCTGGAGGCCACGTAGTAGAAAAAAAAAAGTAGTAGTAGTAGTAGTAGTAGTAGTAGTAGTAGTAGTAGTAGTAGAATATTTTCTCCCACTGGTCTTGATGTGAGTCATTGACCTGTCCCCTGGTGGGCTAATCCTGTAAAAAAAATATATATTTAGAGACATAAAGGAACATATTTAGAGACATAAAGGAACATATTTAGAGACATAAGGAACATATTTAGAGACATAAGGAACATATTTAGAGACATAAAGGAACATATTTAGAGATATAAAGGAACATATTTAGAGACATAAAGGAACATATTTAGAGACATAAAGGAACATATTTAGAGACATAAAGGAACATATTTAGAGATATAAAGGAACATATTTAGAGACATAAAGGAACATATTTAGAGATATAAAGGAACATATTTAGAGACTAAAGGAACATATTTAGAGACATAAAGGAACATATTTAGAGACATAACGGAACATATTTAGGGACATAAAGGAACATATTTAGAGACATAAAGGAACATATTTAGGGACATAAAGGAACATATTTAGAGACATAAAGGAACATATTTAGGGACATAAAGGAACATATTTAGAGACATAAAGGAACATATTTAGAGATATAAAGGAACATATTTAGAGACATAAAGGAACATATTTAGAGACATAAATTAAATATGTCACGAGCCAAGAAATATATTTATATATCGAGACAAAAACGGTGAGGCATAAAGAGGAGGTTTTAATGCACCCGAGAGCTAGAAACTCCGCCATCGATTATTATCTGTCAATAATATATCAGTTTATGGATCAAGAGTGGCAGTGAAGAATACACACACATCTATCTCTCTCTCTCTCTCTCTCTGTCTGTCTGTCTGTCGACGCAATTAATACATACATACATACCTGCACACACACACACACACACACACACACAAAAACAACAATCAGAATTTGTTTGTATTGTTTTTATATTTGCAACAGATCGTTTATGTGATAATAAATGTACAACACAACACATTAGTGAAGAAAACAATTAAACCAAAAAAAACAACGGCGGTGTTTTAATGTTGGAGGAGATAAATGTTTTTTTTTTTTTTTTTTTTTACATGTTTAGGGCGTCCGAAAACACTGTGGTTAAAAGCACAAATAAATAACAACGACAACAAAAACAAGAAAATATGTGTTTGTTTTGGTCGGAAAAACAAGTAAACGAATTTTTTATTTTTTTTGGTATAACAAGTAAAAAAAAAAAACGAGAATATATTTATGGAAAAACAAAGATAGATTATATTTATTGTTTTTATTCAGTGAAGAGCGACCCACCTCAACTCAAGTGATGAGAAACACTAAAACAACTGATGACATTGACGGCAAAGATATGAGGTTAGGTTAGGTTAGTTTAGGTGAGGTGAGGTTAGGTTAGGTTAGGTGAGGTGAGGCGAGGCGAGGTGAGGCGAGGCGAGGTTAGGTGAGGTTAGTTTAGGTGAGGTTAGGTTAGTTTAGGTGAGGTTAGGTTAGGTTAGTTTAGGTGAGGTGAGGTTAAGTTAGGGTAGGTGAGGTGAGGCGAGGTGAGGTTAGGTGAGGCGAGGCGAGGTGAGGTTAGGTTAGGTGAGGTTAGGCGAGGTGAGGTTAGGTTAGGTTAGTTTAGGTGAGGTTAGGTTAGGTTAGGTTAGGTGAGGTGAGGCGAGGTGAGGTTAGGTTAGGTTAGGTGAGGCGAGGTGAGGTTAGGTTAGGTGAGGTTAGGTTAGGTTAGTTTAGGTGAGGCGAGGTGAGGTTAGGTTAGGTTAGGTTAGGTGAGGTGAGGTGAGGTTAGGTTAGGTTAGGTGAGGCGAGGTGAGGTTAGGTTAGGTGAGGTTAGGTTAGGTTAGTTTAGGTGAGGTGAGGTTAGGTTAGGTTAGGTGAGGTGAGGCGAGGTGAGGTTAGGTTAGGTTAGGTGAGGTGAGGTGAGGTTAGGTTAGGTTAGGTGAGGCGAGGTGAGGTTAGGTTAGGTGAGGTTAGGTGAGGCGAGGCGAGGCGAGGTTAGGTTAGGTTAGGTCAGGTCAGGTGAGGTCAATTATACATATTTTTTATTTTTTTTTATTTCAACACAACCGTCCGACACGACCTGGTCAAGAAAATAAAAAAGTTTAGTTAATATGTTTGGAAAAAGGAGGATATTTTTTTTGTTTTCCTATTTAATCTAGACTGCACCGCCCTACACACTACACCATCAACAACAACAACACAATAAACGAAACTGTATTTGTGTTCATTTGTGGTATATAGTAAGAACGACTCAACAGACGGTCCAAAACAAGGAAAAAACGTCTTTGTTTGGATACTTGGAATAACAATGACAGTAACAATAACATAGGATACATTTTGTGTGATGTCTTAAGCATACGACACGACACAAGACAAATAAACAAACACAAACAAAGAGATAAACAAAAACAGTAAAATGTGGGTTTGTTTCTGTGTTTAGGGTCCGAGTTTTGTGGTGTTTAAAGTGTTGAAGGAAAGAAGGGCACAACGCCACTATCCTTGGTCATCGATCCTGGTGTTGAGAGAGAGAGAGAGAGAGAGAGAGAGAGAGAGAGAGAGATGGGTAAGCTCTCGTAAATATTCACTCGATATCTTAGTTTTATTCATTTACATTTTTTGTATTTGTGAGGTTTTTTTGGTTGACGCAGCTCGGGTAAATATTCGTTTAATGGCTCTGTCTCCCTTTTGTTATGAGAATAAGTTTTTGGTGGGTGTGTATTTAGGGGTTTTATTACACAAGTCTGACCTTCATTTCCTATAAAATGAAGGTCAGATTTGAGTAATAAAACCCACCCACCAAAAACATATTCTCATAACAAAAGGGAGACAGAGCTATTAAACGAATATTTACTGAAAAAAACTCACTTAATATTCCAAGCTGACACTATTCTCATAAAGGAATATCTGCTGACACTATTATCATGAAAGAATATTTGCTGACTATAACAACTGACAATAATATCATGAAAATATCTGCTGACAGTGTTATCATGAAAGAGGAGTATTTGCTGACCATAACTGCTGACATTATTCTCACGAGGGAATATTTCATGGCAATATTTGGTCGGTTGTGTAATCGTCATGACGCGGCAGTTCGGCTCAGCGTCAGATTTGTGTTACCGAGGTTCTTGGCCGACCGACGCAACGGGGGTCGGAAAAGTCGGATATTCGGCGCATAACGGAGTCAGAAAAGTCGGGAGATCGAAATAACGGGGTCAAAAATGTCAGGCAAGCAGCATAACGGGTCTGAAATATCGGGTACCGGGCATAATAGGCTCAGAAATATCGGGAAGCCGGGATAACGCGGTTTGAAATATCGGGTAACTGTAATAATGGGCGTCAAGAATATCGGCTGGTCAACTTAACGAGATCAGAAATATCGGATAGCCTGCTTAACGGGATCAGAAATATCGGGAGGCCGGAATTACGGGGTCAAATATCGGATATCCGGAATAACAGAGGATCAGGATTATCGGATATCCGGAATAACGGGGTCGTTCATATCGGGCAGCCGGAGGAAGAGTTTTTATAATAGCCGGTATCGAGTCTCATCCAGGAGCAGTTTGGGCCCAGATATCCGGCCTAGGGATTGAGGGGGGGGGGGGTAGTGTTGATTACGTTAGGCTAAGTAAAGTTAAATTAAGTTAGGTTAGGTTAGATTAGGTTATATTGGGTTTTAGGGTAAGTTAAGACAGGTTAAGTTAGTTTACTTTGGTTAGTTTAGGTTAAGATACGATAGTTCAGGTTAAATTAAATTGGGTCAGCGTTAGTATAAGTTTGGTTAGATTGCCTTGTGTGTGTGTGTGTGTGTGTGTGTGTTAATCACCATTTCCCATATTCCTCCTTAATAAATCCAGGTCATGTCACCCTGAATAGCGCCGCCGTAAAGACTTCATGATAATGGGTCACCACCTATTAGTCACTCCCGCTGGTACTGTTCCATTAAGAGCGTGTCACTGAAGTTAGATTAATGGGTGGGCCAATGGGGTCTGTTTAATTCGACATTGCCTGCTGTGTTATCTTAATGGGGTAGTGTTGATGGGGGTTTGCTGATGAATAGGGATAAGGTCAATGGGTTGTTGACCTATTGGGGCATTTTACAGTGGAATTCACCTAATGGGGGTGGGGGGGTTATTTAGGAAGGTAATATCAGTAAGGTTGTTTTAATGGAGTAATACCAATGGACATTATCTATTGGGATTATTGAATGTATGAAAGTGAAAGTTTGTCTCATATACCGGGTAATGGAGAAATAATGGCGGGAGAATGACATAATAAAGGCTTCCATTATGCTGGAAACTCGTCACAGTGAAGCTCTCTGACGTACTTCACTAAAAAAAAAAACACCTTCATTTTGACCAAGTTAGTAAACAAACGCGGTGGTGCCCATCTCTCATCAGCCACCGTATCACACACCAGCCGAAAAAAAATATCTTATAATTATTACGCCTGGACATGTGGCACCGTCGCCGCCCCGGATGTACTCTCGCATAGTTCCCGCCCCCAAAAAAATATATATACATTAAAAACATCAATAATTACTGTTGTTTGGTCTGAATTGTTAATTTTAGAATGACGAATATTTTTTTAATTGTCTTTTTAGTATTTCATGGGGAAAACGTAAAATGACCCTTGGTTACTAATAGAATAGAGAGGAAATTAAAGTTTGTAAGTTGTTTGTATGGCGGAAAATTACGTCTCGGTTTATCTGCAGGTCCAGGGCGTCTTGAGTGGTGTGTGTGTGTGTGTGTGTGTGTGTGTGTGTGTGTGTGTCGCTATAAAGGAACTTCATCATCCAAGCAATTGAAGTTAGAAGTTAGGTTAGGTTACTTTAGTTATTATAGTCAAGTATTATAGGTCAGTTGTATAGTCAGATATTAGAGGTCAGTTATATAGTCAGGTATTATAGGTCAAATTATATAGTCAGATATTATAGATCAGTTGTATAGTCAGTTATATAGGCAGGTATTATAGGTCAAATTATATAGTCAGATATTACAGGTCAGTTATATAGTCAGGTAATAGAGGTCAGTTATCACAATTAGTTATTATAGTCAGTTATAATAGGTTCAGTATTATAGTTTTTGTTAATTATAGTGTTTAGTTATTACTTGTTAGTTATTATAGTCAGTTATTATAACTTAGGTATCCGGCAGGCGGTTAATGTTCCTATATCACAACGTTATCCTGTGGGTGAAAAAAAACCGGCAGCCAGCCAGCCAGCAGCAGGTCATAACGGGCGACAGTGACACATCAGACGGCTGGTCTGGCCCTCCTGGATTATACTCTGATATAGAGTATTGGAAATCCATCGGTAGTGACACCTAACATTTCCCTGCATAGGCTAATCCATCGGTCGAGTCGACGCCTATGATTGCTTCTGCGATTCGTTCCGGAATTATAAATAGATTCGTCGACTCGTGTATCTGCGGTAAATCCTTGTGCCTGTGGTCACATCTATCTGTCTGCCTGGTGAAGGTACATCGCCCGTGGTACCTGACATATGTGTTTGCTATCCTTGGTCAAGC